>VWZT01004606.1:2952917-3297502 GCA_013397055.1 Pachycephala philippinensis
ATTATTATTAATTACTTCGTCCATCTATTTTGGCTGCCTAGTATATGTTAAAAGAAAATTCATAGCTAATTTTGGGGAATATGCTTCAACCTGAAATAATTTAATATGCATAACTGATTCAGCGACATTCAATATAAAGACATAATGTGATAAAAGCACTCCACAGCAAGAGGGTAAAAAAGTCTGCAAAGATAACAGACTTGCTCCTTGTTTATTGAGTTTTTATACATTCTTCCAATTTATGTTGCAACTATTTTTTCCTGAACAACAAAACAGACCCTCTCAATAACTATGATTGCTTTCCTGTCTTCAACATTGGGTCCTCTAAGGCAGAGACAAACCCACATATCACACATCATTGTGAGAATTACATGTGTGTGAGCTAGGAGACATTTGATAACATTGGGTACTATTCTAATCTGCATTAGAAAATTCAAAATGCTACTTTCTATTTTTAGAATTTATTTTTTCTTTATTTGGGAATACCTTCAATCTCCCAATGCCTCATTTGTACTCTTTATGTTGCTTTTTATTTTTAGGAAGTCCTTATAGAAAACAAGTTTTCAGAACTTGAATATCTAATCCAATCAAAATAGTAAATTTCTTTAGGTGTTATTAAATAACTATAACTACAAGTCGTTAGTATTTTAGTCTACTTTACACTTCTTATCAAAACAGCAACACTCTATCCAGAACCCCTTTCTATTTCCCCCACATGGACTGAGCCACAAATATGAAGCAATTGAAATCAAATAAGGAAATGAAATATAAACAGTATGGCATTAGTGATAGTAAAGTTCTGCTCACCTGAACTTCTGTCATTCAATTTAACATTTATATGTCTTCTATTGAAATGCAATATGCTCAAGACTGCTATTTCACAGTGACATTAAACTGTGTTCTGTCAATATTCTATCAGGCAGGAAATGAGGTTAGGAGAAATACTTTTAAAGGCACTACATTTTGCAGCAAGAACTAGTGAACACTTAATAAAATACTTTACAAGCTGTCCCCACTTCAAGGACTAGCATTTCTAGAGAACAACAAGGGAAAGTAATTGTCAGGAGAATTATAAAAAAGCAAGAGGTGGCAGAATAACAATGAATTGTGTTGTTTCTTGCTTATGATCTCTTAATATTCAAACCTGTATTAGATTATAAAATTATTTTTTGTCCTAAGAAGTTCAACATATATTTTGCACTGACATCAGAATGAATTAAAGGTACAACAGTATGGAAGACTGATTTAGAGATTACGAATATTTTAATATAGCCAAGGGTGCACAAGCCTTTTCACGTGATGTACAAAGGGGTGGTTTATTATACTTTCTTTTAGGTGCCTTCTTTTTGTTTTAATTATCAGCTTCCTGCTTCAAAGCAAATGCTAACATTATTCATTTCATTTTTATCATGCTCTTGCATTCTCTGATAAAGAAAAAAGAATGAACTTTAAAAAAATGCTGTGATGATACTCGAATTTTGGAAGCAGTGTTTTTGACACCATAGGATTTAATTTTCCCCCCTTTCATTCACTGTGGCTTTCACTTTTTTGCCACAGAGACTTTGGACACACTTTCAGACCAAGAAGACTAGCAATACTAGCAGGACTGGCTGTAAAGAAACAGAAAAAAAATACAAGCAAAGGGGTGGGAGGAAGGATTCCTTTAACTTACAGAGTTACAAGAATTGAGTCAAGAAAGAGTGTAAATTTTTTACATGAAGGTGGAGGTTAATGAAAATGATTTTGATTTTTATTAGCACAAACAAACCCAGTTTTGATTTCTGTGGTTCTTAACTTGGCTTTTTACTCACTGCACGTAAGAACTTCAGTGGTCTTTTTGCACTTTTTAGTTATTAGTAGATTGGTTCATTTGCATCCCAAGAGATCAAAGCAAAAAAAAGGAAAATTATTTGGGAAGATCCCAGTATCATTGTTAGCTCACAGGGAAAGTATGGCATGACCTGAGAAACAGTGGCTGAGGAAAGGGAAAGAGAATGTGGAAGTGAATGGGAAATGAGAAGGAAAAGATGATGGAAAAGTAAGGTACAGCTGCAGTCAGAGACACACAGCTTATCGACTTTGCTGCTAAGTGTTCCTTCTTGAATTCAAGTATACAGTACATGCTTTGAGATTTGCTTACAGCGACATCATTAAAAACTCTGCTTACTTGTTCCTCGGTTTCTGCTGTGTGTGAACTCCTACATCAGGTTATCTGAATTTCTGTAACTGAGGGTTAGAGCATCAAACCCAACAACACCTCAGGTCAAAGGACATTGCACTAACAGAATTTGCTAATGCAAGGGCTGATGCAGAGGGGGAACACTGGTGACTAACCAGCAGCAAAAAATGGGGCTATGTGGTGCATCAGATTAACGTAACATTTATTTGAAATGGGCTGACTCTTGTCTTAGCTCTCAGAGAAAGTTAATTTTGTGGTTACAGTTTAATTCTTGCATGTCCACCCAAGAGGGCCTCTATGCATTTTAATGTGATTGACAGGTTCTTCAGGGAAGGCTCTAGGCTATGGCAGTAAAAAGGAATTTGAGAAGCTTTGGCAGAACTCTGTGTCTGCAAAGCTGCTGGCTGCACTATTTTTGGCTCAAGTTAGTCACTGGTCTTGGTCGTCAGAAAAATGCACCCGCACACTTTAAAAAAAAATCCAACAACCGTCTGGCTCTCCAATAGAATAAAACAGTAATGAGATGTGAGCAGCAATATTTCCCATAATTTACTATTATCTAATCTTGACCATGGTCTCGAATATTATAAGTAATGAATTGGGCAATAAAATGTCCCATTCTACTCAGCTGAACTAAGGAAGGAAAAATGAAAAGCCACAAATTCTCTCAATTTGTTTCAAGATTTCACAATTTTGCAACATGGATTTTAATTTGTGTTTTGCTTATGATCCTCAAATTAACAAAGAAAATAGTGAACACAATGTTTAATTGACTAGGTCCTCCTGAATCATAGGGATGTATACAAAAACCACACAGACTATTAAAACGCGTTTTTTTCCCACAAATTAATTACAAGGCAAATGCTTATGAATCTGTTAATTTCACGAAAGACTTCTTTACTTAAATGATTAGAGCAGCCATGTAGAACTATTTGCAGGATGAGGATCAGGGTGCCACTTAGAATATGGAGGAGGCCAAAGTATGGCAAATCCTTTACGTGCAGAGGTAAGAACCCAGCAGGCCAGCTGCAACACTTAGAAGCCTTTCTGACAGAAAAGGAAATGGACTTTCAAATATTATGTGACTGAGCAGGGAATTCAGCCTGGTTTTCTCTCAATAGACAAATCCTGGACCAGGAGAGACTGAGAGAGCTGTGCTTGTTCAGCCTGGAGAAGAGAAAGCTCACAGGGGATTTTAGTGCTGTTTTAACCTAATGGGAGCATACAGAGGAGACCTAGACTCTAGGAACAAGATGAAAGGATAAGACACAATAGACACAAGTTGCAATTCAGGAAATTCCTATTTACTATAATTAGTGAAGTTTTTGTCACCATTGGGGTAGTAAAACAGGGGAGCAGGTGCTCAGAGAGGTGGGATCTCAATCTTTGGAAATATTCAAAACCCTGCTGGACAATGTCCCAAGCAACTCGGTTTAGTCTAAGTCTGCCTTGAGCAGGAGGTTAGAAAAGATGATCTCTGAAGTTCCATTCTGATCCAAATTATTCTAGAATTCCCATTAAGTGTTCTTGGAATAGGGCTTTTTTCATAAAAAGGAAGCCATGGTGATTTAAAGCATTACAGATTTCAACACAATCCTCAATTGTGACTTTCTTTGACATGTGAGATGCAGTCAGGACTAATATAGAATAATACTAGCAAAATTACAAACACTCAAATAATTAATTATGATGATAGATATAGATTCTTTTTAGGTAATAATTTCATTTTTTCATCATTATTTTCTGCCGCTAGTACTAAACCACCTTTCTAATTTAAGGAGTGAAGCTTGTGTAAATATTTGCATCAATAAAGTTTTTTCACTAGAGAGCTAGTTATATTCACATTGAACTGCATAATGAGAATGTAAAAATTTTCCATGAAAAAAGAGAAATTATGTTTTGATTTTCTAAAATGGTATTAATAATGTGTTCTTATTTTAATGAAAACGGAATGTTCCATTTTCCATTATGTTTTATTTGTATTTATTTCTGCTACTTTATTGTACATAAATGTAAAATGACATTACACTATTTTACATGCTTTTATGACAGCATTTCAAGTTTATTGAAATTACATATTTGAAGTCTTTGAAGAAATCCTTTTCTGAAATGTGTGGTCACAGGAAAACTACACACCTGACCTTTCCTTTTGCCTGAGAATACTTTCTCCCCCACAAAAAGAAATTTCATTCTCTTAGCTAACTCTGTTTGAAGAACAGTAAATCAAAATTTACTCAGAACCTGCACTTTCTCTTTTGTTAGCATATATGCCATTTTACTTAGAATCACAGAATCACTAAGGTTGGAAAGGATCTCCAAGATCATCAAGACCGAGCTTTGACTGACCACCACCCTGTCAATTAAAACACAGCACTAAGTGCCATGTCCAGTTGTTTCTTGAACACTTCCAGGGACAGTGACTCCACCCTTCCCTGGGTAGCCCGTTCCCATGCTCCACCAGTGGAGAAATTCCCATGCTTCTTTCAGTGAAGAAATAGTTCCTGATGTCCAGCCTGAACCTCCCCTGGCACAGCTTAAGGCTGTGTCCTCTTGCCCTGTCTCTGGATGCCTGAAGAGGCTGACCCCCACCCCACTGCAGCCTCCTTTCAGGGAGTTGCAGAGTGACAAGGTCTCCCCTGAGCCTCATTTTCTCCAGGCCAAACAACCCCAGATCTAAATTTAAACAGGAGTACCTAGGTTCTTTTGTATGCAAATTAATATACATACCCGACCTTGTTTTAAAAGATAAAATTTTAAAGGGAACTATTTAGATGAATGAAAGATGTGTGTATCATATTGGTCTCAGAGAGAGATATTTTCTCCATAGTAGCATGTAGATGGGTATTAAAGATCCTGCACAAGGTAGAAGACCCTATTTATAACATATTGTAAAATATATATTTTGCATTTGACATTGCAATCCTTCCCCTTTGTCTCAACAGCTTTTCTTTTTCCTCTTTGCCCCCATCATATTATCCTATGATCTGAATAAAAAACTAAACAGACAACACCGGGACCTACTCAGGAGGAGGTAGTTGTGTGATGTGTAGTGCCAGACAACATGAACATGAAAGCTTTTCACAGGAACACATCCACGACAGATCTTGAAATTCTCTTCCTGAAACTAATTACCATTTTAGAAAAGGTTGGCTAATGATGAAAGAAAACACCTTCTTATCCCATAGCTGTCAGGTTTAAGAAGAGCCTCAAACTCCCAGGCATAGTGTGCACTGCAGGTATCCAGAATCCCTCTGCTTTCACAAACCAAAACAAAAGGCAGTGTTAAACTAATGCAAATTAGTTTTGGGATGGTTTTGCCCACACCAAATTTTCACCACGTTTTCCGAGGTCTTCTAGGCATGAGGAATTACAGAGATGTATGGCAGATGTATCTGTTATGATACATCAGCCTCTGTCTTTGAGGTTTGCTGTGATATTCTCAAAGTCCTTAAGCATGGCCAGGCAAATGTGTTTCAAAGTCAATCCGCCACATAAGCATTTCCTTCCACAAAGAGAAAATCCCTAGCCCCACAGTGCATTGGTGCCTGAGGCTTATCTGGGTATGGAACAGGTGTCTTCAGTGTGAAATATCTTGTTATTTGCACCGTGGGGTTAGAAAATTTGTCTTGCAAGTCCTAGTGGAGGAAGGAGATCCCCAGATCTCTAAGTTAGTTCTAGGCTTGTATAGGCTCAAGTTAATAGAAAGCAATAGCAACTGTGACAGTTTTAAATACAGGAGATGTTTTTCCTTAAGGTATTTAGGTCTCTACACAGATCCCTCTCTCACTGGACAGAAACTAAGGCATTTGAGGGCAAATGGATTGTCTGCTGGGTATATATCAAAAAAAGCAAGCTTGTGACAGGCATGGTCCTGTGAGGCCAGGCTGGATGGGGCTTTGAGCACCCTGATCTAGTGGAAGATGTCCCTGACCATGGCAGGGGGTTTTGAACTAGAGGTCTTTAAGATCCCTTCCAACTCAAACCATTCTATGATTTGGCTTTATCAGTATAAAGACAAATGAAAGTATAAGGAAAATGCAGTCAAAATAAATAATTTGAAGTTCTCTGAAACATCCCTTAAATGAGATATCTTTAGCATATTTTCTATTTAAGTATATGTAAATGTATTGTATATATTGTACCTATTATATACATGCATGTTGATATGTAAACATACAATTAAATTTATGTAGTGGTGTAGTGCAGAATCAAAAGGAAAGGTTTTGACAGGCATAACCTGATATGACTCATTCTCTGCCTTGCTGATCTCCAGAAGTGGAATACAAAAGAGCAAAAGGCTTTTTGCTGATGAAAAATTCTATTGTGTTAGTACAGATGTTCTGGTAAACAGATAAGCATCCTGACCTAGCTCTTGTATAACTCCTGCTGAGTGGGAGGTACTTCTTCTGTTCCTGAATATATTGCCCCCTGTGAAAGACAGAGTTCCTTGTTCATGCTGACTTTTGATGCACAGTCCTTACCTGAATAGATAATTTTTGCCTCTTTGTATCATAATACAAGCAGCAGCCAGTAAAACATATTTGCTAGTGCTGGTACTGAGCATTCACAAACTTGCACATAATTTTTTCTTCACCACCTACACTTTATCATGTGCCTTTCACTTTTTCAAGCAATTCCGTCCTTCAAGACTTCTGTAATATTCAATATACCTCAGCAGTTCAAAATATCCAATTGCATAGAGTTTCATCAGTCTTTTAGGAGTCTATCTTCCTTTGCTTCCACAAGAAGTAATCTGTCTCAACAAAAGTCGCTGACTAAAAGCTCTGAATAGGCAATATTCAGTCATGTAAGAAAGAAAATAACTTTTCCTAAGGGGCTGCTGAAATTGGGCCATCCTCTTAGGGCAGGTAGAATAATTACTGGGATGCATGAGGATACACCTGGAGCATTTTTGGAAGTGCACTAACGCACCAGGGCTCTGTGCTCACTGCAGGAAGGAAGGCACTGAACAGTGGATCTTTAGCAGCACGTAGTTTGTAAACCATCCAAGTGCTCCCCCAAGCCATGGCTATATCATTTAATTGGCAGTGGAAGCGTGGTGGCAGATGGACTGCTGCTAATCCAAAGACATGACCAGAGGAGGAAGAGCTCCAGCTGAGACCTTGTGTGGCTGATACTGTTTGGTCAGCCTAAGATGCAGCTGCACGCTCAATCCAATTTTATCCCATGCAGCAGAATGCAACTTCTGGGAGAAACTGTCATCTGTCCCCTGTATAAAACGCTAATGAAGTTGTCCAGCCCCTACTTCTCTTTTAGCAGGTATGTGCGTTGGGGCTTTTTGTGCTACATTCAATGGCTCATAAGGAAGATTTTAATGTGAGGCCTGCACGGCAAGGAAGGCTGATTAATCCACTTTAGGGGCTCTTTATAGCATGGTGGAAAGGGCAGCTGATACAGCTGCATACCACGGTAGCTTTAGGTAAGAACATTTCAAATATTTAGATACCTTCATTTTTAATTCTGGCAAACTTGAACCTATTAACTCCAAAGGCTTTCTTAATTAAAAGATGTAAGAAAGGTGTCAAGGAAAGCTTCTCTAAATCTTTCTAATACAATTTCATCTGAAAAATACAATCAGTTTTACAGCCACAATAACTTTAACATTTGAAAAGAATTTCAATTAATGATTGCATATAATACAGGATTTTCACTCAGAGCTTTGCCACCCACAAGCAGAATGATAATCCAAAGACTGAGGAATCAAATTTTGCATGGAACCACACTACCTTTAAGTCACAGAAACACAAAGAAAAAATGAATGCCTTGTACTCAAATCTAATTCTAAATTATGTGAAAATATACTTTTAAAGACAGAACGACATCTTTTATCCTTGGAAAAGGAAAAATCTGAAAAATCTGAAACTTCTGAACAGAGCTTACATGGTGAAGTTCCTTTAAGCAGAGTCAAAGCAATAAATAGTGATAGCCCTCCCCCTGATGAAATCATCCATCACAAAAATACTATATGTAAAAAAATGAGCTGCTAGGCACTGTGCTGTTCTTCAAAAGGCAACAGCCTCAAACAACTAAAATACTACTATATCATTAAAAAGTCAGTCAGTTAGAATTTGCAATTTTAAGAGTAATGACAGCTGCTGTTTTTACAATACACAGTCCAGTACTTCAAATATACTGAAGTATTACAGTTTACAGTAGTGATGTAATACAGTAAGTACACTGAGATTTATAGATACACAGACCTGTCTGAAGGGAGGTGGCCATGAGGCCAGAAACAGAACTAACACGCTTTTGTGTTGAAAATAATAAACTATGCCCTTGCAATAAGAGACAGTGGTGAAGTTTCTAAGCTATAATGTGTTAGTGCTAAAATTACCTCTCCAACTCATCATTTACAGAGAAAGGATACAAACTGTGACAGCTGCAAAGCAAACTGTTCGATCTTTATTAAAAAAAAACCCAAAAAACAACAACAACAAAAAAACAACAAAACCCCCACATTATACTTTGTTAACAAACAAAGCATACCCCCTTAGCAAAACTTAGAAGAGTTCCATCAAAATTATTCTGCAGCCCCGAAGAATGTCATGGTTAATAATATCCTTTCTGTGATTTTATTGAATAGCTTAGCACAGAATTCTCTGTTAAAGCTCTTCATGGTTTGGGAGAGGGTACCTGAGAGTGAGTAACTTAGTGCCTGTAATAAACTGTAGGTTAGGTCACGAGACAGGTCTGGGTAGGAGCCCCATTAGCAGAAATTAGAGAGAGAGAGGTTAGCAGGAGACTAAATTGCAAGGCAATACTACCAGTCAATAATATTTGGGAATATGTGGATATTTTATCTGCCTAGAGAATCTGCCAAATCTTTTTTTGCATTAAAAACAAAAAGCAGTGAACAGGAATGCTTCTAAAATGCATTTACTGTGGAACAGGTTTTTTTCATGTTTTGCCACAAGTGTTGGTATATTTTCTAATGGGGTAAGTAAGCCATAATAGAATATATGGCTATATAACATTACAGAAGTACCTGAAAACATCTATAGTGTTGTGACTGTTCCCCAAACCTAAAGAAATATGAATGCACAATGGCAGGATACCGCATTCAGAAACTAGATCACAGCAATTTCTCTTTAACACACCGTGTGATTCCAATTATAAGTACTTTAAGATCAAATGTCAAACAAATGTTTTGACTAGATTGACATTTCCCAGCCTATCTAGACAACTCGTTAAAAAGAAGTGTCTTTCAAAGGAAATTACGAGACTCCTTAAAGCTGACTTCAGTGGACAGTTAAGTGAACAAGGAATTCACAACAGAGCATTCCACTCCTGCCCTTGGAGCAAGGAGTGCTCTTTCAAGAGGTTAACAGGCTTCCACTTGCTAACTTTTACTTATGTGAGACCAAATGTAGAAGCAGGATCTGTGGTACATCCATTAAACTCAGTCACTTAGTAAACTAAGTAATGGAATCCTCTCAGTGAAAAGATGACCTCAGCGCTGCACCATGGGTACTTGGAAGAGCATTATAGTAATTAAAAATTACCCCCTGACCGAGGGTAATGTGGTTTCACGCAAGTCACTGCATGGAATGACATTACCCTCCATCAGGGGGTAATTTTTAACAGCTATTAGTAATCTTCAGGCTTACGAACACTGGATAAAAAATAGTACTGTGATAGTTTCTTCAACAGCAAGGAAATAAGTAACTTGAAAACAGATGAGTGGACATCTGTGCGATTCATTAGGGACACATGCTCACTATTTAAACAGTGCTTTCCTTTAAAACACTGCAACATTATAAATAACAGGAACTAAGTAAGAGTGGGCAGTGGCACTGCAGTAATATTTTGGCATACGTGTACTACAGGTGAGGAGACTCCAGTTGAATTTAGATGAGAAGTTAGGGTAACAAGAAGCTAGATTAATGAGAGTTTTCCCAAAATCCAGACTTAGAAATGCAGGCTGAAGGAGATACAAGGACACCTGGATCAGACACTTGGACATAAGTTTGGGTAGACTTTTAAATGGCAGTAAACTGGTATTTCCTCTACTACGACAGCTGATTTCAGAAATTAGGTGAAGTTTATGAATTATTGCCCTGTGCAGGTAAAACTGAAAAAAAAGGGCTTACTCTGTCAGAACCAGACAGAAATGTTTGCATAACTTGGAACATTATGTTTTACATGTCAAAAAGTCTACAGATAGGAATGTATTAATATTGTGGCTTGAATCTGGCAAGGACAACTTACCACCCCTCTGCAGTCCCAGCCTGAGATTGGCTCTGCCAATTCTTTAACTTATTTTTTTCCACTAGGATCTATGAAGTTTGTGTTCCTACACAATGTAAGACTCTCATGCTATTTTTCCACTTTACTAATATCACTCCTTTCACCTGAGGAGTTTTAAATATCTCATGGAGTTTTGCTAATTAAAACTTACATCACCCCATGTGAAAAATGTATGGTAAGGGGACAGACAAAAACCACTTCACTCATCAGTAATATGGATCCTGGAAGGAAGTTAGCAGCAGGCTGACAGCAGTGTTAGTCTTTCCACAGAAGATGGAGAAGACTATTGCATTCAGCTGACAGTTGAAAGGATTTCAGCAGGAAAATTCATTCAGGATGAATGTTATTACCTAAATGGAGGGTTGGTCCAGAAAATGGAAGCTTTTCATTTTCAAACAACTCTATTTATGTGCAGTACATCTAATGGATTCAAGGTTTCTATGAATTCATGTCCTGTGTTCCCTCAGTACTGTGTTCCCAGATCTCCTCAGGGCCCACAGCACCTGCTCCCCAATATGTCCCAGCTCTTAGGACATTATACCTCTCCTGTTGCTATAATGAACTAAGTAGCACTAATTGCTAACAGCAAGAAGGCTAAAAGTAGGATGAAATTTTAAGTGTCTCCAAGTATCTATAAATTCTTTGTTTAATATGATCCAACAGATGGGCAGAATGTCCCTCACTGGGACAACGATTCAAAACAAATTTACAGATTTTCAACTTAGATAAGAACTTTAAGAGAAGTTTGCAGCTTAAGCTCGATTCAGGATTATGTCTGAAAGTACTGAGCTTTAGGCAACCACATGATGACAAGGCTTATGGCAGTTATTGATCACTCTCACTGACAGAGTGGGAGCCAGTCACATCTTGCTGTGTTTATTATTTTATCCCCTCTATCTAGTGCCCCTCTCTTAACTTACCTTGCCCACTTTTCCTGCCTGGTATTTTGGATTTCAGGTTCAGCAGTGGTAAGGTCTTCATCAATTAGGTCTTTGAACACCCAATGTGAAAGTGTGTCATAAAATACCTTGAGTGGTCTTTAGGTATTTTTTACTAATGATTTTAAATTAAGTAACAGGCAAAAATATCACAGTACATATGAGGCAAGCTCAGTACCCTCTGGAGGTTCTCATCTCTCTCCAGTATCTTAAAATGGAAGCCAAGGATAGTAATATATTATATTACGTTTATTTACTTAGGATTTAAACTAGAAGGAAATAATCTGACTCTAATGACTCTCTAAGGACATAATCCGGCATACAAAATCAAATGTTTTAAATTTTCCTAGTCAGGGGCACATTAATGCATCACCTCTTACCTGCTTCAAGTAGTTAAGGTGTAAAGTAGTTTGGGGCACAGACAGATTCGCAGACACATTCATAATATTTTATTTCTGCACTGATCACAACACTGTTTCCTTTAACCGCCAAATAAATTGCAATGATTGGCTTAGGTTCACATGCCATACTAGTGCTTCCCTGCTACTAAAACAGGTCCTAAAAAAAATCAGGCAGAGTAAGTCCTGGTAATTTGAAGAACTATTTTTTATGCATAACCACATCTGAAATATTTTTATTTGCTTCTTGGATCTAATGCATTTGTTACTTGCAGGTACTGCCAATACCACACAAGTTGAGTTACTAAGAAGCAGGAGGTAAAAATAAAAAGAAAGAAACTGCTCAGTTTCTTCTTCACTGTGTGCCCTCACCACACTGTCTTTCTACTGGTTTCATAAAGAAAGAGAAGGGGTGTAATGGTTAATCTATTGTTTATTCAAAACCACCAACAGAAGTTAATAGACAGTTATAAACTAATTGAGTGCGTCTGTAGTGCTATCTCCTCATTCATCTCGCTTATTCGATTTAGCTCTGTTAGTGTTCCATATGGTACAGTGCCCCTGCTGCTAGGAACAGTCATTCATTGCAAAAAAACCCCCCTGTAACAACAGGAAGCTAATAGTTTAACTGTTCCTCTAAATTTGTTTGACAAAACTGACATTTAGTACGCCACGTCACGTTGTCAGTAATCTGCAATTTACCCTTAGGCAGGCAGTAGATGCTCATTTTATTTACCTCTCGTAGTTAAAAGCATAATTAATATTCCACTCTGAAACAAAGATTAGAGATTTGACAAACATTGCAATTTAAATTCTCCATTATAGCAAACATTAAAATCAAACATCTTTCACACACACCATTGCATAAAGGACATGTGTAGCTGTAATTTAACTTTTTAGTCTTTAATACCACAAACTAATTTCTGCTGTCAGTTTAATGAGGTGGAAAACACAAATCTTGTTGCACTCTGTGCACACAGGCTGGGACAGTTAGACTGCAGAGCGCTTGAATTAGTTTGCCTCACAACGTTTCAGTCAAAATCCCCAAAGTATTGTGAGCCTAAAAAAGACAAAGCCTAAAAAAAGAAATGTCTTAAAGACTTTGTTTAACAAAAGGCTTCAACAAGTATTTCAGGAACAAAAATAGTGTAACACCACAGCATTTTTCTGAATTGCAGTAGCATTGCTGAAAATTTTCCAGTAACTGTGTTGTGGGCTGTAACTTTGCACCAGTGCTACCCTTAGCACAAAGCCCAGCTAAATTCTCCAAAGACTGCGTAAGGAGGGCGTCCTTCCCTCCCTCCTGCCTGACCTCCTTCACCCTGCTTTGCACACAGTTGAGGTTAGGCAGTCATTCAAGTCATTTAATCACGGGCTTAAGGCAGAAGCAGTTTGAAGTGATTCCTGACCTGGGTCAGCTGCCAGGCTGGAGGCAGGGGCTTGGCTGGCATTGTCTCTGCCCCTTTCCCAGTACCTTCGAGGCCAGGCTGGCATACTCCTCCTCCTTATGCTCCTTCGGCTTTTGTTCCAAGCCCACGGATTTTACACGTATAGCAAATGCAAACCCAACTGCAGTGCTCTCTGCTCCCAGGAGTTACGCTCTGTGTGCAAGTCCCACACCAGGCTGCTCAGTGGTGCCTGAGAAACAACTGATTTATTGTGCCAGATTCTGTGACAACAGGGCACATTATCAAAACTGGCAAAGTAGGGGGAGCTCTCAGAAAAATAAATGACTGAGGTTTTAACTCATGCTAATTTCAACTGAAATTCTAGCTCCATAAATTCTGTGTGACTGATTAAAATTATTAACATGTAGAACACCTTTAGGCAACCATGCTGGCTCATTAAACATGGAAGCCTAGAATTATCTCCACTGTAACAAATGTGTGTGTGGATGTCTGTGTTTCAGAGACATACATCAGGAATTTTTAATTTTTTTTAGGAGATTTTCTTCACAGAAGCACTGATTATGCAAAAAAAAAAAAAAAAAAAAAAAAGAAAAAAGACAGTATAAACTCAACAAAGAGGCTGCTGTTACTGTCTTCTCAATCCATCCTATGTAGTAACCCACTGACTCCTGACTCCTTCACAAGACTTCATTAGTCACTGCCAACTTCAATCTGCTTCAGTTATTTTGCATTCAGCTCCCAAAGGAAAAGCACTCTCCCCGCTGATCACAGGCTAAACTAAAGATAAACTGTCTCATTTTATAACACATCAAGCTAACATGTCCTGAATCACACTAACATTACAAACCAGGAAAGAAATCTCTGAATATATCTGACCATGTCACAATACTAAATAAGAGAGATGCACATTCCTAACACTGCGTTTCCAAAGCAAGTTTCAGAGAGGTTAGTGTCAGCATATTGTTTCTCTCCTACATGCCATAATGAACGCCTGCATGTAAAAAACCAATCTAATAGTAGTATTATACTTCAGAAGAGTGCTGCTGATGTACAATCTGAGATTCTGTGAATAAATTGTTTGACTGAGCAAATATTTGAAAAGCTATAGTAATTGCATGGAAGTTATTTAGACTTTTATTTAATTCTAAATGAGATGCAGGTTATGAAGATGTATAAATCAGGAGATAAGCAGCAGAGTCATAAAGGTCAGAATCACAGCTGTTGATAAAGGGAACCTCATTAATCACAATGTAAGAACTGCCATGCTGGATTAGACCTGAGCCCAACTGGTCTTATATCCTGTTTCCATAAACTTCTGGATCTTTTAGGGAAAGTATAAGAGATACCACAAAATGCAGATGTGGAAAAAAGACTGTTTCCAATACCCTATCAGCAAGGGATTGTTCTAGATTCTGAAACATCAAGTTTTACATGCCTTCCAAAATGCTTTTTTAAATAGTATTTACACCTGAATTTTAACAGTTGTACCTCTGCATATTCTACAAGTCCACAAAGATGTCCAGTTTACCTTTGAATCTTACTATAATCTTAGCTCAAGCAGCACTTAGTGGCAATCAGTTTCATAGTATAAATATGCATTATATTAAAGCTTTCCTTTCTATTTTAAATGCAACTTAATTAAAAAACTGTTTCCTTTATGCTTGTATTAGCTGACTTACGAAGAATAAAAAATACTGGTATAATTTACTATTAATTAATTAGTTTACTTTTACTGTTCCTATTTTTAAGTCTCTCTTCTAATGGTCAATGCCCAGTGTTTCAGTCCCTGCTGATGTACCTTATTATGTGCCTGACTCCAAAATTTCTCTCCCCCTTCATTATTCTCTTTTGGATGAAGACTGATCAAATTATGGGCAGTTTAGAGGTTCATTACTTAGATGCTCATTTAGCCCTTCTAGGTTGAATTCTTTCACAATTTTATTGTAAATTGAGTTCTTCCATTTTGTTATGAGATTGATTGCAACACAGACTCTTGAAAAGCCACCTGAAAGCCTTTTGTGTTTCTGAACTGGTCTAACAACAAGGGATGGATTTTACAAGAGCAAATTAAGACAGAAACTTGCATGACAGGAGAATTTATTTATTTCCAAATTCTAAGTAGCAATGCTTGACTTGATGCTGTTAACTTTTCCTCTTCCAGATCAATGGAAAGACAAGATGGCCTCCAAGGAAAATCAAAGAGGCACAGGCACATGCTGGTAGCCCTCACATGTAATTAGTGTGTTCCACTGGCTCAGCATTACCATAGCAAGAAGAGGGAGGGACTTCTTCCCTCGGGAGTGTCTAGAATGACATAAAATCCATTTCATCCTCAGGGTACCAAATTTTCCATAGACAGGGGAAAATGGGAAAGACTGACCTTCATTTGAAAAGCTAATAAACGTATGGGGAATGCTCTCAGCTTTCTTACTTGAGTCAAAAGTGAAGTCCCTAAGTGTCAGGGTCTTGTAAAATCTGGTTTATGTCTGTGGTGGAGGTAGAGATAACAAGGTTTTCTGTTAACTCTTCAGAGCTGCTCGTTTGCCTTTTGAATCAGCCCCTAGGGTCAGCCTAGCAGACTTCAAACACAAAAACTATCAATGTTCTTACCAGAGTCTTTGGGATCGTGTGGTGAGGTTTGCTCTGTGCATCACAAAAATCACCGCAATTATTTTTTCTGGGCTTTGCAGGTCCCTCCCTCTCCATAAACTTCCTCCCTGTGATCGTGCTACAACAAGCTGGAGAAACCAACACAGATTGTCTTACTCACTCAGGACTTTTCTGTAGCTTCATGAGAAGAAGAGAAGAAAATCCCACATTGCATGCACTTACTTGTTTTTTCCCCGTTGCCCTACTTTTAAGAGAGAAATTAAATATGAAACAATTGCTGTGGCAACAGAACAGCAGTAATTAAATCCCTGGCATTTTCATGCTCTTCTAAGTGACACGCTCTAATCAAGAGACCTTTAACTTCTGTGAGAATGGTCTTCAGAAGAGACAAAGACAACTGTGAATAAAACATCCAGTTTGAAGGTTCTGCTTGAAATGCTCCTATCTTTGAATGATGTCTAAAATTTGTATCAGCATTTGCACTCTAAATGCTGAGATGAAATTTGTGAAGAACAGTCTGGTGGATTCTAATTAACACAAATTTATGGAATTTTTTTTGGCTAATTTAAACAGCACAACAGAAGCATGTCTTATTTCCTAAGTCATTCAAGAAGCTCTTGACTCTACCTGTGCCAGTCTTTTGAGGTACAATCGACAGAATTCACAGGAGTTCAAGAAATTATAGAATTCTTAGTGATAATGTCTTTTCAGCCTAGTCTGGGGGAGTCTACCATCAAAACATTCAGGTTACTTTCTAACTGTGAGCCATTGTGAATGTTTTGCTAAAACTGACAGAACTAACTTAGATTTCTAATCTTTTGCCATAAAGCTTCTTCTCAAAGAAATGCAATTTTCTCAACATGGAAAATGTCACCTAATATAAGCTCCACTTAGGAAACTGAAGTTCATTATACACCTAAAATGAGACTCTATCATATTATACAGAGTATGCCAACATTATGTCCACAGATGACTAGGTAGGCAATTAAATATGAAAGCTAACTGAATAAACAGAGGTATTTTTGGCAGTCTAGATCACAGCTAAAAATGTCTTTTTTTTTTCTGATCTGTCAAATTATTTTCATATGTATATATAATACAGATCAGTGTACATGTATCTTTCTGCATTACCAGACTAATGGTACAGGGCAATAAATTATAACAAGGCTTTCTATATTTCTGTTATATAACCTCTAAAACAACCTTTTCCAACTATGAACTCACATTATATGCAAATAGACAGCTAACTGACTTTACCATTATATGTTTAATTTGATGATGCTTACGGCTTCTTTTTAAAACCTTTCCCAGTGAACTAATTCATTCCATAAACTTAAATGTGCTCTAGGACATTACTGAATTGTAAATTGTTTTTTTCCTTCACAAAAGTCTATTAAAATTTTTTGAATCTGCTCTGCCATTGACATTTGGGGATAATGAGTGAAAATCTTGCACTGGTAACTGTGTGAGTGGAAGCTATGTGTGTAAATGCTCGACACATCTCGAGAGTCTGTACCTCAAATCCTTTATGAGAAAATTTGGTGTTGTAATAGCTACAGGTTCTTGAACTTTTCTTACAATACTAAATTATTCATTTAACCCACTTATCAATTCTTTTAAGTGCTTTTAGGAATCGAACAAAATTTTCCACACACTCTCTCATATTCCTTTTAGAACATGTGATTTACAAACCCAAAGTCTTGGTGAGAAATGCACAGAAAGCTCTGAAGGAAGCGTTTTACATTCGAGAAAGGCTAATTTAGTCATCTATCACTGCAATAGGTAAGTCAAAAGCACTTATTTATTGCTCAGGAATTTTGGAAACTCTATGATTTAACTGGTTGTATCCTCAAAGAATGGCACAATCACAGCCATGGTATTATTTTAACACTTTCAGAGGTGATTTGTGTCAGTACAAACATAAACAAAAAAAATCTTCTTGATTTGCTGTGGAAGTGGAATTGTACTGTATATCAGTTCACTGCTTTATCCCAAGAAGGGAGTGAATTGAAGCTGTGCTGATTGGATTGGCCACAGACTTGCGGTAGAGAGTGACACAGATAAAGGTTCTCATCAGAGGCCTCTTCTAGTGTAAACACATTTCTCTTTTTTCCCTAGGTGTTTCTAAACTTCCTGGGATTCTGCAGTTTTCCAAGATTCTTGGCAGCTAGCTGAAAGCTGGAAAATTGGCAAAAAGCTCTTTCCAGTAAAGTCCTACTCATGCATGCTGTGTTTAGGCTGTGTATACACTGTGGGAATGTTTGTATGTCTGTGATGGATGAATCATTAGGTAGATAAAGCTAGTTGAACAGTATAGAACTGTTGTGCTGAAAAAAATAATTTTGCCTGTTTCAGATAGCACCAAAATATATTTCCTTGACAAATGACTACAACTGTGATGGTTTGGTATACAAGGCTCTTCCAGATTTCAGTCTTTAATGGATGCTGTATCTCAGTTCTGTGAATGCAGCAACACTTTCAGCATCTGAGAACAATCATAACATTACACTGGGCGAGTCATGAGACTTGAAGCCCCATAACCTGTCACAGAGAGCATCATTCTGGGGTCCCCAGTGTAAGGAGCTGTAAAGTGAATCCAGAGGAGGGCCACAAAGATGATGAGAGGGCTGGAGCACCTCTCCTATGCAGACAGGCTGAGAGAGCTGGAGTTGTTCAGCCTGGAGAAGAGAAGGCTCCAGGAAGACCTTATTGCAACCTTCCAGTACCTAAAGGGAGAACAGAGAGCTGGGGCATGTAGTGATAGGAAAATGACAGAAAATAGGTATAGATTAGATGTTAGGAAGAAATTCTTCACTGTAAGGGTGGTGAAGCACTGAAATATGTTGCCCAGAGAAGATGTGGACGCCCTGTCCCTGAAGTGTTCAAGGTCAGGCTGAATGGGGCTTTGAGCAACCTGGTCTAGTAGAAAGTGTCCTGCCCACGGCAGGAGAGTTAGAATAAGATGATTTTTAAGGTTCTTTCCAACTCAAACCATTTTACGAGTCTATGATTTTGCTCTTTTGGCTAGAATACCTATCTAATTGACAGGCAAATTCAATAAACTCTGAAGTATTTAACTTGGCAGCATTTGGGTCAATAACAGCAGAGAAACCACTCCATAAAAGCAGCAGTAAAGTTACAAGCAGTACAGGTACAAGCAACCTCAGAAATTAGATATCTTTTGAAGTTTTCATATAATCTTTTTGAATACTGTAGCTATCTCCATTACTAGACCTGAGCATCACAGATCACAAAGAACTAAGGGAATTCAAAGGAATAAAAGTAACTTAGGATGAAAGAAAGTTGAAAAGAATAAATCAGCATACATGGAATAATAGGCTGAAGATGAGGTATAGATATGGAACTTCCAATCCAATCACTCTTCTGAAACAGATGCAAATACAACTTCAGGTAAGTTTTAAATGAACTGCAAAGACTGACCTTTCTTACCACACCTTCCACTCAGCATACTTCACTGATGCAGATACCAGGCTGAGAGCCATCTCCTTTCATCTCTGAATCTTTCCCTCTCTCCTTTCTCCCCTCCTCCACACAACCCCCACCCCAGCAAACTGTTACTGACATCAAGGTATGCTTGTCCCTTTTTTCCACCGTTTTGTAGTCTGTAAGCAGCCATTGTGCTTTCAAAACTAATCTTCTTTCTATTTATATATCAATAAAAGAAAGCCTAGACTGCAGCATTTCACTAAACAACTTCAGGGATTTGAAAAGAAAACAAGCCTATTTCACTTCAAAATGTCAAGATTCAATTCACCCTACCATGCTATTCAGCACACACAAAGAAGGGATAAAATATATCCCAAAGTGTAGTGAGTGACTACCAATCAAAAAATGTCACATTTAGGTAGAGAGCTATTGATAAACCTGGGGGAAGAACAGGAAGAAGTGAGTACTAAGGACAACAATTATACACACACACACCCCCGAGGGGCAGGGAAAAAAAGGGATTAAGACTGTAATCTGTGTATCTACAATAAATATTAACTGACACTAAAGCAACAGAAATGAGTTCAGTATTGTCTCTGTTTGCATTCACAATACAGTGATAGCATTTGTCTGTGTTCTGTTCTACGAAAATAGCAATGGCAGTTTAAGTAAGTAGAGAGACTGTTTGAAGATTTTTCAAGCCTTTTTTCCCCCCTCTTTTCTTCTGTCTTGGAAGAGTGCCTCTACTCTAAGGAGATGATTACAAAATAATCTAAGGAGGACACTTTCAACTTCAATACCAGCCACTAGAATTCCTCTGTGTCTTTTTTCTGCCATTTTCATGACAGTATGTTTACTAAGAGCAAATTCATAGACATAAGCCAAGAAACAATAAATCACCCCTATGTATATAATGAAGGTTGCTCATGAAAGCATAATTTTGAACAGTCTGCAAGGAGCTAAACATTGGAGAACTGCCTTTCAGCTATTAAAGGTATGCTCTACATAATTTGCAATATTTAATTAGTTGCTTATTTACCACATCAAAAATGCTAGTGAAAACCTCTGCTGTTTTAATGCAAAGATATTTTGATCACACAACATGTTTTCAGTACACATATACTGTACCACTCAGGGATTTATTCTATTATTGTTTGCATTGTGTTGTAATGATTCCAAGCAGTTCAAAGGAGTAATCTAAATGCTGCAAAGCACACAAAGATCCACGATTATTTTCTGCTGTCAAAATATCTACCTTTAA
The DNA here is from genome assembly GCA_013397055.1 of Pachycephala philippinensis. Classification (NCBI taxonomy): domain Eukaryota; kingdom Metazoa; phylum Chordata; class Aves; order Passeriformes; genus Pachycephala; species Pachycephala philippinensis. The sequence continues at coordinate 2,973,428 of VWZT01004606.1, forward strand.
CTTAGCTTTAGATTAGCACAAGACTGTATGTACAGCCAGGAGAAACAGAAGACACTATCTGGAGGAAGACTGCACGTCAGCTAAATTAACAAAGATGGAATCAGTGCAACTTGCTTCAATGAACCAGTTATGCCTTACTCTCCTCATCACTGTGAAACCTTCATGTCTGAGTGAAGACCCAGGACTGCAGGAACAGTGATTATAACCTCTAAGAACCCACGGATCAAAGAACAACACTGCCAACCAGCATGCCATGCCACCTCTTGGTCTGCTAGACAGCAATTAATATGCATCCTGTGCGTACTAAAAGGCATTCTGTATAAGATTGCCTGCTTTCTACTATTAAACTCCACCATCCTCTCTCCAGTATGTTGCTCCCCAATTCATCTTCATTTCCCTGTCCTCCAGGATATTTATAATGCTAGCTACCCATCAGTAAACTTCATTAGCACACTTCTGGGGTTTTTTGTGTCATGATGAATAACAGCAGATCAGTCTTTAGAGCGACACTTAAGAAGCTCCTACGTCAAAAAAGGGGTTTTGCCACTAATATAACCAAGCACTGCCATCTCTCCTTTGATCACTTTGTGTGCTTCCATTTCTGTAATAATTGCCATCCTGCCTAGTTTAAATACACATCCAAATGGCACTGCACCTGTTGTCTTACTGAATACCAGATAGATTGACCAATTACATTCCTGCTGTGTAGAAGATCATTTATACTATTACACAAAAATATCCTATTAATTTAGCATGACCTTTCTTGGTAAATCTACTTCCATATGATTTACCTTTAATCTCTTTTCCAAATTATTTTATTAAAAATGTTCTGAAGTCTTGAATAAAAGTAGGATTATCTAAGACAACAGTTGCACATAGGTTTTTTTTCTTGAAGACAGAGACTACATTCAATATTTTCTAGTCATATACAAGCATTCTGACTCAATAACTCTATTAAAAGCTTTTGCTAGCAGACCTGTCATTTCATCTGACACTTCTTTTGGAATTTGAGAAGGTCCATCATTTGCGTCCTCCAGCTTGGGGAATCAAAAGCTTTGAGTTTTGCTTCCACCATGCAGGGGTAATTTCCATTTTTAAATTTATTTTCTTTATTTTCTTTATTTTATTTATATGGTGATTTCCATGACTTTATTCATGGCATTCATTCTTTCTCCAGGCATTTATCCCCATGTTAGCCATGATCATAAGATATAAACATAGTCTTTTTTCAAGAAACCCTTTTCAGCATGGAGACCAGGAAGCAACAGCATAAAAAAGATAAATCATGCATGCAGAACAGATATTATGTTGTATGGCTCAAATGATTATACTCACATCTTTGATGATTTGCTTGGTGAGTTATGTAATAATTGAACCTTATGGTAACAACCTTAATTCACAGCTAAATGAAATTATTTTTGAAGAATACTAATTGTGTGGATTTCGTGGTTTCAATCATCCCTGTGCCTGAGTACTGCTGAGTGCTGGTGCTCTGATATAAAATATCACACTGCTCTGTTCCAGAGAGACACAGAAAGTCTGACTTGTCCCAGGACATGCAGGAATGGTTTTAACAAAGGCAGAAATTTTAACACAGCCTTCGGATGCAATGTCAAAGTAATCCTTCCTTCCTTCCTATTCAAAGTCCTATAATTTAATACCAAGTTACACACTTAGTTCTAGTATCAAGAATTTCTGGTAACAGCTGAGAGCACATTCAACAAATAAGTAAAAGACCTGGGTATATTATTTCTCATCAGATTATTATAAGCCATCTAAGGAAATTCAGTTCTTGGCTGTAACAGGACAGGCATTTCCAGAGACAAAGAACTATTAATGTCAGGATTGTCAGTGTACAAGGCACTGGCAATAGCTTGTCTGAACTTCTTCAGATTGAGAAAAAAACCTCAAAACCCCCTCGAACTGGATCAGATACAAAAAGGGGTTCTGGATTATCTGGAACAGACACCTTACTTAACAGAGGAGAATTTTCAGAAAGCTCATGTGAGGAAATGAGTTCCTCATATACAGGTATGACACATGACAGAACCATGAAGACCACCTATAGCTAGGAAGAACTTTATGTCTTTGACAACTAGTAGCTTGGAAATAAAGAGAACCACATAAACTAGAGGTCAATGCTGCCATAAGGAAAAAAAAAATCCTATAAAGTGTATGTGCTGGAAGTAGTCAAATATGGACCAAAGTAGTCAATGTATGGACCAAACTTCAAAGCAGAGGAAGCTTCCCAGTACATATAAATTTATGAAAGCAATTTTATGACATTATTACTGAGAAAGTAAGATTTAGATTTGATGAGCCTTCTAGTCTGAAGATCCTGCATTCTTAGAAATGTATGTGCTGTGATAACCAGAACAGCAGGAGCAAAATTTTCATGCATGACATTGTGCATGTTTTTTTACTGATTTATACAACTTGGCAAAGTAAGGTATCCCATATCAAGGTGCAAGGTGCAATTTTCTGTACACAAAGTTTTTATGCCAGATAAATTGTATATTTATCTGTTGAAATTTCACTGGGGGACCAGGATTGGGCTATTATGTAACCATACAAACTTGGTGCCTTTTAAGGAAGTTTTTACACTACTACAAGTTACTTTCTTCATAAATCAGTAAGAAAAAACCACCCAAGATGGGCCAAACCTTGATAGTACGTAACTAAAAAAAAAGCAGTCAATAAAAGTAGAAAGAAGGCAGAATATAGACAACATTTGCTACACCTTTAGCTTGTGACTTAGCTTTCACTCATCGCCAACAATTTTTGCAACTGAATTAAATTGAAAGTAGAACCTAAATGAAGAGTGTTTGAGTTAAATCGAGATGCCCATCCTGGTTAGGTGGAGTAGCTTTATAAAGCAAGGGCAGATGCTACCTGTGTTACCCTGTACTTGCCTTGTCTGGTTTATTCCGAACAGAAGGTTTGTAGTAAGAAGTTAGTGAGTACAACCCTCTGTGACAGATTTCAGCAGAAACACGGCTGATCTTTAGACAGATGTGAGAGCTAAAGACAGTAGCAGGCACAAACAAGGTATGAGTTAAGCAATGTTGATCACACCTAAGGTTTGAATTCAGTTCAGTTTGCTGCATAAGGACATACTTTAATGTGGTACATCAATGGACATGTTATGAACCCCTGTATCTCACAAATGCCTTGCCTGAAAGGTCAGGAAAAGAGTCTCTATTCTTAGAATGGATCATACTGTATCACACTAGGATACGATCTGTGTATTATTAACTAAAAAAAACCCTCCCCCCCCTCATTAAGTGCAGAAGACTGAGAGCTGCACATTTACAATCTTCATTGACTTATTACTGAGAGTTACCCACTCTGCTGCCCAAGACAGTGTGTGAAGGGTGATTTAGTAATACTGTAAAATGGAAACCCAACACTGAATCCAGCAGTAAATGAACAGTGTGAAGCACAAGAATGTGCTTCCTAAGCTGAAGCTCTGGTGTTTGCTCTGACTTTCAGAGTTTTGTGCCTGTATTAAACGGCTAAAGTGGATTTGAGATGTATACAAAGATGTGATTTAGGCCTTCCATGACTAAGCTGGCTATTTTTTCCTAGGAATCAAGGAGAAAGTTCCCTTATTACCCCTCAGGAGCAGAAGGAGAGAATATTAGAAACTGAACAGAATTGTATTTCCATTGCCTTTGCAGTGGACAAAGATAATCTCAGCTAGGCTGGTTGTAAAGGCATTACCTCTAAGATATCTCATTTAGAAGAGTTGGATCAATACATTTTGGATGTATTTTTCTGCCTTCACAGTGGAAAACTGACATAAAATTGACTTAACTGGGTAGTTAAGTCCAGTTAATGGCTAGTTTGAATCTCCAAAGCATCACAAAGCAGTTGGAGTGTACTAGTGAATCTGGCATTTGCAGTTTTATTTTGTCTTTAATAGCAACATTCTAATGAGGTTCTCCTATGTCTAAAGTATATTCGTTTTTAACCTCAAGTCTGTCTTGAAGTATGTTGGGATAAATTTATGATGTTGAATTGGATTTTGTGATTTAAAAAAAAAAGTCCAATTAACAAACAAAATGCATTTTCTCCAATGAAATATTTTCCCCCCAATAAAATTACACAGTTCATATTTTATAAAGTTAATATGTACAGAAGGTATCTTAATTTTTCAATTTATTATTTTCTTTTTTTTCTTTTTTCCCACCTCTTTACACCAACTGCAAGAGCAAGCAGCTATTTTTTCCAGATACTGCAGTTTAATGTTGAACAAAATATCAAGTGCTGGATTATGAAGTCTGGGGATTCAGATATAAAATGGAAAATGGTTTCTTATATGTATAATTAAAGAGATGGTCAAAAATATCCCTTAATAGAGGATTTATTTTAAAAGTTGCTTGAGTTATGTATTTTATTTTAAATAGGCCAGTTTTTAAAGGTCAGTGAATGTTGGTCTTTAATAGGTCTTTAGCAACTGGGGGCAAACTGCAGAGGCAGGTCAAGATGCAGGAAATCTGCAGCACAGTCTGGATGATGGACCCTGAAAACATCTTGTGGGATGTCTGCTTACATAATGTATTGCCATGTAAGGGTCATTTGCAAATTAAAGGCATGAAAATGCTGATGCTACTCGAAAGTGTATTAGCAGAACCACAAGACAGCATGTGGCCCAATTAATCTTGTGAACTCGGCATTAACATATTACTAGATCACAATGTAGATTACACATTTATGAGCATATCAACATCCAATGCAGAGTAAAGTATGCCCTGGAGGACCTCTGAGTGTAATTTTCTTCTTCAAATAAAAACAAAGGTTTCAGAGCAATGGCCAGTAGCATCTTCAGGCTCAACAAGAAATAATGTGATCATATTACTTCCAGTTGCCACAAATGGCTGCTTCAAAATTCTGTCTCCAGTTTCAAATTAAGTCCATGATTACAATGATTAAAAATCTATCTACAAGGAATTATTCAAGGCATATGGAATTTAATATTTACCATGTACACATAATCGTGTGTTGTCGATCACTGAAGGAAAGCATACCAATATATGCATGTACTACTTAAACGGTAGTTACTTTCTAAATTAAACAAACAATAACAATATCCTGCATGCCATGGCTGAATTGTCTGATTTCTAATATTGCCTGTAAGATTGGTACTGCCTATTATTACTTTCCAACTTTACTGTGGATTATTGAAATACTGAAGAGATGGATAACTATCAAATCAAAGGCTGAGAAGGAACAGAATGTATGAGTCTGGGATCTTAGATCATGCTCGATATAATCTTGATATAATATTCTCAATACACCTCAATGCAAAGCTACAGTAACTCTTTCTTGCTCTAAAATGATTATCATTCATTTTTTTCACTGTTTTTTGAATCAAAGAGCCTCTGTGCACAACATACCTGCTTTGGGAGCAGGTCACTGAAAAGCTGAAAAGCCTGCCTTTGAACACAGACCCACCTGACCAGTTTCCAGGCCCACAGCTACAAAAGGCCCCAAGATCTGCCCAACAATATTCAATAGATCTGACAACGAACATGACAAACACTCTGCTTGCTTTGCATGCACATCCCAGCTGTGATGCAATGGACTTACTGCATGGGGAACAATCATGCTGAGTGTTTCTAGAAAGCTTCAGGCAGTCCAACCAGCTGTGAGACAAATTTGCCAGTGTCAGAGAGTCTGACCCAATGCAGAGCACGAAAATTTTGTCTTGTCCTTACTACAGTTTAGCCCTACATGACCACAGAGTATCTGTGATGCTCTTCCATCTAGAACTGATAACAACTACAGGTGAAACAGGAGACTTGGAAACAATTTTAGGGTCCTGGCTTCTTGTGCGTATCTTGAAACTACACTGAATTGCATCAGTTTAATTCCTTTCACTCTCTGGTTTCATGGAAAGGAAACACGGAAAGATCTGGGTCTAGAGCCCCACAGCACATGCTCCTTCAAATCAGCTTACATATTGCCAACATGGTTTATTCCGGAGGAGACCTCAGGATACATCCAGTCCAGAACTGTGGGGATGCAAAGATCTTCCTTCCAGCACACTTTCACAAGAGCTTCCTTGAACACATACAGAGGACTTGCTTAATAATTGCAACACAACTGACAAGATTTTTCACGTTTCATTTAGTGAAAAAGCTCCGTGTAAGTCAGCTGTAAACTGACGATACAGCCTCATCATCCAATAAACAAAACAGAGCAAGTAAAGGTTAAAGGTACTGTTTGTGAGGGATAAGCTTCAAAAAAATTTTTGAAAGGTCGTTCTGAATGACAAAAAGTTGCTGAGGTTATTTCCTACTTTATTTCTAAATATCTTAGGATGTTCTGCTTACAAAATACGTATCACAGCTGCTCCTACCTTTTGTCATAATGATTTACTGTGCCAGATTCCAAACACCTGTGATTGCTCTATTAAATGCATTTCTGAACATAACAGGACATTTTGCTAGAACAGACCCAATGATTTCCATATGATGATGTGATGTGGGGATAAGTGTCATCAGACCAGCTGTCCTCACAAGGTTCCTTCCAGCTTAAATTATTCTGTAAGCCTGTATCTGCTTACCTACTGATACTTCTGATGTCCAGAATAGGCCAAACTTATCAAAGAAACAGCTACAAGTAAACAAAGAATTATAAAAAGGCTTATCATAAGTTTCACTGCTCCTCTCAAGAAGTCTGAATATATGATAGGAATTTGTGCATAGCTGGTACCTCAGACACGGGGGAAAAAAGAAACTCAGAAAAAAAATTCCACATCATCTTTTTGTTAACTACAAACAAATGCCTATGCCATTTTCAGACTGAGTAGACAAGATACAATTCCTCTGCTGCAATCACAGCAAAGAAACAAGGCCTAATAAATAACCATTGCTACTTTAGACAAGTCAAGGTGCTCCTGTTCATAAAGCAGTTTGTGTGTATTTTCTCCATCATATTTTGTCCTTGCAGTTCATAATAGACAGACGGAAAGCATTCTACTTTTTGCTTTCTTACTTGCTAATAGGACAGGTGTTAACTGTGGCATTACATAAGTTTATGAAACATCATAAATTGATTTGTTTTGGAGTTCTCTTCTTTTTGCTGTACATCTGCTGACATTCATCCCCATTATTAAAAATTCAGTTTCTACTTAGCTGGCATAAAAGATATGAACATATTTGATGTGAAAATACCATTTACACAACTGATCTTCAAATAATTAACTGTTTTCCAAGCAACAGAAAAAATAATCTCAGCGAAAACACACAGCAGCTTTGCCATATCACCAAGTGTTGTGAACCTCTCCAAAGTGAGGGGTTTAGCAAACAAAAAGGACACAGAATGAGGACTAAGTCTAACTGAAAGATGGAATACAGCCACCTGACTTTAGAAACAGCCTTTTAACTGCCAACTGTATAACGAGTAAATACCAGGTGAACATGAAATCACTGAGAGCTATGGAGAGAAAAACAGTGGTGTCAAAACAAACGCGTACTACACAACTGACATGGTAGGCTGCTCTTCTTGATAAGCTGAGCTGGCTTCGTTTAGTTTTTGTGCAATTTACCAGGTCTCTTCAGAAAGATGGTCTGTTCCTTTGCTAAAAGTAACCTACCGAAGAGTTGCCTGAAAGTGAAGTTCATCTGCAGTTCTGATTTGTTTATCTTAGATCTGTTTGGCATAATTGCATATGTGAGAGTAATCATTAGATGCCTGAAATAGTGCTGCATCTATCTGAATGGAGCAAAAGGGAAAAACCTTCATAAGTAAGTGAGGTACAGTACTGATAGTCAAGAATTCTCTGTCCTTGGAGTCAATGCTTTTATATTTGGACGAAGGTTGAGCATTGAATAAATAAACTGCACTAGGTGCAAGCCACCCATACATGAAAAAAGAACGCGTGATGGCTGAGGGACACATTCAGCTCAAGTATTTTTTTATGTGAAAAACAGACTAAGATACAGAATGCTGCCTCTAGCTTAGCTTCTAATGTTCTTTGTGAAACATCATTCTTTTAAAAATCTTCCATGGAAATTTGTTCCTGGAATGCAGCCTTCTATACTGCTACATCAACTCTACTTCTGGAAGCTCATTCATCTATCACACTTTTAACCTTGTTATCACATGTAACCAAGTAAAGGTAAGAAAAATGCATTTTCTGAAAATGAACATTATCTTCAGCTCCAGGACCACTGAAAGGCTCAAAGTACAGTGCTCTTTCCTTTTCTTATGGCTGCAGTGTCATTTTCTTGGGAACTACTCATCCTTCTTGCTCCTTGTAAAGTCATTTAACACCTGAAAATGCCACAAGATTGCAGTTTTTTACCATTATTTTTCCATGTCGACATGAAAATGCCATTTCCCTTAACATTCTACATGTTGCCAAGAATGAAAAAAGATTTCTAGGCCTGGTTCAGTATAGACTATCAGTATTCACATGCACATTTCTGGCAGAATTTGCTGCAAAATTATGGGTTGGTTTAATGCTATGGAATAGAAAAATGGCAGCTGCTGCTGCCACAATAAAGGGTAGCAAAAATTCCAGCTGTGGATATGCAATCCCTCTTTCAGTGTAATACAAGAAGTGATATTTCCTATGACTAAATGCAATGTGCAACTTTGGCTTGTTTCTCTCTAATCTCGTGTTTTCAGCTACTTAACTTTCTTCAGGATTGAAAAAAACAGATGCTCAATGCACCACTCCCACAAACAAAAGTATCCATGGAATAATTAATGAAAGCTGTGTAATTTCTTTTTTCTATTTGTGAATCAACCCGTAATTTCAATCTCTTCTGATTTCTGTATAAACATTTATTTTTAGCTTCAGAGATGAAAAGCTGACTGGCTTGGTAAAGAGACATTCAAAAGAAATAAGGCATAGGAAAATTTAATAGCTATTAGATATAAGCATAAAAATGCCATCTGTATATAAACTCCAAGCAGCATATAAGAAGAAAAAAAAAATGCAGCTGACATGTTTAAATGTCTATATTTCACTGGTAAATTAGCTACTGTAGGAATTTTGCAGTACTAGTAATAAAAGATATGACACTGTCTTGTAGTGGAGCTGATAGATGGTGAAGGAAACATAACACTGTCCCATTCCCTTAGAGTCGCAAAGGCAGAATTTAATAACACAATGTCTTGTTGCATTATGTTACAGAACTTAACCACTGAGAGCTGCAACTTCAAATTTGGGCCATCCTGAAGCTTCTGTGGATCTCCTTCTTCAAAGCTTTTTATGCCATATATGGAAAAACTAAGTTACATCATCACAGCAAGCCACAACAGGTGACAGATCTCAAGTTCCTGCTGTACCCATCTCCACTTTGGCAGAACTAGAAGGGTGACTGTCTGGCACAATGCTGTGACAAGGTGTGTGGGTATTGGGTCAAGAGGGGAGAAGGATCACAGCTACTTTTCCTCCCACAGAATAGCTTTGCTGCTCTATCACCACGAAGTACAGTCCATGTGGTACCAGCTAATTATTTTTCTGGTTGAATGGATACATGTGGATGTTATGCTGTAAGAGAAATTTGTCAGCAGCTGAGGCACTGTCAGATGAGGATTTTCAATGCTCTTCCTTCTATTGAAAGTGCTGTCTCTGTCTCACAGATATTTTCATTCTCTGGTTTGCCTCCTGGAACATTTCCTTAGCTATTCCTTTTAGGGGCACATTTGTTCCTTGATGAAACATACAGCTGTGTCCCAGCTTATGGCTAAACTGAGGAAACCAGGATTGCTCATTAGTCCCAGCAGCCTGATGCATACCCTGACTTCATCCTGTTTCTCAGGTGAAACTGAGAATGATCATCCCAAAGTCCAGAGGGTTTGGGATCCAAATTAACTCCAAATTAACCAGCATACTCAAAAAACTAGCACATGCGGTATCCATCTGCCTTGCAGCAGAGTTCCTGCAAGAAGGACTCAGTGGCCAAGGATGCAGTGGTCTTCCAGGAAAGCACCAGGATGTGAGTGGGATGATATGGCTCATTGGCTGTTACCAGTTCACAGTCATTTGTCTCATGTCTCACTATCTGGTGTCTACGTGCTGCTTCAGTTGTCTCCTGCAGTAAAGATGGGAAGCTGTAATTGCATCATGTCTTGAGACTTGTTATGAGCAGAATTAAACCCCCTGAGGCACCCTAGCACCAGTTTCCAAATTTTCTTCTCAAAAAGTTTTGTTGAGTTACAAGACAGCCATGCGAAGAGTTGCACTGCTCGCTTTTTAAAGACCATCCATGCAGAGATACTGACTGATGCAAAAGGAGGGGGAAAGCTTGTTTGAAGATGAGGTCATAGCAGGCCATGAGCTCTTCTGCAGTGAAGTTTTTTTAATAGCTTGTTACATCATCTTAAATCCACAAAAAAACCACCTTCAGGATGAGTGAACATCACCCATACTGCATTTTTTCTACAATAGTCTGTAATAATGATGTTATTAGATAAAAATATAGGACTACATCAGCCCCCTTAATTTTGAAAGCTGGTGTACGTGGATTATTGCCAAAATGTTGGCAACTAGATGTTAGTAAGACTTCAACCAGAAGAAGTCTCAAAGTGTCTTCTTCAAAGCTTGATAAAAAGCAACAGCTCAAAATCAACAAATGGAAAAGACTCCAAGGAGGCACTTATTTACCAGGCATTGGGACAAAAACCTGAGGAGGTTTATTGTGCAGAGCACATGTACACATACACTCACACAGCTTCAGATTACAGCTTGCATAGAGGGACAGAGGTATGAAATACCTGATGCCACTACTCCGGCACTTCACTTCCTTCACTTCAGATACATCCTCAAATGATATAAAAATAGACTTGCATTAGTTTCTGACATGACCAAGGTTCTTCAGTTTTGATCTACATACAACTACATTAATAATAGATTAAGGGCTGCTATCAAAGCATGATCACATGCTCCAGAAGGAAGAAACTACAAAGTACAGCTGTCAAATCACTCTCACTAGCTAAAGCAAGGGCAAACTACCTGCATTTGAACTTCTAGGACATTTGCTGGTCTGTTCAACCTCTCTTTAACATTTCATTCCTGACTTGCATGCACATGATACAAACTAGCATTCTCCTTCTCTCTGACCTTGCACAGATAAGGAAAGCAAAGACTTTTTTCTGTAAAGATGACAGTATCATCATACAACATAATTCAATAAAACAAGCGCCTGCAGAGAGCAGGAGAAACTGTGACACTAATATTTTGTTAGTTGATACTGAAGAAGGAGCATATGACAGGTTTACTTAGTATCTCAAATCAGTTTCTCAAGGATTACTCAATATTGAGTGGATGACATCACTTAAAAATGCAAAAACTCTAAGTAACCATTTAACTACTTCTTGTTTCCTTCCTAACTATGCTGCTGTCTTAACTATGCAAACTAGGCTGTTTAGCCTGATTTTAAAAATAGCTGTTTTGATTTACTTTCTGATAAGCATCCGACAGCAAAACAAGCAACAGAAAAAGACACTCCTTCACTCTCTTTCCTTCTGCCAGAGTCCACTGTAAAGTCTGCAAAATGGACATTTCTCCACACCAAAGAGAAACCAAGCACATGGAACTTCGTAAAATTACAACAAATGGCTAAAATATGTGCGGAGATACCCTTTGTCACAGACATGATCTGCATGAATATATGCAGAGAATCACAGAATTGTGAAGGCTGGGAAAGACCTCTAAGATCATGAAGTCCAATGGTAAAATCCTTGATCACAGGTACTCTGGAGGGCAGTGAGATGCGGGGACATAAGGCCAACTTAGCTCTGAACTTTTGGTGACTAATCAGCAATCATGAGCCAGGACAGTGACCTTTCCTGCTGAGTTTTGTTACTGGTTAGCCACTCCAATATATACACATTTCTTGGCTCTCAGGTAATGCAAGACAGAAAAGTATTTCCTTCAAAGGAAATTCACAAGTATGAAAATAATATCAAGTGACTCTTCACGGTGCATTAGAACTTCTTGGACCACTGCAATTTCTCAACCATATTAAAAAACTTTGCAAAAGAGAACTGATTTGAGTATAAAAGTCTAGATTCTCCATGAGTAAACAAATACAAGAGATATATTGAGAAAATCCTACACTATAAATTAAGCCTAGATTTTCACTAGACTCTGGCAGGACACAGCAGGAAAAACGCCCATTCTCCCAAGAAGGTCTACAAAATGAAAATAAACCCAGCATTAAAAAGGGAGAAACGTGACCAAAATGTTAATCTGTTGTCAATATTTTTAACCCACTAGGCAATAATGTAGCGATAGGAAACACAAGAGATTAAATTATGTGGAAAACCGCACTTCTCAGATGAACCTGTTTACAACAGAAGAAGAAAACAGTGACAAACTTGATAGAATATTAATTGAATAAGCACTAGGACCAGAGCAGGCATTTCTTGTGTTACTAAAAACCAGTGTGAGTCACAAATAAAAGGAAAATAAGTTTTCATATTTGGATCCTGTATGAAGGATGTGAATTCCTCTGTAAATAATCAGAATGGCAGTTATATGCAGAGTTCGTAGCTGAAAGTGAAAGATGTGATTAACCAAGAGTAGCGTATCTTGGAGTGCTCACAGTGGACAGTAACCTTTCATTTATCATTGAGGTTAACTTCCATTTCTGAGGGTCACTGACTTAATCATATTTGCTTGAGTTAATGTTGATCTTCTTTAATCATAGCACAAAAAAATATAAGTAATGCCTGTCTGAATGGAGCTAATTTAATCATATGACCTTTTCCATCTTATTTTCACCCTATGGCTATATGACTTCTTCTAACCAGACAGCAAATTATTGGACTGTAAGTGGTATAGTATGCTTAGCTAATTTATTCATGCATTTCTGAAAATTATGAGATGCTAAATTATTGCATTATGCTGTTTTACTGTTTCCATACCTTTATCAAAAGGAACCTACTATTGCAGTATCTGGGCTTTACATAATGATAATTTCTTTTGTCAAAAGAGTAATCCAAGTGCAGAAGAGTTCAATCAGTAAAGCTTGGATGCTGATTATTCCTACTGTGGGAAAGGCAGCTCTGCAGCCACTGAAGTGTCAAAGCAGCTAGTGTCAGAGAAAACACTTTACACCTCCCCTGGTGCTTTTGCAAGGGCTACTCCTAAGAGAACATGTGTTTCTGCAAGTATATGTTGGTAATCCTGACTGAGCTGGTGATGTCTCCATCACTGATTTTCAGGTACTAATATTCCAGCAACATATATATTCAGGCAGTGCTGGCTCTCTGTTTAGAAACACAAAGACCAAACCTTCTCAAATCCAAGCGATGGTAGAGGAAGCATGAAGTACTCTGCCTCTCTGACTATCAGACCTTTGATAGCACTGATACCGCTGCTTTGCAGCAGTTAATAGCAATCAAAATGCAATTAATGTGGAGAATATGGCACCCAAAGGATTAAGAACTTTCATCACCACTGGTGGCAGAAGTCAGACTTCTTGATTCCTATGCTCCTTCCATAGCCTATTTGAAAGCTTTTTTTTTTAAATCCACTGCGATTCGATTTTTATGTCAGGAAGAAGCCTACTGGAAAGAAGTGAACAACAGGATTTCTGAAAGGATAACTTCAAACAATTGCAAAACTATAGACCATACTGGTCTGAAAGTTTCTGCAGAAGTAATAAAATTACAAAACCTCTGGAAATTGTGGGGAAATTGCAGGACTACAAAGACAGACTTCCACTGAACAGCCAAGTTTTTTATCTGCCACCACAGCTCCTCTGTTCATTTCTCTTGTACTGAATGCCAGCAGTTATGGCACTATTTAGAAATCATCAAAACTTGCTTTAATCAGCTATTATTTAGATCTGAGAGATGGCAATAATGTTCATGGTGACTTTTTTGCCTTACCAGAACTTCATCTCTCTTTGTATTTAATAGAAAAAACATACAACTGGGCCATGGATAATTCTCAGAAGTCAGTATGTAGGACAAAAGAAATGTTCCTTATGAAATCAAATCTACATTCTACCCATGCATGCCTAGCAGCATCACATATTTATATGAAACACAGTAAACCAGCTAATTTATTACAAAACACAAGACAGTGATTTATTAGTCCTTTGTCACGCTGTGAGAAAATCCAGAGTCTCTTGAATTTTAGTCTCATATAGTTAGGTTTTGCAACACCCTAGCAATTCTGTCCAGCTGAATGTCACACCTGACTCCATGCAGAACACAACCCTCTAATCATCAGGCAGAGAAGATGGATCCCTATTCTTTAACCTTTAATTAGTACTTAGCTACATTACGCATGCCGAGGGCAAGATTAGCCATAAATGCTTCCAGGGGCACTGTACACTTACTAGTAACCTCTGCACGTAGAAAGTATGTATTTCACTCAGAACCAGCGAGCGGAAAAATATGTAGCAGAGAGGGTTGGACAGCATATAATTAAACTTCCTTTGCATATTAGGTGAGCAACTAAAGTAGAAGCCATTACTCTCTGTCTGCAAAGCACCTCCCAAGGTTGCTGCAGCAGAAGCACAGAGCTTTGCAACACCAGGTACAGGCTGCATGTGACCAGTGAAAAACAGGCTTTGTGTTCCAGCAGGGCTGAGACATCCAAATACATTCAAATACAGGATGAGATTCTGCATGGTGCTGAAGTCAATGGGAACTGAGGGTATTCAGCACTTACAGGAATTCACACAGCAGGCTATCAGAACGGGCCTTATTTTAGCTATTTTAGGCAATCAAATTTAAGTGGTTATGCTGAGTTTGTTTTACTCATTTGATGTTGGCTTTATCATTCCAGGATTTTAATGCACTGAAGCTTTCCACTGTCTAGTCAAATTACCAGATGTAATATACGATATTTTCTTTAAGGATATGATTTTAGGGAGCATGCTGGTTTCATTACGTTATACAGTGGGGGAAAATATATTTATAATCTCAAAAATCTCATCTAATACAAAGCAATCACACTGCAAACAACTAAAGCAGAATGTTCCACTGAATCTTTCAGTGTTCTTTTCATGCGTATGCCAGCATGTGGCATCATCGTGGACGCACACTGACTCAAGCTAGGAACATTTTCTGTTAACAATACTTTCTACTTCTAGACTCCATGTCACTGAAAAGTCAACTAATAGTGATGCTTAGAAATTAATTTATTTCAGGTATGCTGTAACAACCATAATCAGCCATAAATCCTTTTGCCCTATTTGCATTTACTGAATTTGCCTTAATTATACTGTTGCCTAATTATGAAGCTCAGTCTAGAGGGGAACTCGCAAGAACCAATGATGCAGAAAGCAGAGGACAGTTTATTCCACTTCATGGATTTACAACTTTCTGCTACCGCAAACCATTTGGAACAGACTCTTTTTGTGAGGTCATTAACATGTAAACAGTGTCACACCGAAGATGCATGGCAATGACCTACCATGCTAATGAAAAGTGATATTGAGTTTGCTAATTCAGATAAGGGTACACAGATTGCCTTTTCTCTAATGTGCAAGGGCCTGTCACAGAAATAAATGCACGGTCCTTGCTGCAATTAATTTGATTCTTGTTCTTTTAAAGCTTTACTTGTAGATTTAATTAAAGCTTTCATGCAGCACACTTTCAGGAAGTATCTATGTTTAATGGCTTTTTCTCCTAAATTAAAGAAACGAGTGAAGGTTAAGACTCAAAGAATAAGAGAGCATAAAACAAAAAGCTGTGCTTAATACAGTAAAAATCACCTTGTTTTGACATAAGCAAATATGCAGTATTTATATACATTTCTTAGAATTAGTGTTATATTGTGGCTTTCACGGTGAAATAATTTTCAATTGCTTAAGATAATTTTTTTCATTTTCTAATATAAAATATTGCATGCTATGTTTCAACCTGGAGGTGAATATTCTAAAAGCCTAAATCAGTTTTTAGATAAGAAGAAATAAACAAATAAAAGCAGTGTATGGTTTTCCCAGGAAACTAAAGACATTTAAGTCAGTATTTCCTTCATTTTAGTCCGTTAAATGCTGCCACAGAGTCATTCTACCTAAGCAATAACCCTTTAGCAAATATCAAGAATAAAAATAATTACAGAAAAAGGTTGCGCAGTAATAGAAGGATATTCTGATGTCCTGAGACATGCCTCTCCTTCCCTGTTCTGAGGAGAGAGATGGTAGGACTTTTGTAAAGCCTTTGACACAATCCCACACAACATCCTTATTTCCAAAGTGGAAAGACATGTACTTGAAGGGAGGACTATTTTGTGGATAGAGAATTGGCTGGATGGATGCAGCCAGAGAGTTGTGGTCAATGGCTCCATGTCCAGATGGAGTCCAGTGACGAGTGGTGTCTCTCAGGGCTCTGTCCTGGGACAGGTGCTCTTCTGTATCTTCATCAGTGACACAGAGAGTGGGATCAAGTGCACCCTCAGCAAGTTTGCAGCTGGCACCAAGAGCCACTGAGCAATGCAGTTGGCACAAGAGAAGGATGGGATGACATCCAGAGGCAGGTCGTGAAAGGACAAGGGGTAATGGCTTTAAACTAAAAGAGAAGAGATTCAGATTAGCTGTTAGAAACAAATTCTCTACTGTGAGGGTGGTGAGACTCTGGCACAGGTTTCCCAGAGAAACTGTGGATGCCCCATCCCTGGAATTGTTGAAGGCCTGGTTGGATAGAGCTTTGAGTAACCTAATCCAGTGAGTGGCATCCCTGCCCATGGCAGGGGGGTTGGAAATACGAAATCTCTAAGGGCCCTTCCCACCCAAACCATTCTGTGATTCTATGACATGGAGAAAGAACAAATGACTAGGCAGCCTGCATTAAGTATCAAGGGGCTAAGCAGAGCATATAGAATGAAAATAAGGCAATCTTAAATATTTTTCAGGACATGACAGACATTATAGGATCTGGGGCAGGGGGAAACGACAATGGGATAAAAAACAGGATGAGTAAGTAAAAGGAGGAGCAGAGGAAGAAGAAAACAGATCAACAAGTAAACCGCCGGGAGACCAAAGAAGCAGGCTTAAGAGCTGGGCACATATGTTAGTGTTGAAAAAGCAGTTGGAAGGAAGACAACAACAATAGGATCTAAGGAGTAAGTTAGGTAAAACACTTTTTGGACAGAGGACTGGACAAGACAGTTCCATGAGTGCTCAGTACTTCTACCTCAAAAGAGGTTTACCGTGGTTTGGACTCCAGCAAAAGGCAGTTTACACTGCATTTACCTATTAATAAAAAAATATGCTCCCTATTCTTGCTGGGAGCATGTATTAGGACTTAACATGCAACCAAGGAATTCTGTTCTCCATTTACTTTTTTAGAACATAGAGTAGGTAATTCCTTTGGTTTACTAACACTCTTATATGTTTCTCTTCTTTTGTTAAATTATCTTATACAATCTTAATCATATTAAAGTGCAGACATGACTCCTCCCTACTCAGGTAAGCAGAAAGAAAAGTCCTTCTGCCAGTAAGACCTGAATGTTATAGCTAAGGAACAGGCAGGGCTGTAATCTATCATGTATCATAAACATGGCAATCTGACCTGAAAAATGTCAGTAAATACAAAGCATTCAGTATTTCATCTGCTTTTGAAAATACACTGTTAGCCTGAACTTAGTTGATCTTAAGTGACCTTTCCACTGACAATTTCCAAATAAGACCATAAATGGCAAAATACATGCCATTATACCTAAAACGTAAGTAAAAACTATGTAGCTGCAGCAAATATTGTAAATTGCATTATTATACTCAATAAGAACATGTTAGTGAAATCCATACTGGAAGATTTTATTTTTGGCTACTGATGTCACCACACAGGAGGAAAGAACACTATCACTTTGAAATAGGAGACGTGGAGTGGCATAACTGCTCTGAAACAGCTGATTCTCTCATTCCTGTTCAACTGCGAAATGCACAGGTTGGCAAATGTTTTCCTTTGCCTTTTCTTCAGACAAAACACATGCCTCTGGTAGCTCCAGCTTTTTTCATGATCAGAGGAATCAGGGAATGGGAATGAAGGAGTGAAGTTACCTCCCTCTGCAGGTAAGCTGAGTATAATCGAGATACTCCCAGACATTTGGTTCAATATCTCACCAAGGGATCTCAGTTCAAATGCAGAAGCAGCCCTGAGCTTCAGCCACCAGAAAGAAAAATAAAAGCGCGTCTTTATGTTCACCAGCTCAGTTCTCACAGGAGCAGATATTTCACAGCACAAGCCCTACAAAACTCTGCTCTGCTCGAACTACTGCTTCTTTTTATTTGGAACACTGTGTCTGGTTGGCACAGGAACTGACAGAATTATGCAAGACTTTCCTGACAGTCCTACAGATTTCTCTCTGTAGTCTACACTAAATGTTACAGTCTAATAATAATAATAGCAGTAATAATAAATCCTTTCTTGCACATTTGTAAATGAAATGAAGTCATGATTCTAATATATTATGATTAGTGTCATAAAAGATATATTCTTTTGCAACAGGGCGTCTGGGGCTGAAGAAACGCCAGGCAGGCTTTGCTAAATATGCAAGCACACAGCACAGGCCATTCCTCTGGTTCCTTGCTTGATTAGCTTTTGTGATGTTCAGTTTCAAAGCTGATGCAATCTTCCCAGCTACGCTTTGCAAGTGAAATATTGCCCTGAAATTAGGAAGGATCCTGGTCAGACAGAATCCTTGCACAGACTCTCAAGTGAAAACAGAAGGTAAGAGTCATCATGAGGAGAAGAAGAAAGCACCTGAGATATGGTTCCTTATCCTCTCATGCCAGATATAGATAATCAGTGCAGGAAATCAATGACCAAGAAAAATGACAGAAAGAAAATTTGGAAGTGAATGACGATTTTGGTCATCCAGACATTACAGAAAGCAAATGGCCACTCTTCTTCCCTTCAGGGATCTGTCAGTCAACACTTTAAGGGAGCTCAAGGTGTACTGTAGGTGAGAAAGGAAATGTAAAGGAGAAGTAGAAAAAGAAGCCAAGATTAGAACATTTTCTTTGTGAAATTAACAGTCAACAGTGATACATGCTGCCTTGAGGTGGATCATCATTAACCTGTCCATAACCCTTGTAGACAGGCTCAACAAATGTATTTCAGGTGAAGCATCTCCCAGGGGATTCAGCAGCAGGGAACAGATTTCAGGTAACAAGCTCAACAAAAAAAATACCACTCAGTAGAAGCTATCCCAATACTAATGACTACAACACCTCAGTGCCCTGTGCTGGCATCACTCAACAGACATGAACATCTTGTTACAGCTGTTCTTATCTGTATCACAGAGGTGACTAAGCCTGTGCCTTACTGGCGCTATGAAGTCTTGGGGTTAGATTCACTGTATGATTTCTTCTACCCATTTTTCTTTAAGCATTTTTCTGCTGCTTGTCCTCCTTGAGACCAGGAGAAATACAATGCATCCTTCACCTTATTCCCTGTACTCCCATCTTTTGCAGACATATTCTGTCAATCAGTTCAATATTTCATAATGCCTTTTTGAAAACTAACACTTCAATTTTTTAGAAAAAATACAAGCCTTTACCAACATAAATTATGAAGTGAGTTTTGGTCTTAATATGCAGTATAGCTTCCCTACTTTCTGTTAACACATTTACAATCACATAAAGTGTAATGGCGGGTTTGGCTTTCAGAGAAACTAAGTTTTCAACACCATTACCCCCTTGTACAATAAATACTAAAATATGAAACACACTTTCCTATTTAGATATTTAAAATGAAAGTATTTAAAGTCAGTTTTGAGCTATCTGTGTATACAGAAATACAATTTCAGAGTAAAAACCACATAAGTAGCACCTTTTTTCCTGAGGGAAAAGTTTTAAACGAAGTGAATAAAAATGATTCACCTTATACCGTCTTTGAAAGTATAATTCAACAATGACAGTTGATAATGGCAAAATCTCAGTGTCTAGAATGACTGCTGTTGACAGCAAGTACGATTGATTTGGGAATCAAATTTTTAAGAAAGCTAAAGCGTACTGTCAACAGGATAATTGAAGAATTTATTCGATAAACAGTTTTATAGAGAAGACAGTCCACCTGGTAACAGCACCTCAACAAGAGTCATATGGGAAGGCAACACAAATACTCAAATACAATGGTAACTTCTTAAATACACATACCTGTCACTATCATCTCTTTCTCTCCCAAGTATATGTGTCATGTCTCAGTGTTATATATCATAAAGACAGGCTTTCAGGCTTATCCTACAAGAGTATATGGATTCCACAATTTCTATAAACAATCTCAATATTCAATTCAAACCCCATATATTAGTTTAGAAAACAACACAAAGCTTTTAATAGCATGGAAAGAACAAAGAAATTTCTAGGTTGAGTAAGTATTTATTTTTTTTTACAGTTACACTACTTCCCACACTAAATGTCTGATACCTTCATCAAATGAGCAGTGTCCCCTCAGAGGACGGAAAAATCTTCAAACCCCAGCTCATCTGCAAATTTATTGCTTGACACTAATGGAGCACAGACAGTAATTTGTGCTGTGGTTTAGGAATGGCATTCTCCAATTTAGTGTTCCCACTGAAACCACTCCAAATCAAGAGACACTTGCTGACTCCCACCTCCCTCTCTCTCCCCTGCGGCAAGCAGGAGAGGAGAACTGGAGACACCAAAGGTAAAGGTTGAGAAAAGAATTACTGGAAACAGCAATGAGATGAGAAAATGAACAGTAACAGCAACAATACTAATGACAGAAGGTGCAAGAAAGAGGGAACACTGACATCCTCCTGATGACACCGGCTGCTCCCTCTGCCAGGCTACTCCACCCTAAGCGACCCCTTCCCCTGTCCCTGGAAAATGATGTGAGGTAGTATAGAATAACCTCCAAGTCCTGGCCATGCCTCCTCCTGGCTACTGCAGAAATTAACCCTGTCCTAGCCTGAACCAGGACAGATTGTATGACCAGCACAGCAATCAATCTCTTCTGACGCTTCACCTCACTCTCTCTGTAGGGATTTACCTGTTTCGAAAAACCCAAGCTTGCAGCACATTTCAGATTATGGTTTCTAACTCAAAGCATTTGGGATAATGTGGTTTTGGAAAGTCTGGGTAACTTCAGAAATGACCATGGGCTTCCGATACATGGAAAAAGTAACCTGGAGTGAGCATCTAAACAAGCCCAGAAAAGATGAACTAAGCAGAGCTACTCCTCCACATGAATGATCTGATCTCTGCTGCACTTGAAGGAAGCCATTTCGTATAGTCAGATCACTGCCCTGGGGGACTCACACACTTCAGAAGAGCTGGCAAAATTAAAAAAAAAACTGCTTACTGCTGATCAGTGTGTTAAGGATGATTTACAGTTTTTTTCTACAGTGAAACGGGAATGTAAGCCTTGGCTATAAAGCAATATGATCGGATCCAAAAGAATCAGAAGATACTAGGAATCAGTATAGGAAATAGATTTTTAAAAATTACGTTGTGTATTTTAATTACAAACAAAATCCCAATTCTGATCCTGCCTGGTATCTCCGAATAAAAGCTAGATATTGCACATCTGTACACAAAGCATACAGCACATAGCACAAAAAAGTGTTTTTTTAGCAATGGTGATTTACTAGAACACCCTTCTTGCCTTATTTTGGGCACTAAATACGATCCAAAGATTTCAGTAAGTTGGCACTGTAGACTTTGCTACATGCAATAAAACTCCTGGGACATCCCCAAATCATTTAAATCTAGCTTACAGGACAACTACAGAAATCCACGGTTCTTTTCAGTTATGCGATTTTATGATACAAGCCTACGTAACTCTGCATATTGCAGATGCAGAAGAGATCACAGGTGTAGTCTAACAGATCAAACAGTCCAAACACATTCGTGTTTTTCTGTTCAATACTCTCCTCCATCTACAAGATGCAAACATGAACTTGTTCTGGTTCCAGGGGCAGCTGTAGTCAAGAAAACAGGACTATTTCTAACATCTTCCACTATTTTTGAATTACTACAGAAGTTTTAAATGTGAAGACTGCATATTCTCTGGAATTACCCAGAAATCACTGTTAGGAGTTTTGACACCACTGATTTTTTGGAAACGTTATTACTTTAATTATTTGGGTCATTTTGTAAATCTACTAACCATGTGCTTTCTGCCCTAAGTACTAGGTCAATGGCAATGGGACCGGGCAAATGAGCTAGAAATTCTCTGTATAGAGATCCAGAAGCCAACACTGAGTATCTGCTAGTGAAGCAAGAGAACTAAACTGAGAACAGACTCCCAGGCTCCTGAGCTCAAGTTAGATACACAAGAAAAGCATACCCAACTGGGCCCCAAACTATCAAATTCTTGTGAAAAGCAGGATATGTTTTCATGCACATTTTTATGAAAAAGCCCAATGTTTGTGGAATTAGTTTTCTTGCAGGAGGAATTTTGTCCCCTGTGTCATACACCAAGTACCAGGCAATAGGCTTCTAATCCTATACAGGCCCTTACAGTAACATTTCACTATAGTATTAGGTTTTGGGACTGAGATTTCCATACAGACAATGCACCTGTGATGCACTTCTGTTCTAGGGCACCTAACTAGATGATTAGTGCTGGGACAGACAATAGCAGATTCCACGCTATTAAGATCTTAACATGATTAGCATCGCATAAGAATATTGGGTAATAATTGTCTCCTATTTCCCTACTTCACATTTCACAAGCTGAAATGACTTGTGAAAAGGCACAAAAATATAATAACATTATGCACCCAACTGCTGTGCAGCACTGTTGTTGCATAAGTACTTAATTTCAATAATAATCATAACATATCATTTTGATATCAAGCTCAAACTGAGGAACAGCCTCAAAAGCTGCCTTCACAACTTTGCATTTTAATTTGGTGTACATCCTACTTATAGCAATATAATGAAATCTTTTATAGAAAGGAATTTATAAAAGCTACAGTCTGTAACTATCTGCCCAAGAATCTGGGGTAAATTGAATTGGCCAAACTATCAGGCAACAGTGTCTGGAGTAAATTCTGATGGTCCGAGCACTCAATTTGTTTTTCTGATGCTTGAATTTTCATGAAATGTAGCTGTTAGCTCCCGACTAATGATTAATGAGCTCCAAGGGCAGAATCTTTATAAAAATTAAAATCTCAAATACAAAAGGCCAATGGTCAGCACAGCGGCGCTCGCTGTCGCCTCAGCAACAGGCTCGCCTAGTCCATTTAACCATAATTACACAATGGAGTACTAATGGACTTTTCCTTCTTCAGCCCATGGCGCAGGGGTTTTGCCCATCAGAAAATGTGTCAGGAGCGAGCAGCTGTGCCAGTGCTGCCTGCCATGCTGAGCACGCCACTCATGGTGGCGATGGTGCCAGTGTAACTAATGACACCATCTCCATTCTTCTTTTTTCCCACCTGGAATCAGCCGCCAAGTCAAAAGACCTGCTGCAGAGTTAATGAGCACTATTAAATTTGCTCTAATCTTAAGAACAAAAGAACTTATAGAGGACTAACTATATCCAGACAAAAAAATATTAAAATCTGCTGCCTGACTGAGGTGAAAGGTAAAAAATGCACCAGTTGTCAGGAAAGCAAGAGTGGGAGGAAAGACTGGCAGAGGCACTTAAGCCCATTAAAAAGAATTCTCAATAGCAGTACTCAACTCTTTTTTCTGTAATATCTATTGACTGGCTAACTAGTAAACACAAGATAAAATAGAAATAATTCTCTGCCAAATATGCACAGCTGTAGGTCCACCTCTGATGATTCATCAGCAGCTCTAGGCATCTGCCAATTTTTTCTTTTTTAATTTTAATTTAGGATGGATCTAGAAGTGGCAGAGATTGCAGTCTGCTAGGGAAAAGGAGCCCACAGCACACAAGGAAAGCAGCACACAAGACAATAGTAACTATTTCAGTGCATAGATGCTCACTTGGATGTTACAGCTTGCATTTACAATGACTAATCAGTAAATTTGAATATGATACTCAGTATAGAAGTGGTAAATTAGCAATGGCAGAGTACTTGAAATTATGTTTCTCAAAATATAGAACACTTTATAATCCATACCAACTTCCTCAGCTAAAAATAAAACTGTAATGAATCCTGCATTCATCTAAGATTTCCACCAATTTCAGTGAAATTGTGTGATGCGTAAACAGGTGGAGAATTTGGTCCAAAATATTTCCTCCTACTGATAGCCAATCTTGACTGCACTTTTCAGGGCTCTTACTTCCCTTCTTTTGCCAGATGGGGAACAAAACAGTACAAGGTCAAAATCCCACAGCTTCTTTTGGAAGAATTTATCAACCCAAGCCACAGAGTTACTGAATTTGTATCACACTAACAAAAAGATCTTTTCTTGAAGCCACTAGCGAGTATTTCAAATAATCCTCAGATGCCCTATTCTGTCCACTATTAACAGTCTCTATGATTGCAAAACTAGGGACAAAACCTGTTTGTAAAACTTAAAGAAACCATTTCAATTCATGCACTTGCCTTTGTCTGTGGAAAAAGAGAAAAAAAATATAATCCAATTTCTTTGAATAATGAAACGGTGTTTCATTTAATGTTCCATTTGTTTAAATTTTGGTTTTGACTTAGCCTTGAGACATGAATCATATTAAAAAATTAATTTAAATATATTTACTTATTATGGCAAGAACATACTACATGGCTTACTGTATTATATTCCTTTGATATTTTAAAGAACTACATTCAAATGGTCCCAAACTGAATTTATTTTTTTTTAAGGCCTATTTCATGGAAAATACGTCTTTTCATCTCAGAAACAGAAACAAATTTTGGAATATTCTATCTGTGGAAGAGCTAATTTTTTCTGACCTCCACATTAATACACTGCTTTAAACAACAGTTAACAAAATTGCGCTATACATAAACTGTCAAATAAGGTAATATGAAACCTGAATTACCAACCACAAGAGCAGTTCCAATATACTGTGAAGTCTTAGAGAATTTAAGGTTTAAATTTTAGCTGCTTTAATTCATTTGAAGAATGGTTCTGCTTACCAAGTTTTTAAGATAGACATTTAATAATTTTTCCATATATAGGATTATATAAGATTAAATGCATCTCATTTTGCAACTAAGCAAGACCCCCAACATTTTGCTAATCTATTATGTACTCCTTGTACCTGGAAAGCAAGTAAGAGTGAATAGCCTCAGAAAGGGATTTGCTAAATTCACAGAAGAACCCTTCTCATTCATCACCTGCTGACAACAGGGAACGAAGTGAGGGTTTGGGTAAATAAAGAAGCATATAATGGTATTACTAAGGTCTGTATCAAAACAAAAAATCTGTTACTTACTGAAAGTTATGCTTCATCCTGCCCTCATTCTTTAGTGCTCTCTCCTTTGAAATTTACTGCAGAAATGGTAACTCATGATTCTTATGCACGATCATTACTCATGAAAAAGTAGTAATATGTACACAGCAACAAATGGAAATGCTTGTACATGTCTAACCAATGCTACAATTTCAACAGAACAAATGAGAAAGCAACTACTAAATAAATTCTAAAAATAGTTACTTGGCATGAAAATTTCTCATTGACATGACAGTGGTATTTATACCTACTGCTTCTCAATTAAGAAAATTCTTTACATAATGTTATTCAAAGTACTCTAATGCACAGTATGAGACAAGAAACTCTTACAAAGCTAAATTTTTCATTACATTATTGATCATGTTGTTTTTATCTTGGTAAAACTTTTACAAAGTATGTTTTTATAAAGGAACTTTCAGTATTAGCATTCACTACTTAGGCATGGTACAACATGGCAGAAAGTGTGTCTCTGATGACAAAGAAGTTACTTACAGGTAGTAAGTGTAGGAGTGATAGCTTCTTCTGCCATGATGGTGGAAGGATTAGGCAGTGGTGGAAAAGATGAAATGGAAGGAAAGAAAAGTCAAATATTAATGTATGAAAAATCAAGATGAAACTGAGACCTGAACTGGTGACACAAATGAAAGGTAGCAAGAATGTATATCTGGGCATATCATGCAATGTTTCTGGAACAGACAGGTGACATACTCAATGTCCATAACACTTTGAGCTGTACAATATATAATGCATCTCCAGCTGTTAAATCAAACCACCTTAAGGTACATCTGCTAAGTAATGTTAGATATTTAATGTATGTTTATATCTGCATACATTACACACACAAATATTCCCAATTAAAGTGCTAAACCACTTCCAATTACACCTCAGCTGCACTAGGAGTAAGGATACGGAACTTCTAGCATGGTGTTAGAAGCTTAGCAATACAGAATTTCAGAATACATTTTAAGTAGCTCCTCTTCCAGGCACAGCACCATGGAATCTTAGGCTATCCCTTTCTTCACTTAAAGCAATCAGTTCTGCCTTTGAGTTTCCAGATGGGAAAAATCAATGGCCACAGCCCTTTTAATATTTCAGCTTTTAAATAAACTTTTAAATTCAGAAGAAAATGATACTTACTGTCATGCAAATAAAATATCTATCCTTGTGGGCTAAAATTATATTGGTGGTATTTCCCCATGTGGCAGAGATAAAAATAAGAACTGATCCTGTATCTGTGTTATTCCTGCCCACATGAATGACACAAAGAACAACTTGGGAGACCTGGCACCACCACCCTGACATATATGGGCTCAGTCAGTTTTGCATAACCTCTTGCACAGCCAGCTACTCCACCTAGATATGCTCTGTGTGAGCATGAAGTATAGAAGCCCTCCAGCTATGCTCTTCTGCTTCCATCCTTCCCTCCCTCCCTCAGTTATGAGCCCACTACAAGCAGGACTGCAACCCTCCAGAAAGGGCAAGTTTCAGCCCAAGTGAATTCCATATATTGACTGCAATTAAAAGAAGGCTGGAGATCTTAAAACATCTCTGAGCATAATGTCAACTAGCATTCACATGTTGGTAAGATAAAAGACTGAAAGGAACCATGTAGGCATTTGTAATTTTTACAGCACATGCATACAGCCCTTTGACTACAGAGGAAACATGTAAACAGGCCTTGCAAAGGACTATAACTAACGTTAACTTGCCTCTGGCTACATGCTTCAGGCATCCCTTTGAAAACTAGGCTTTCATCAAATTTTCTCTCTCATCTTCTTTGTGTGAAGATGCCGTTAGAAATATTTCCCAGTTTTTATTCCAATTTTTCTGATGCAAACAGTATTGTTCAAACACAAGAGGCTACGCACTGAATATTTAATCACATGGCACATCTGGAAAATGCATACCTGCTAAAGTTGAGTTTTAAAAGATATCTAAGAATAGAGTAAGGGGCAAGCCGCAAAACAGTTGTAAGCTTCTTCCACCAGCACAGATCCCATTGCATTCAGTAGGGAGCATGGGATCAGGTCCTATCAAAGCACTTACCTGCACTATTAGCAACGGGTTGTTTTCTAGTTCAGTCATATTCCCCCCTACCTTTCTTTTCAGAATTACTCATTCTCTCACTTTGATTTAGAATCTCATGACTCTGCCAACCCTATTTCTTGCCATATGTTGCCATGAGAGAGATTCAAGGTAATTAGTACAAATGTTCTCATACTTCTAAAAGATGTATAATAATTTGAGAAACAACAATAAATACAATTAATCAGTGAAGCACTGCTGGTACTTATGTGCAGAATTCTGCCAAATATGTTATGGAGATGAATTATTCCTTATGAAAAAATGCTGAAAATCCAGGAGCTTTAATTTGTGTAAATGTCCCATTAAGAATTTGTGTAAGATGAGAAAAATTGGAAGTCTCAAGCTCCAGTTATTTTTATATTTCTTCAGTTGCGAGATTTACATATAGAAGTCCTTGAAAAAGAGCACCATGGTTTTGACTCTCAAGAATACCATATACTGAAAGAAACAGGTAGAAAGAATACATTAAAATCCTGCAGAAAGTTTTATACCTGCAAGGCATCAGGCCACATGCTAAACCACCATTCATAACTGAATGGATTTAGCTTTCTTAAGAAATATGGACAAGTTCCATTTTTTCTCCTACATAATGAATATAAACTAAAGTTTCTGTCTATGCACGAAAAATCTTTTTCTGTTAAAAAGACTGATGCAAAGATTTTGGCCAACAAATTTTCTTATGAGCATGGCTCTTCAGTCACTTCCCAGTAGCGAGGGTTTTTTATGTCAATAAACTGTTTCTGCATATAGTGACAATATTAAGCACTTTAAACTCCTTTAGGACTGAAGACAAATTAATTTCATGAATACCACTTGTAGAATAAGGCCCTACTACAAAATTTACCAAAATCAGCACAGGAGGCTGCCTGCAGGAGGATTGACCCATCAGAATGGAAACTTCTGGAACTGTGTCATTACCACAGTGTTTTCTTTCATCATCCCTCTTTTGTAGTTGGCCTACAGGGAAAAATAAGGTTCAGGGAAGGGAGGCTGGAATTTTCCTTCAGCCTTATTATCTTCATTTTGTATCCTAAGTGTTTGAAATTGTTGGCAAAGGTGTATGTGTAACTAAACAGCCTGATTTGCTATCAGGGAATAGGAACAATGCATTCCCAGCCCAGCTCCACTGAGTGCAAAAACCTTCCTTAACCACTGCCAAGAAACAGGGTCTCTGACTTAAACAGATGCCACAATTACATACATTAGAAACTCATGGAAGGCTCAGACACAGAGACAGCTGACAACAGAAACTAAAAACAGGCTAAACAAAGTAACCTTTTTATGATCAGAAAAACTCCACTCTACAACTGAAGCAGAAGCCAATGGAATAAAATTTTAATAATTGCTTCCTTACTGCACTCCCACTGCAGCAACAAGATGGCAGCCCCGACAGAAACAGCAGCCCCAAAGACATATAAGGGGCCTTTAAGCAAATGTTGGACCATTAACTTACCATCTTATGCAAAATTTTTAAATTTAACCTAAATAGAATATAAAGAAAAAAAAATAAGAAAGGAGAAAATAAAGCAGTAAGGGTCTGATTTATGCAAGTCTTGATTTAATTGCTATTGCTTTTCCAAAGGTTGTAGCAACAGTACTCTCATTTTCGCTGCTCCACTTTAAGTTGACCAAAAGATGAAATTACTCGATGCATTCTTTATTTTTAGTGTTTTTATAAAATCCTATGCAAGTACATCAAAGACTAGGCCTTGCCCATCAAGGGCCTTGCCTAAGACTTACCATTCAGGATCAGATTCAAGATTTACTTTATTGTGGATCAATAGTGTGGAAACATATATACTGTTTTCATCTAACTTTGTGTTAATTCTTATGTGAGAGATACAAAGCACATCTGAGGAGAGGAAAGCCTATTGGAATTATCCTAACTTCATAGAGAAGAATCATCTCATTGATATGACCATATTGGTGTTAGTAATAGCTTGCAGATTCCTAGACTACATTACAGGACACCTATATGCAGGAATGCTAATGGATAAAGGAAAGATAGAACAGAATGGACAAAAGAACTATGAACAACCAAGTGGAGCAAAAAACAGGAAAGCACTAATAGTCTTTCCCTGACCTATGTGACAAGCTTACAAATTTGGTTTATTTCAGTCAAAAGCTGAGTGTCCATACAGAAAATGCTTCTGCACTCATGGTGTTTCTACCCTCACTAGTGATTCCAAACCATGCACTGAATTGCTAGGCCACCTAATCTCTCTGTGACCTGGTTTAAGATACAACTACTTCAGAAGACCATTATATAGTGAGATTAATAACACTGCCTTAATGACTCTTAATACTTGCAGAACTTCTTTACCTACTGCTTTGAGAGTGGCCATATCCAAAGCATGTCTATGCTGCACTGAAAACCTCCTTGAATGTTGGTCTTCTCTACTTGGCTACTGAAATAAAAGTTCAAGAGACTGATCTGTGAAAATCTGTGGTGCCCGGGACCAAGCAAGCAAAGAATGGTTGTTGGGTGAAATGAGGTGGCTATTTAAGGAATGCGCTGGACAAAGTCATGGTTATCACATAAGTGAAACTGCTTTCCAAATCTCTTGGCAATGGAAATAAATGGTTTGAAATTAAGTTTATTAAGCACTGTGAAGCTGCAGAGACAGTTTCATCTGCTGGTGTGATCTGGAGATCAAGTACACAAGACTCTTTTCTGTGGAAGAATGAATAACACATAGTATTTGCTTTGGGATATGCCTTGGGATAGTGGAATGTGAATGGGATACTGCTGTAGCGAACTCCAAACAAGACAGGTTTCAGAGCACGTAGACTCAGTGCAGTGAAACCCACCATTGTAGCTCAGAGAGTCTGCACAGAATAGTGCAGAGAACAAAGTGGTTCTCAGGGGAAAGGCGCCACTGAATTACAAGGTGCTGTTTTATTTTTCACTCAGATCTTTACGCCAGTTAGGCTCCTGATAAAGTAAATGAAATAAAATGATCAAGTGCAGAAGTCAAACGACACACTGGCTTGATAGGATTGTTTCCCAAAGCAGCACCTAAAATATCGCAGAACTGCAAAACCACTACAGTCAGTCCAAGCTTGTGGCATGATTTATACATTTTCTTCAAATGCATAATGTATACACAGTAACTGAACCAAGGTGAAACCATAGGGGCCTTCAGCAGCCTAGTGAATAAATGCACCAATAACAATCTATTGAATAATCAGTTCATCTTCTGCTTAAGTCATGAGTGTAATTGTATTCAAGATCTTCTATGCTACAGCAGATGCTTTAGAGGCTTGGGACACAATATACCCACCTCCCGAAACTCTCATTAAAGCCTAGTCACATCCTGTTACGCAAATGAACCATTCTTACTTTTTAATATTCGCTTCAACTCATTTCAGTTTGTTTTGTTCAAGGCTGCAGCATCATTCTGGGATATGTTTAAGTTATTGGTATCATTCTTTCTGTACTACACAATGAAATTGTATGTATTTGGCAACAGAGTTCCTGGACTTGTATTTTCAGTAGTTCCATCTCTGTCACAAGCAGATTTATTCCAAAAACCAAGGAAGCTCACATAACACACTTTTTCTCTAACAACAGAATTACTATGAATAATAATTACTATGCTGTGGTAGACAGAAGGAATCAAGTATCCTTCTGCATTAATGCAAACACTTAAGATTTGAGCCCTCCTCCCTCTAACAATTGGATTATCGAAGAGTTTTTCTCTAGAGAATTAGGCAGGAGCTGGCATAGTATCCATTTAGCCAGAGACCCGGACACCTTATTCACTTTGAAACTATTTGGATCATTTTGCAATGCTCTCCCTTCAAGATTAAGAATAACTTGTCTCCCCTGGGTGAATACATTCTACCTTTGGCAGAAACACTTAAGGAGAGGCTCAGAACTGGAACAGAGAGAATGATGAATGCTGGTCAGGAATTGTGTGAAGAAGGATTGGCCAGAAAATCCAAGAAGCCTTCCTCCCTGCATGCCAAGTGCTGTGTCTGGCCCTAGGGAGGAGTTTGGGAGTTCAACTGTTAAAATTGAAGGTATGAATGATGCAAGAAATCGGAAGTGGGAAGAAAAAAGTACTGCAAAGTCAGAACAGATTTCAACCCTGCTACACTGTACTTTATTGAGCAGACTTGGTTACTGGGTCAATTCCATTGCCCCAGTCAGACTCACCCTGGGGCTTAAGTCTCAGTCTCTTCTGTATGGCAGCTTTTGAGTGCTTTACATACCTCTTGTCATGACCTAGCCCCCAGCCCTGGCCACAGCTCACCTTCCTCTTCATAGAGCCCTTCTAACTCATGGCCCTGCTTCTGTCTTCAAGGAGAGTGAAAAGCAGCTACTTCTGTAGCCTGCCCTGAGGCACTGTCAGACAGCTGCCTCCTTTGCTGTGCACCTCCACTGCTCAAATTCTGGAAGAAATTCAGGCAGCTCAGGGGTTTAGACTATCTCAGACCTGCCAAACTAGTTAACATACAATTAAACCACACAGGGTTGGGATGAGCCAAATCAGGCCAGGATTGCTCTCAAAGTAAAAAACGGGATAATACAAGGGGAATAGCAAGGAGATGAGGGGTTATGGGACACAGTAAGGACACTGTGGCAAAAGTGGAAGGAGAATTTGTCACTCAGCCCCTTTACACAGCACTCGCACATTCCCAACCCCACCTCTAACAGCTGCAAATCTCACATTGCTCAGGATACACCTAAAACCTTAATTCTATTTGCTAATTAATTTCTCCCATCCTAGACTAAGCTTCTAAGATCATATGGGTTTTTTTCTTATCTATGCCATCTCCCTAGCTGTATTTTTCCTGTTTCTATTTTACCTCTTACAGTGTTGAGAAAGGCGAACAGTTTTAAAAGCCTTACACTTCTAATAATGTAGCAGTTTTCAAATGATATTCAAAGCAAAACAATCTCGGTGCCTGAGTGTGTTGAACCAGCATGTGGAAACAGTCAGCACCATTGTAACATTTTCCTTTGTTTTCAGGGAATGAAGTTTATGCAGAAAAATACAGACCTCATTTTTAGCACAAATTACCTTAGCTCTAGCTCCTGTTTGACTAAGGATTTCTTTCACATGCAAGAATGAAACTACATCTAGCTTCCAGCTGATCTGTCGAATAGGGTGGAGACTCACACAGGACAAGATACTCTCTTATTATTAGACTCCATCATGCAGTACTGATGTAAGAAGTGCTAGAATCATTAACCTCAAGTTGTTATATATAAAACAAAGACACAAACATTAATTCTCTGTGGGCACGAAGGTGGCTGGATACTTTTACCAATATCAAAATGAGTACTGCCGTAGGAGATGCAATATGAATATGGACATAGAAAACATCCACTAATTGCTCACCTTTTCTTCATTACCAGCACGACCCCCAAAAATATAATGACGAACAGCAAGATGCCTGCAATGACTCCAGCAATTTTAACAGTATGGTCTGTCTGCTTCTCAGGCTCCGGGTCCGGTTTTCGAGTGGCAGCCCCTATGGAATCAATAAAAGAAAAAGAGGAATGAGAAAAAGAATAAAGGTGTTATTCAAAGAATAAAGGTGTCCTTCTTTTGATGTTTATACACTTAACCTACTAATGTCATTAATCTTATCCAGGGCCAACAGATATCAATGCTTGGTCTTTTAAGAAAAAATCCTGCTTTCATATGCATTGTCGGGAATATAATTCTTCATATTGTTCCAAGACGTTTTGCAGGACCACAATACAGGTGGGACACCACTGCCAGCCCTGACCCTTTACAGGTGCCTCTTCACAGATTCACAAATTTCTATATTTTTATTATCTGTGCTAGCTCCCTTTTCTTTCTTCCATTTAGAAACTTGCTAACAACACAATACTATACTAAGCCTTTATCCAAATTTGATTTGCTGGAACATTTTCCTCAATTATTTTCATAAATGAAGCTGTAATTCCGTAACATATTAGCTTAAACACCTGGAAAAGTGAGATAAGCTCATTTACCATGCATTTTACCCACAATTGTTTTTTTACACAATAGACTTTTTTTTTTGCCTTTGGAAATCTAAATCTAGGTCACATCTGGTAGGAAAAAAGACTCCTTCTAAGCAATTTATTCACAAAGTGGGAAGCAGCTGATGATCACACCACTGGCACCTACATTTAATATCTGTTTAAATGAGATAACCAGTGCCTTACAGCAGCTACTGTCTTAGCTCCTCCAGCTTCTCCATTTAAAAAAAATAACATCGTTTGTACTGTTTACTGTATAATGTGATGGAACGTCAAATCCATGCCTGATGAAATATCCATTTCCCCTACTAAATGAGTTCAGGATGAAAAATGTTAAGGAAGCAACATTCAATTCACTAAGCTGATTTTATTTTTTTATGGACTTGCATTTTTTTTTAAAATCAAAACGTGTCAGCATTCATCATTTGAGGCACCATGCCATAAAGTGGACACAGGGATTTATGGATTGCTTTCCTGCTATAGCTTTTTTGGGAAGGGAGAAGGACGAGTAAACCCTAAGTGAAGTGTAATATTTTAAGACCACATTCTTATATCACTATCTGGGTTTCAGAGAGGATTCTGATAGCACCAACTATATTTTACTTGTTTCTCACTTTCTCGTTCTGGAAAGACAGCAAACTAATGGTCAATTTACATGAAGAGACATTTTCAGAAAAAGAGAATGAAAACATTTCCAATATTCCTTCTCAGTTTTAGCCAGGGTATTCCAGAATGGAGAGTACTTCTGAATGCCCACAGCTACACTTTTGGCCTACACTCTCAAAACTCCTTGCCAGGAGGAATGCCAGAAAAAACCTGCCAGAAAAGGTAATAACCATTAATCAAAACATATCTAGAGCTAACTGCAGGAACCAGGTTCTTTGGAAAATTCTGGCCAAGGTACTTTGCATGAGTGATAAATCAGATAAGATGATGTGCTGCCTGTCCCTGTGCCCAGTCCCACAAAATATCAGTTTGATAAAAATACACACATACTGTTCCAAATTGGTAAAATCCTTACTTTGTATGAATAAAGGTAACAAAATCTGACTTTGTGTTTTCTTCAATATAGATGCATAAAATTCTGTTATAAACAGTTATATTTTTATTTTCCTGTATCACATACAAATAATTTTGTTAAATTCTATATTGCTGTACTCTTCACAGCACTCAAAACTGCAGCAGATATTTAGAAGACATCTAGAGCATGTTTGTGCAAAAAGCAGCTGTGGAGCTGAACTTGGCCAACGGGAAGCAGTGACTCAAGTATGATGCAAATTGTAAGACATATGAAGGACTCCAAAGCTCTCTTTTAGATCTAAAACCCAGGCAAGAAAGAACATTAAGTCAAGAGCAAGGAGTATCTTTTTAGATGCAGCTTCTAAGACTGGTTCCTTCCAAAGCCTATTCTTCATTATCTCCTTCACGCTACCCTGCCCTATTGGAATACTCATCAGTAATGACTTGTTAAAAACAATTTCTGCCTCATGGTTTCATACCTCTCATTAAGGCTTCCAGCATTAGTTTTGGGAATATGAGTGCTTAACAGTGAAATTAAGTAAAAGCCACCATTCACAGTATTATCCAATGTGTTCTATCTCAGTGTCACGTCTCTCTTTAGCAGCTCATGGTCCTCAGTTCAGTGGAACCAGCTACACTTACACTACGTGGAGGAGATAATACCAAAATCGTATTCAAAGCACACACATTTTCTGCATATGATGGAGCTTTCATGGAACAAGTTCCATTAAATGCCTTCGGTGACACAAAGCATTATCCACTTGGGAGTCACGGAGATGATGGTTAATCCACCACTAATGCAAAATATCCAAAGCAAGCCTACACAGGAAGCAGCACAGAGCCTAACATCAGGACACTCAAACTCCCATATTGCATCATTTATTGATTATCCAATTGAGGAACCATCTCAAATTGTCTATGAAAAGAATTGTAATGCTACTTTGAGTTAAAAATAGGATAAAGCTTCTCACAGTGATGATCTCAGCTGTACTCACAATAGAGGTTGTCTTAAACTGTACGCATGATGTTTAACAAGCCTATCATTAGCTATTATACTCCTATCATTAATTATTATAAAATAATATTGGCATTATCTCAATTGTCCTTTATTTCCATTCAGCTCACATGAATGGAATTTTATTTGCTGACAAAATGTTGCTCCATTCTTGGTGTTAGTGGTTTCCAAAATCTATTTGGGCAAATGAAAAGAACTTGCCACCTTTCACCTTTCTTGAACATTCCTTGAGTCTTTTAGTATTAGAAATTTGGGATTAGCTTTCTGCATTTTATTTAATGCTGCTTATTCCTTTAACATACCTCAGTTTTTCTACACCTGGATTTTAGAAAATTGCTGTGTTCTAACCCACTCTTCACCCCCCTTAGCATTCTATTTGGTTTTATTTCAGCATCAGATGGACACTGAAAGTTTTTTACAGTGCATTGTTTACAGTGAAACATGCATCCCTTTCTTCAGTGCAGTGTTCAGCTTTCAACCCTTTACAAGTTAAAAGCCATTCAAATTTACATTTTAGCCTTTATCAAGACTGAAATTTGAGTTAGTACTACCTCTTCATTCAGTTTGCTTTTGTCCCACTGAAATTCTTCCTAGTCCTATGTGAATTCTGTTAACTCATACCATCTAGCATCATAATCAAGAGCTGCTGCCCCAACACTGACTCTTCCATGCATTTAATAAACATACCACATAGCATTCAATATTAAATCCTAAAGTGCATTAGCTATGACAAGCAGTGTCACTTTAACTCTGCCTGGTTTCTGTCTGATAGGTACATGTTGATGGATTGATATTTGCCTCTCACCTCATAATTACTTCTTAACTGACTTTTAACCCATACCCACACAGGCAATTGCACTGGCACCATGGAGAGAAGGGTGAGCTGTGCCTAAGGGGATCAAGGCAACTTTGGGCAAGTTCTGAAATTCATTTTGCCTCCTGATAAACTGCCATGTCCATTTGTGCATTTTGTTTTGTCTCTATGTTTTCAAGAGAGATTTAGAAAAGTATTATTGCAAGCCAAAAAAAAAAAGGTGCTGCGACTTCTCTTTTACTCTGATTACTGACAGATGCTAAAAATATTGAGTGAAATGTAATCTTTCATTACAGAAACAGTGTTACCTATACACTATTTTATCATGATGATATAGTCTTGCTGGTTTATCTCTTTATTATTGTTGTTTCAACCACTTTGTCTGACACAGTAATTTTTAATTTCCTTGATCGCCCTAGAGCCTTTAAGAATATATAGCCACAAGACTAATTATGTGTCTCCAGTAAAATATCTGTATTTAATGAAAACAGGTCTTTAAGTTGATGCCAACAACTGAGCTATGCCCACTGCAACACCGCACCTAATGATTGATTTGGATTTTTTTGTTTGTTTTACTTTTAAGCTTTTGATTCTACCCTTGCATACAGACAACTGACTTCAAGCCTTGCACAATAACCTCACTTCTGTTTTCTGAGACTGTCTGGGCTAGTGGAGCTGCAAGCATCAAGGCCAAACTGAGACATATACTGTGGTGCACCTCTAGGAAGACAAGAGGTCACTAAAGAGCAGTGAGTGCCGGATAGCCCAAGGGAGCTGCTTAGAAAATGAAAGGACAAGGAGATGTTTCCTGTCAGTTTAAAAAAGATTAAGGTGCTGACTTTGGAAAGTCTTTACTTGATGAAAACAAACTAGAATGCTTCCTGCCAGAAGTGAAAAACAGAGATACACTTATAGATAAACCCTAAGGTGCTGCAAAACCCAACAAAGTATTTCCCCAGGCTTCCTGTGCTGAATACGCTGGAAGACAGTAACATTGCTTGGTTCCACACCCCTAGATATTTACTTTTCTAGCAATTCTCAGAAACTACAATTTCCCTTTTACTGACTGATTTCCCACTCTATTGGCTCTCCCAATAGTAGCATTTAAAATGTGAAATACCTTTTTTTCCCTTCACTTAGAAAGAACGGCATTCAGCTGGCCTGATTTACGGCTTTTCCTCATGGATCCTGTTTTCTTCCATATTTTGCAAGCCCCAGTGATAACATTTTTAAGTACTACCTGCGAAACATCTGAAGATAGTATTTCACTTATTTTTTACTCTCAGACCTATTCTATTAACTTTTTCTTAACATTGGAATCTCCTCTGAAGTTTAGTCATTACCCTGCCATTTCATAGCATCTTACTTCCACTTCAGAATGAGAACTCAATTATATTCTAGTTGCTAATATTTAGTGTCTGCCAGAGTTTGAATTCTTAAATGACTTTGTGCACCTAAATTTCAATTTCCACACAATGGGTTAGAACACCGGGTAAAAAAATTCTTCCTCTCTCCTTGAAGCATTTCTAGTTCTGCCACTTCCTTTGGTGGAAAATTCCCCTTTCCTTTCTCACTCAGAAGGCACAAGTATCACCAACCTCAAAACTGCATAAAGAATAACATCTTGTAGGCAGCTTATAGATAGAAAAAGGTGCAACCAAACTACTTTTCACTAAAATGAAAGCTAAGCTGAATGAACTATGTAAGCAAAATAATCATTATTTTAACTTAGATGCAAGCACTGTCTTGTTTTTCAAGAACAATGAAAACGTTTTCCAGTAAAAGAAATGGACCTCTACTGAACAGAATAAACACTCTCTCTCCTTCTCTCTTTGTAAATGAACAAAGTTTGGACTTGCTTTTTAGTATTTCTTTCCCCAAAAAAATGTACTTAGAAATGACCAGCCATTTTACAGAATAGAATGACAAATAAAACAAACAACCCTGGCTCAACAGTCTAGGAGCTGCTGGTTATACTTACAAAGTGGGGGGTAAGATTAAAGCTGCTACTAGTAAAAACTAGCTAAAGGTGGTTTTGTCTAAAGCAGTCTTTAAAAAATCCAGATGTTTCTTCTTCTATTTGAGTCAACAAATAATCCCTTCCATTAATTAACCAGACCAGTTTCATTTTATTTCTCCCACTCAAGGCTGATGATAGTTCCTGCCTTTTGTACTTCCTTTCTGCAGCTTTACACTCTCAAAAGGTACTTGCTTGGTAAGACACTTGCAAGCCTTTCCAACTGCATTTCATCCACAGGTGTTCCAGTGACTGATGTAATAGCTAACCTTACAAGGCTTTAAAGTAATAATACAGTTAGTTCAGATCATCCTATTTTCCAGTCAAACTTGAAACTAACTTTTGAGTTAGTAACTACCCTGTGATTTTTTTATGCAGGCAGTGAGATTCAACTATCACATCTCAGCACCTACTTTTGAGTTATTTCACAGAGTGAGTCAGGAAAATGAAACATTATACCCCTGTGTGACAGTCGCACTGTGATTAGGTGGCAGAAATCATGCAAAATGGCAGAAGGGAGGCAGAGAAGTATGATGCTTCCTTGGAACACCCATCACTAGGATCCTATTGTCCCTGCCACAAAGTGAGAAGACCGAAAAGATCAGAGAACTTGGCTTTAAAGACTCTGCCCCCGCTCTCCAAGGACAACACGAATTACAGAGGCTAGTATCATTATTACTCTCTATTATTTGTATGATAGTAGGAGCTAGAAGCTGTAAATCAGACTGGGAGCCCCACTGTGCTAAGAACAGAGCAGGCACACAGCTAGGCAATCTTTGCCACTAAAAGCACACTACCTAGCTGAGCTAGGCTGTAATAGGCAGGTGTAGCAATCATAGGGGGAAGAGGGAGGCAAAAATCCCTAAGAAGATGCATCTGCCATACCCAAATAGTTCTATCCTTCCTGCTCCTTTAGCTAGCTGGTATCACTCAGCATTTCCAGTTAGTACCACAGTAGAAACGGATCTTCAGGAGTGATTTGAGGGACAGACTTTGTTTTTATTGATGATGTTGTTTGGGGTATTCCAAGGAAGAAAGCAACACAGAGGTTCATAAACATAACGGTAGGAAAAGCAGAGTTGCCAAAAGTAAGGGGCTAGGATAAAAGGCAGTATGACAAAGTAAGAACACTAATATGTCTGAGCTAGTATGAAAACAGGTGCTTCACAGTGGTAGGTCCTTATAAATGTCAAATGACCAACAGGAAACGTAATCCTGTATCACAAACTGCAAAACACACTGACAGGGCAGCAGTGCAAAATGTCCTATTTCCTCCAGAAACTTCCTCAGCATTTCTCCCCTCATCTCATGCATGGCTGCAGAAAATGGTACCCTCATTTATAAATCTGTAGCAGCAGCATTACTGATGCTGTGAGAGACAAGCCAGACTGACATGCTTTTATTTGAGTTTCAAGTTCATTCCAGACGCCAGGATTTGAGCCTGTCTTGGAGAAGACCCAAAACACATACAGATCTGTAGATGAAATGAATTACCAACCCGGCTCTTCTGTTTATACTGTAAGTGACTGGCATTCAGTCCTCATCTGCTAGCCAGCATGTATTCTGCTAACAAAGTCTTTGTTTTATTACTCCTGGTAGAACTCCAGCTAGGAGAGAGAGTTCTCCCTTGCCATCCTCATTGTTAGCTTTCCAATCAGTGCTCCTCGTTCTCCTTCAAAACTGCAGGCTTTTGTCCATATGGTAGAAGTTACGAGGTGTTGTTGGGCAGGGTACACTTTGTGCCAGAAGGTGGTTTTGATCAGCATTTTTTCAGTTTTCTCTCTCTAGCCCATGTCTTGAATATATTAGTTTTGCAAATGTCGCAAGAGTAAGGTTTGTTTACTTCTCTTTTTACAGCATTTTTTTCCTTTCTGTTTCTAGTTTCTTTTGGAAATGCTCATGTACAAACTGCTTTTTTTTACATGGCAGAGACTATGTTTTCCTTCCGTTTTGCTAAGCATAGGAGCCATTTAAGTGTTGAAATAAACATAGCCTGATTTTCCCTCCTATGCTGCGCTCACCAATCTATTTTTTTAAAGTCTGGGAAAGAGGGCAAGCAGCACTTACATTTTAGCAGGAGAGTATTTTCTTTGTAATTTATGATCATTGTCACAATACATAACTGCTGTGTGCAGAGCCTCTTATCGTAAAAAAAGTTTTCTGCACTTCCATAGGACAACCATATTGATTTGGTATATTTTTTATTTGGTATTTTTTTAAATGAAGGAAAAAAACAGACTTGTTAGAAGGTCTGTGGTAAGAAGGGAGTATCAAAATAAGGCTCTGCCATACAACAATAGTTATGAATTATTAATTTTGTTTGTGATATTCTTTAGGAAACTGTAAATATAAGTGACAAAGAACTGCATGAAAAGACATGCAAAGAACTATTTCACTGATGAATACGACTGATTTACCTGACTATCAAATGAACCGTGTCTCTCACTGGTGGATTATTCATGTTGGTGCAGTGAGCAGAAAGAATTTTTTTGGTCAAATATCGGCATTTCTCGTTGTGAGGAATAACAACATTCTTTACATAACATGCCTAGAACAAATGAAGCTCCCAGTTTGACACATATCTTTTGGTCTCATCACAATCTATTTTTAACAGGGTTTTTATCCAGACATTTTAGACTGGATTTTTTTCTGGAGACTGTGTTTTTTTAAAAAAAATACTTAAGCAAGCAAGTCTTGATAAAAAGCTCATTCCCTCCTTTGAAACAAAGCCACCAACCTTTCTGCTAGCCCTTCTTTGCCTTTTTCTTTTAATCAAAGAAATTTAAATCATTAAAATTCATAAAAATTTTCCTCTCTAGTGGGTACCCAAGGAGTTGGAAGACCTCATTCATTCTGGAAAAAAGTGTAAGCCTCACACTTTAATAGCACTGAGATCATTAAGGGATGTTTAAAGCACATTCAATAGCTATACCACAACCAGAAATTACTAACAAGCCCAAGTATACAGACACAGTGTATCTCCTTCTTGGAAATAAATAATTTACTGAGGAAAAAAAAAAAAGTTTTTGGACCTTCAAAATGGCCCAAAAGGGTACTCCCACTTACTTTAGACTATTTTATGAAGAAAAAAGGGTGGCTACATATTTGTAAGTACTCACTATGTGTGGCCAAAGAAGCAGCCACAGTGGTGCACATCACAGACCTCTGTGCCAAAAAATGGAAAATT
Organism: Pachycephala philippinensis; assembly: GCA_013397055.1. Classification (NCBI taxonomy): domain Eukaryota; kingdom Metazoa; phylum Chordata; class Aves; order Passeriformes; genus Pachycephala; species Pachycephala philippinensis. Next base: position 3,014,815 of record VWZT01004606.1, read on the forward strand.
CATGGCAGCGTATCTGAAAACAGACCCCGCCACTGAAATAAAAGTTAAAATCCTCCTGACTTCTGTGGAAAGATGAAACTGGGCATCTTTACCAACTGCTCTGTGACTACACAAACACAACAATGGCCAATATGATGAGACACAAATTTCTAATCAAGGCTGACTGAACAGTAATGAGAATATACTTGCATCAAATTAGCTGTATGCATGTAGGTCTCATACTGAATAAGGATGAGGAGGTCTGAGAAAAGAGGCTGAAAAGTTTCAACAAGGGTTGAAATTGCAGGTGTCTCTGTACTTTGAAATATAGGGCTTGTTCCCAGCTGATGCTCTGTGAAAGAGGTCCCACTTGCAGCCATTGGAAGTGCAATTGCATCTTATAGCCCTGACTTCTGTGAACAATAAGTCATAGAGGTACATAATGTACAACAAAGGTAGCCTTTAGACTTAAAACATTTGATTCATGGTTTTTGACACAACCTCAGTATTCAGGGTAGAAGGGTAACTCTCCCAAATTAGCTCTAAGGAAATGAAAGCAGACAGTCCAGATTGATCCTGTCCATACATAAGACATTTTCTAAATAAGTCAGCACCACTTTCAGGCCATCCCTATAGAAGAAGTGGACAATCTATCATCAACCCCACCAAGGATATTTGAATTTCACCTATTGCTGAAGGAGACCTCTTGTTGACTCTTGTGCTTTCAACACCAGACCTACTCCCGAAAGTATACTGAGACATGACAAGAAATACCAGACATCACTGAGAATTTATTTCAGCTACTTCCTAGAAACAGGAAAGGTGTGGATTTGAAGCCTGAACAGGACTCTGCCCTCTTCAGGGGAGAAAAAATGTGGTTTTCTAGTACTCAACTGGCCTCCACCAAGCAGGGAAGACGTGAAATTGGATCACGGTAATGTTTCTGGAGCTGACCTGCTCAGGGTGAAACTGAAACAGAACTAGATGGTTTTGGCCTGGACAAACACAGCTGTTTCATTTTCCATCCCTGAATGCAAGGGATCCCATCCAGCACAGGAACAAAGCAACCTGAAGCTATGGGTAAGAAGTAGTAGAATGAGGTACCATCCTCTGATCTTGCTGTCAGCCAAGGACTTAAGCAGAGGAACACTAATGAACAGTTCCAAATGGAAAGTCAGTGAAGGCATGGTTACTTTGCCATTAGGAGGAAGGGTGCAGAGGATAATGCAGTATAGGTATCCCTGTGGGACGTCTGAACACCCATGGATGTTTTGGCCTGTGCTGCACTGGCTCACAGATGAGGTTGACATTCCTGGTGACTTCCACTACCAGCCTCCCTTCACATTGTAATCCTTATGAAGGATTCTTTAGAAATCCTTCAAAAACAATCACACTTGGAATTTACTTATCATTACTCACTACCCACACATTTTCTTGAAAGAAAGCATAACACAGTTCATCCTACTAACAAATAAATGGAATTATACATGTAATGATGCATGCAGAAATAGAAAAACATGTTTGTGATAAATTTATAAAAAGCAGGGAAAAAGAGACAGAACTTTTTTTCTTTTAAAGCATTTCAGAGTCAACACTGTTTTGGGGCAGGAAGGTCAGCTAGAGGAACTGGAAAGGCAAATCAGCACAGCAAAGGAAAAATAATTCCACAGAATTCTAAATCCGTCTTTGTGCCAATACAGTGTAGCAGTTCTTTTGTTCACATTTCAGAAATGTTTACAGTATTGCCAATAAAAAAGCCTATTCAGACCAAAATACTGTTGAATGCACCAATATTCTAGTACAGGGACAAGAACAGACTAGGCCTCCTCTGAATAGTGATCACTGATTTACATTCTGTTTTTCATTTATTTCCTGGAGATTTTAGGGATTTAAAGGAAAATCTCCACTTGTCCTATTTGATTAAGAATGCCTTAAACAGTCAGTTTTATCATCAGCTCTTTTCACTTTTAATTATTGACACATTTACTCATAACCAGAAGAGGTCTAATTCAATGACAGCATACTGAAAAGTGCAACTATTTTGCTTCAAAAAGGTTTATAAAATGCTTTGTTTGCTTCTGACCAATTAGAATTTACTATTTTTCCTCTGTTTCACTTTGTGCTTCCAATATGAACTCAAAAGACTGAACAGAACCTGATTCTACTTATTTCCCCTCTTGACAGCTTAAACCCACGCAAGACACAAACTTCTGCTCACTTTTATGGAAAACTGTGACTCAACTTTCATTTGCACGGGAATTTTCTATGTACACAAAAACTTCTTAGTGCTCAGCACAAACAGAAAATCAGATGAAGGGAAGGAAATGAAAATTAAAAATTTTTGAAAAATAAAGACTTGAAAATGCACAGATATAGTTCAGTGCCTTTTCCAGAGCTCTAAAACCATTGGTTCTTGCAGTCAAACTCCCATTACTACAGAAAAGAACATTTTTAATATATTTTCTGAAGAAGAAGGTGTTAAAAACTCATCAGTAACTACAGCCATGGCTTGCACAGCATTGAATTGTTACTCCAGGCAGACTAGTGTAGCTTAGATATTTATTAAGATTTCAGTTATTTCAAGGAATCTAAACTGAGTGAATTGCTAAAGCATTCTTTTGCCCAAGACAGTATGTTTGGTAACTTTTGCTTAAAGTTGACAGTATTACTCTCCTCTTTGCTGCACTACTCTATTTAGTTGTAACACATTTGAATGTTCACCTATACATTAAAACAGAGGCAAACCATATAATATTGCCTTAAACATTTGTTAAACTCTCCAGTGGTACCAACACCAGATTTGCAGATTCCGAGAACTACAGAGTATTTTACTCACAACTGGTCCCACATTTTATTTCAACTTAAAATTCTAATTGCTTAGCATTTTATGAATACTGTCAATAACTACAGATGGGAAACATTGAAATTCACAGGGTTTTTTAGTTACTAATTATATCTCTGAGTTTGTCTTCCCTTCTCTCTCCTTAATTTTTCATTGTGGTACATACAAAACATGTTCTGCTTCAAATGTAAAAAATTATATTTCAAAATATAAAAGTATTTTTTATACAGAAATTAAACAACATACTATATGACAGATATGCTCTAAAAATTACCTACTGGTATTTTCGCTTTGTTTTAGGTTTTCTGCTTCTGTGTATGTTGCTGATACTGAAAACATTTTGAAATAGATGTAATATTGACCAGTACCAGTACTACACAGATGGCAGAGATTCCTTCAGTTTGTTAAGAATTTATCCTGGTCATTTAATTAATATAATTAATGACTGGGTTTTATGCTTCCATTCTCTGTAATGAGATTAAGAAAAGCACCCTCTCCCCCCAGACCAACCTCAAACAGCCTCACAGATATCCTGACACGAAGATTACACATTACTAAGAAAATAGATTATTTTTTAAGCTGGAATGAACCAAACAGATCCATCTTTAGTGGCTTACGTTAAATTTGGATGACTGTCTTCATGAAAGAGATATTAGACGCTTAGAATCATATTTTTCTCTCAGCTATGTACTGGAATGCTCAAACTTCCAGACTGGTTTTGTACTTGGGAATAGTACACAGCTCCTGCAACGACTGACTATTACCTCTCTGTCAACCAGCTTTTCAACTCCCCTGAATGAGAGGCAAACTGTTTCTACAGTGGAAAACATACCTAATTAGGCTACTTGTGCTTCCTAAAGGATAGGGAAAGGTTGATACTTTCTTCTAGTTCATGGGATCTTCTCCAGCTGCTCCTGTCCCATGTCTGTAACACGCTGGCTCTGGTGGTACAGTGCCAGGACAGATGGAAGAACCCAATCCCCCTTGGCCAACCACAAGCATCAATGGCCAGAGCAAAACTGCTGATATGACCCCCTGCAGTTTATCCTCCCTATTCTCCTACTTACACAGGGGAGTTGGAAGGGTTCCAACCTTCATAAATAGTTTAATTTATACTATTTATAATTATTTTAAAACATGGAGTGCTTAATACAACTAATATAATCACACTGATAACTGACTCCTAATCAGCTTGGGTTCTCTACTGTGGACAAATGGCATTTGTATTATGGATTTTTTCTCCATTTGTGAAATGTTGTTAGCATCATTTTTAGACCTTCTTTGTCTTATTGTTTAACTTTAGCTCTTCTTCAGGTGCTCTGTGGAAAATGTACTTATTTTTAAAAGCATAGATGCTTGGGCTGCATTGTCTTACAGAAAACCTGACATTTGACTCTGTAATGTACTAGGGGAAATAAAAGGGAGAAAAGGAAACAGCAGCTCCCATGGCACTCCTGTATCCTCTTAACATTTTCTTGTAACTATACTGTTTTATAGATGAAACTGTCACTGCAAAAATGACAAATATAACACATAAAAGAACAAAAATGGGCAATAAATCACAAGTGACACTCCAGCCCATTGAAATGCATTCAGCCAGTGCTGCAGAAAGTAGGAACATTTCCTTGTTTTGCATTCTGCCCAGCTGAGCAAGAGGACCAGAATCCTTGAACAATTGGTACAACAATCGTTGGGGCCATCATGTAAAAACAGGCTTAGAATTTCACTTTGGAGAGTCAGATCCATTCTCATTCTTCTTTCCTTGTCACTTGACCTTGCAACTGCACTTCAATGTGGCTTCAACATTACAGCACACAGGTGCTCATTCTCCCCTGGATAACTATCCACAACTCCCACTAATGTAAATGTTGTCCAGAAGTATCAAGACAAGGATAAACTTCTACAATGGTGTATTGAACCTGCAGGCAGACCTATCTGCACAAAGGTTTGTTATTACAGACAGCACTCTTGTCTCAACCAGGAAATAGTGGGTTCTACATTGCCCAAAATAGCACTTCAAGTTTCAGGACGTCAGAATATATCTACATCAATGTTACATGGTTCAGGATGGAGAAAAAATGAATGTGAATGTCTGTCCAGTCCATGTTGTTACACCTCAGATGCATTGTAAAGCAAAACAATTGAGGTAAATAGCAAAACATTCCTCCTCAAATTTATGCTGTTGGTTTTTGTGTTAACACAAACTGTGTTTTCAGTAATGCAGTACAAAACTGGAGTAAATCCCTTGACATAAAAAAATTCCACGAAGCTGCGATTTAATCAAACAAAGATTTCAGCTTATTTTTTTCACTTTTACAGTGGAATGGCTGAGAACAGAATGTGACCCAGAATACAGCAATAAATCTTGCTATGTACTGATTGCACATCTGAAGAAATAGGTCTATTTTATTATGGTGCTAACTGCATAAGGGAGAAAAAAACCAACTGTGATTATTTTATGACTGCTTTTAACTTGTTTATAAAATATGCTGATCATCTAGACCTTAAGGTATGCAGGATAAAAATAAATCAAGTTTTAAGATTTTGCCCCTTTTTCTTTTAAAAAAAAGTCTTCCTAATTGTTAGGTATCAGTTACTTTACAAAACTTCTGACAGATCTTGCTGCATTTGATTTGTACCAAGAATTTCATGTATGAAGAATGTACAATACAGAACTCTCTCTTGCAGCTGGATGTGTAATTAACAATGGGTCGTAAAAGGGGCGTTCTATGGAAATCAGTCTTAATAATATCCAGCGAAGTAGTGGCTGCTCCACTAAATCACAAATGGAAATACTTTAATTTAAATATAAGTAGCTTAGACGTATTTCAACAATTAAGAAAATGCCTGAAAGAATGAACACCCTAATCATGATTCCAAGCATGCTATTTTATCAGAATGCAGAGAGAACAAAATACATGAGGGCCAAGTGAATACCAAATATGGCCAATTTAAACCTATTAGATGAAGTGTCTCTTACGAAATACTGAAACAAACTGCAAATTATTTCAGTCTTTCTCAAAAAGATGGATTTGTTATTAAACTTTAAAGTTAAGATCATACAGTCACATTTGTACGTGATAAGTTTTTTGATAACATTCTACATGATTTCAACCGTATGTTAAACCATATTTGTTATGAAAACATGGAGACAGTATCATGAGTACTACTATGCTTCATGTCTGTTTTCCTGGCAGACAGGTGTAAGATAGTTAGATATTCTCCCTGCCTGTTGGAGGATGGGGTCAGTTGAGTGGATTTCAAGTTAGTTACTTTTTGTAAGGTAACACTGAAAGCTAAACACTATCCCTAAATTTGAATTCCTTAGCTACTAAGTTATTGAATCACCGATAACAATGTATTGACTAAGAACACTAATTTCCCTGTTTTGTCTTCTAAGAGTCAAAATAACATAGTTGCTTTTACACTAGGTTATCTTATGTTATAAATCAAGGACAATTAGTCTGTAGGTATTTAAGTGCAACTGAAAGGAAAAGTTCTCTTTGCTACAGGCTGCAAAGGCAAACTGGAGTGGCTGTCAAGATATTTAGAGCAACTAGCTGGTAATCTTATAAATGGAGGCCCTATTATTTTTATATGAAAAAGGAAGGAGGAAGGAAGGACAAAGAGAAATTAATAATACATTGTTTATAAACTGCACCAGTAAGAGGCAAGACGAGTTGACGAGGATGGAGGAAATGAGTGCAAGTAGAATTGGCTTGAAAGCTGAGCTGTATTATCATGATATTTGTGAAGAGGAAGACCTTTCAAATTTGGTAACGATATTCAGGAATGCAGCCAAGATTTTAAATTTTCATTATGCAAGAAGCATCAACTTCCAATGTAAAGAAACCCGAAAATGCCATCCTTGACCTTCCAACTGCCGGTTATGTATCTCCTCAAATGCTAAAAGATGAAAGTAATTTCTTGATCTCAAATGTAATTACTTTGGTTCTGAGCAAAGAAGTGAGGAACAGGCACTGAACAGAAAATGCTAAGTGACATTTAACAGTTACAGCTGTAGGGCTTGTGGTAACTACAGTCAGAAACAGCCCTATACTTTCACATAAACAAATCCTTCTACATGTAAATCCTTTCCACAATCTTGAAATTTATAGGAGAAAAATGTGGGGACAATGTGTATCACTCCCAGCTCCCTCATGTGTGGTCCAGCTTCTCTAAACCTCCTTTAAGAAAACCTTTGTGTTTCTCATGGATACAGCAGATCCCACTACTGCTGTACTGCCCTGAAGTTGAAAAGCCTGCCCTAAGGACCCCTAGACAGGACGTCTCTCTAGAAAAACAGGAACTCTTGTTGCTGTCATGGGACAACCATGTGGGTTGGGTGAGGTCTCTTCACTCATTATTGCAGTTGTGGCAAATGAGAAGGAGGAAGATGTTTTCTTTCCTTTTGAGCACAGAGTCTTTCAAACATAAGACGGGGTTGGGAAGATGATGAGGGGATTTCAAAGGCTTTCTAATACATTTCACAGATAGCCATAAATGCTGTTGGCAGGTACAATTTGATACCTTCTTTTTCACTATAAAATTAGATTCTGGTAGAACTTTTTTTTTTTTCATGAAAAAGGAAACAAAGTCACAGATCTGACAGACAACCCCAGACTGCCAATGCCACCAGTGACAAAGCAATGAAATAAATATTTTGCCAGCTATCCTATGCTAGCCATATATCTTTTCTCTCACTGTTAACTACTGTAGGGAACAGGCATGTCTCCAGTGTTACCTATAGCTACCCAGTTTTGCATTGAAACAAATAAAAAAACAAAACAAGAGAAGAAAAACATTTCATTCCCCACATGGAAAAATATGTAAGCTTATTTGAATCCTGTGATGAAGAAATCAAAACTTGTTGAAGTTCAAGGCTATGGAAGAGATCCTGTCTCTTCAATGCTTTATTTGAATTGTCAAGCAAAAAAATAACTGAGGTATAAAAATGTATGCAGACACAGCTTCTGCCAAGCAGCAGTAACAAGAACAAGCTACTTCCTGGCATCATATAATATGTTATTCTGGTTAGTTCATATGTTATTACAGAATACAAGCATACATGCAGCAATTTTGTCTTGATTGACAGGTAACTTGGGCATTATGCATCACTCAGCTTTTTTATTGTAACACATATCCCAGAATTAGAAGCTATAGCAGACGTATCACTAATCCTCTTATCTTAAGCTGAATCATTTAACTGCCTCTTACTAACTGCAGCAGTATCCAGACACCAGACATCTGAACTTGTCCTCATCTCTTAGACACCCTGGTAGCAACATGGTAACAACGTGCTTCCCAAGGAACTATGCCTCTTCAGTATAGTTATATATATATTCAAGTATTCTTCAAAAAGGCAGTGATTTTAACATACATTAAAAGCTGATGGACTGGGTTTACATCCCCCATTAGATATTCCATCACACTTACTTCAGGTTCTAGAGTTCTTAATGCTCTTTGGTTCTGTTTGAAAATAAAAAATGTTTGCAAAGCCCTGAAAGGTTTATGCATGGGTTTCTTTTCTGACAAAATGAATCATTTCCCCAGGTTCATAAAGATTTTCTGGTATATTCTGATCCATCCCTCAAGCCACATACAGCCTAATAATGGTTTCACTTGAGTACTGAGTTTACTTTGACAATGAGATTTTAAATACTTAAGTCTTGCTGATTCTCATATGTCACATACTAGGTTATTTTATTTTAATCCTAGAACTCATGTATGACATAATAAAAAGGAATCTATTTTATTTCTTTATTTTAATTTCTTTCATATTGAAATTTTGCCAGAAAATATGATCTTCCCAACATTACACAGAAAAAACCTGAATCCACTAATACTAGATCTTTGTCCTAACTTCTGCATGCAACTGAGCCTAAATTATTTACAAATTCTAGTGTCTTGACCTAATAACAGAGAAAAAAATAAACAGGTACACAGATATATATCTATATTCAAACTTTCATTTAATTTATGGATGGAGCAAGATAGATCTCTTTACAATATCAGGCTTGAAGGAACATTCCACAGATCACACACACAATGGGCACATGCAGCGGAGTCGTACGTACAAGGACGTGTGTGTAAGTTTTGGTGCCAAGCACACCACTGAATTTAATGGAGCTGAGGAAAAAATGATGAACAGAAAGAAACTTTTAACACAGGAAACTGTTTATGAGCAGAGAAGGAAGAAACTGTCAGGGAAAAGGAGCCAAAGAAAATGAGACAGAATGGGCATGATGACTTGTCTGTAGTTGAACATCTGACCTGTTAGTTGGTCGTCGCCTGCAGCAGGGGCGATGCGAATGTATGGTGTTGTAAGCTGAGTCACGATTATCGCAGCTAAGGCAAAGGAAGAGTTCCAGGTCAGCATGCATGAGGGAAAAAAAAGCCAGACTGAAGCTACGCCAGCAAGAAGAATCTTGGTCAGTCGTTTATTGTCTGAACTTCACAAATAAAAACAAAAAAACTCCCACAAGTTCCTTTTCATCTTCAGTTGTTAGTGTGGTTATTCTGCAAATTAATAAGCTGTCGCGTGTGACTTTCATTCAGGAAAAGGACTCAAAGCACATTATTTACTGCCGTTGAGGAAACTGGAGACTCTTCGGCTCTGCTAGTCACAGCACTAAGCTTTGTACGTGAAAACTAGCTGATTATTCAGATCACTCTAGTATGAACGTCTCCAAGTAATTTGAGCTAGTTTCATTTTTATTTTCCTATTTCATAATACTACATTTTTCCTATAATTTTTTTAAGATAATTTTTATGTAAAGCATTTTTGAGTTAGTTAAGATTAATTTTTCTTGTACTCACTTGGGTCACTGTTCTGAAAATGCACACACTACACATATACTTAATGTTCAGCATACAGAGAATGACCACTGAGAGGCGGCATGCTTTTAATTACGTATGCGTGTGACTGAGTGAGGTCCGAGTTTCAAGTTGTTAAGAAAAAGCTGAAAACCCTGGCTTGTTTGTGCCCCTGAAATATTTAGACTTTTCTAACAGAGCTGTAACAACCACTGTCTGCTACAGACAACTATTACCATGGCTCACATTAATAAGATCTGTTATTTCTTTGTTTTCCAGCAGTTCTATGATTGTCTCTAAATGGTTAAGCACGCTGTGATACATATACATTAAGGAATATAAAAAAAATTAAAAGGTCAGATCCAACATGATGCAGCTGGAGAATGATGCAAAGAAAAAATATTGGAAAATTAAGGACAAAATTATATGAAAGATCACTCATTTACATAGAACAGCCTGGGTGCTATTAGAAATGTGGCAACGAGAGAGGAAAATAGATCATCTACCATCTGCAGACAATTAAACTCAAAACTGCTGCTGCATAATATTTTGAAATATCCCTCTGCAACACTGAAATGCAGTGTTGATAGTAGCTTCTAGAGTACTGTTGCTATTGGATTTAAAATATTATAATATCCTTTTCTCTCTCATAATTAATGAAAGCCTTCCAATATTGCAAAATTAGAACAATGATGCCTCCCTCTTGAGAACTGCATTCCTAGGAGATAATCAAGATGTTTCTATCCAGACAGTGTTGTCAGTCATATCAGGAAATATAGTCTTAATATAAATCACAAACCACCACAAAGTTGATAGTAATAAACTTGGAGGAGTTTTGGAATGTTTTCAACTTAGTCTGCTGAGATTTTACAGTCATTTAGCTTGAAGAAAGAGTAGGAATATGAAAGCCATATTTCAAGCAATATATGACAACCTTTATTACCACTGGTACAAAAAGCTATTCCTGATTTTTGTTTGTTTGTTTGTTTAATTATCTTGTCAAAAATAATGGGAGTGGAAACCCTGCAGTCTCCCCATTTGTATATACACCAAATAGTCACAGAGGTCCCAGAAGCCTTTCTCTACAGAAAACTAAAACCAGGAGACTCCACATCACAATAATGTGCTGTATGATCCTTCTACTAACAAAGGCAGTGGCAAAGGCTTGCTTTGACTTCATCAGAAGCAGAAGGAGAACTTTCAGCTCTACAAAAACCAACATTCTCATCCTAATTTACACTTGTAATCACTGCAATAAGGATTTTTATATGATCTCTAAAAGAACACATTTAATAGAGGTTTCATTTGTAGAAATGTAATGGTCATAAAACAAGATCATTTTTTAAAAGGGTACAAATTGAAGCTGTTTAAAATGTCCTTGATAGAATGAGAAAGTATTATCTAGCTACTGACCCTAGACACGCATTTGACCCAGTAGAATTAGGCTGCACTTTTCTGGAGACAGGCTGTACTCTTCTAACAGGAAGCCTGTCAATATGATAATGAGCTATCTGGTGCACTTGGTCTCTGACAGAGCAACAAGGTTTAGCCTCTGCCAGTTGAGCGCATGCCTGACAGTAAAGCACAGGCATTATTCCTGCTGACATCAACGGGAGGGAAAAGTGTACTCAGGGTACAGAACAGTTCTGCTGGACCTGGGACAAGAACACTATCATTATATTACACTTTTGTGTTTTTATTTTAACAAAAAATAAAGTGTATGGTGGGCCATGGAATGAGCTGCATGACAGCGATAAAACCAACTCTCAATGATCTTAAGAAGGTCTTAAGGGCACTAACAACTTTGTTATCTGGAGGTGAGATAATTAAAGGGAATATAACTAGGAAGTGATATAGCTCTGCTCGTGACATGTTCTGAACTCCCATATTGGTCCTCAGGGCAGACTTCAAACCAGGCTAACCACATATCCTTAATACACACAATGAGGTGGCTGGCCAATCTCAGCTGGCTCAGTGGAGCATCTTGAAAGCTGCCTTGAGTGACCTTGATCCTAGGAAGGGCTCACGATGCACTAGGTGCAATTCTCAAATTCCATGTGAATGGAATTGGAGGAACTTTCAAGAAACAAGCAGACAGTTGGCTGCACTGTCATGCTGGTTTTGCAGGTCATGTTTTATGGTTCAGGCCTTGATCAAGTAAAATACTTACATGTCTACTTTAAGATAGAATAGCCGCGACCTAGTCAATGAGATTATTCTCTGTGCCCAAAATTAGATACATAATTGACTTGATTAGGGCCTAGTTGGTCAGAGCATGCTGCTAAGAACACCAAGGTTGTGGGTTAAATGCCCATATGGGCCATTCACTTGAGAGCTGGATTCGACGATCCTTGCGGGTCCCTTCCAATCCAGAATATTCTGTGATTCTGTGAAAGCACATGGTTTCCCACATATGTAATAAAATCTACAGTATGTCTACTGATTCCAATGGCCTACACAAGGCTGTAGGTATTTTCAGGATCAGACCTTAATTCAAAAGAAGATTGCACCAGTTTTATATATGAATGGCCTAAAGCACTTCCTCTAGCTTTAAAAACCACCAAACTTGAACTTCTGAAGATAAGAGAAGCCCAGATTACAAATATTTCAGGAATGTTACTAGCATGCGAAAACTAGATGTTATACTGGAGAGCGTTCCCAATCTTATTTGTTAGGAGCACTACAGCGCATCAATAGATGGACATAACAAGCACATAGAGCTTAAGCAGCTTACTGTCTGGTAGCTACACTGTTGTCTCAAAGCTCAGTGAAAATTCTGCAAGTCTCTAAGAAATCTGACAGAGTGGTCAGAGCAGCCTTTGCTTACTGGGGTACAGACAACATCAATCCTGTACTGAGTTGTACTAAGATGTTTGTGGGGGTTGAACAGAAAGGGAGGAGAATGGGAGAGGACGATTTTATGTCTTGTCCCAATGCAGGTATAGTGATTTCTGATCTACAGACATAGAGCATTTTTGCTATTTTTTTCCAACTCAAACGTGGGAGGTCCAAAGAGGGCACAGAATTCTGCTTTTCCCTTAAGTATCCAAAGGGAATCCAAAGGGCAAACATCTGTACAGACAGCTACTGTTAATAGCATAGTAAAATATATCATGGTCTCCATTTAATTTTTTTAAATTAATACAGATTAAATATATAGTACAAACATTCAGTTTAAAATCATGGAAATCAGTGCTTTAGTGTAGCCCCCCAACAATGTTTTGCACCAGGGACTATAAATACCATCCAGGATACCTCTGGTTTCAAAAAAAAAGTCCCCACAACAACCTCTCACATTATTTTATTACAAAAAAATCTGAAACATGCTTTCAAAACAGAAATGTAGGGAGATTTGTTTAAAATAAAAGCTGCATTTCTCACATCTCCATTGCCAAATGGGTTAGCTCGAAGTAGCTTGTTGCTATGGGAGCTATTCCAATCCACAAAGTTAGCCTCACTTCTCAAATGAGAGAGTAAAATTTTTTAGTTAGTCAAGTAATTTAAATAGTTGGACATCCAGTAGTGATTAGGAATACAAATCTCCAAATAATTTAAAATCCATTCCTCTAATCATCTATTATGATTTCTGACGTAACATAGTTCACTCCTGGTATCGCTGAAGCTACTTGAAAACAATACAGGATTTCACTTGCATCTGGAATTAATCTCTCATCTATATTATATTTGGGTTGAGTTCAGATATTTGAAAGACTTCTATGGCTTAGTAAGCAGTCAGTTAGTAAATTAAAATTAAAACTACTTCCTTTGGTTTGGAAAAGGAAAGATGCCAGGAATCTGTTTGAAGAGGCATAAAAATGTATTTGTCACTGTAGGGAGTATCCAAACTTTCAGTAATGGCAACTTTATGCTAACATTTCTGTTACTTTTAAGTAATGACACTCTCATCCAACCCATTTAGACTTAGCAGTGGTGACGGAATTGTGACGTCTACATGTAGAGGAAATCATGGTGGAATCAGTTCCATTAGGGATAGTCACTGAGACAAGCATGATCTCCTGCAAGGTGCAGAGGTATAGAGGTGAAGCAGTTTCTGTTTTATGCTCTTGCCAGGTGCCCAAACTGCCAGGTGGCATTACCTGTTCCTACTCACAGCAGCACGTTCTTTCCTGTTCCTCTATTACAATCTCCAAGTAACTGTAGTATTCCATCACTTCTTTTTCAGGCTTTTAAGTTGCCAACAGCTAAAGGTACTAAAAGGTGAGACTACAAAGATAATCACAGACAAATCTAGTCCCCAAAGATAAATAGACCAGCAGTGTATTTATCTTTCCCTGTTTGGGGACAAAACCTATAGCCAGCACTGTCTCAATTATACAAATTTGTCTTACAAATGGTAGTATCACGTGCTGACAGTCGAATAAATATAGCTGATCTGTACCATTAAAATGAAGAACATGATTTCTCCGCTTCTCTTTTATACAGCAATTAAGGTAATTGCTTATAAGTAAGGGGCAATTTTACACTATGGATATATAAGCAGTATGTACTCTGCAACTGGCAATTTTACAACTCTACTATATATATATATACACATATGTAAGTACAAAATATTTATTGTGAGATCATATAAAAACCCACAGAATATATTTTAAAGACCCAGTGTTCAAGTAGACAACCAAAAGTAATTAATACATTTATGATTAAAAACAAACAAACAAACAAACAAACAAATTTCCTAAATCTTAGCTAGGGATGCAAATGATGCTATGAAAATTCTTTAATATGTTTAGTGATGTGTTTTAGCAATATAAAAACTTCTGGAAGTTTGCAACGACCATGTGAGGGGAAGGTCAACAATCTGAAGTACAGAATACATGACATAATACAAACATACCTTTTGTGGCTACCCTGACGCAGTCGATTTTAGTTTCCTGTGTCAAATAAAGAGGAAAAAGGTCACATCTTGTGTTTCTAAACAGAGAAAGTCATCCATGATTCTAATCTTGAAAGTACTGATAAAATGTCAGAGAATAACTTGCCTCATTCCATATTTAACTGCTTATTAGCTAACTCCAAAGTGCATTCATAATATGGACAAAAAACTGCTTGGGTATGCTGCATAAACAATTCACTTAAGATTCCTCTAAAAGTAGAAAATGCGAAAGATATTCACAAGAGCACAGGGAAGTGTTCTGCTTTTTAACTCTGGTAACATAATGACCTTGGGAGATTTTTCTTTTTCTTACAGAAAGTATAGTTTGAGGCATCATGTTAGACAATTTTAGAAAGAAAAAATAATCGATGGTGTTTCACATTTCTGCACTGTTGGTGCACTGTGAATGAGGGACCATTATGGTTTCTGGCAGAAAACATTTCCAGGCTGTCAGCACAGACAGCCAAAGCTTATCAAGAACTGAAGGGCTCCGGGTAGGTCTGTCCAGGAAATGGAAAACAATTCCAGGAAGAATTAGTCTGATGAAACATGATCTGTGAGGATCTTTTTACACACTTTTTATTTCAGTTCAATCTACTTCTTTTTCTTTTACTTTGTTTGCAGAAAGTAGGAAAAAAAAAAAGTGGTTTCTAATCCAATCAGGGTAACCAAATGAGAAAAAGGGAGATCAAGATGTTACAAACTAAGGTAACAGGACTGGACACGCCAAGACGTATGTGCTAAAATCCACTATCAAGTTTGGCTTAAACTTAACAAAAGAAATCACAATATTTTCCTGTTCAAAGCAAGAAAACAAAAACAAACAAAAAGAAATAAAAAAAGCCAGTCAAACACAGTCACTGGACAGCTTTTAGCTAATAAGACAGAATGGTAACATACTACTTTGCTTGCTCACTACTGACAAAATGTGTGATTTTCCCCTCCTCTTTCCTGTAACCTTTAATCATTAAGCAATATTGTGTTAGGAAAACTGCTATTTTTTAAACTCAGTGTGTTAAATTTCACGGTTACTTCATTTTCTCATTAGCAACTAAACTGGGCATCCTGCTAGTTGATGCCAATCATTTATTTACACACAAACACTGTATAAAATCATGTCCATTGCAATACTTACCCCATTGGCTCTGCTAGCAGCTTGGAAATAGATGCTGTAGCTCTTATGAGGAAGAAGAGGAGTATTCCAGAAACCACTGTAGGTTTTGTTATCACCAATAGTAAAAGGCTGAGCAGCTTGTAAACCATTGGCTGGAATCTCTGCAGCAAAGTAGTACTGGGAATTCAAGAGTGAGGCATTCTGGAAATGAATGGGCACTGGGTAGCACTTCAGGATTTCAGTTGTCTTTTTGGTCCTCCGTGGGCGCTCTTCCTCAACAACGATCTGATAGACACTAAGAGTATAGAAAGCAAAGAACAAAAGAAACAGTGATTACTTTAAAACTTGGGCAGTTAAACCATCCTAAAACCAAAATAGCACGCCAATATTTACTGGAAAAAAAGAACTGTTAAAAGCCAAGAACACAGGAAGAAAATGTCATTTTAATATTCAGGTGTATAAATCTGTGGAATAGATTTATGCTTTCAAATTCATTTTGTTTTGGAAAAACAAAATTAGCCATACACACCACAGCTTTTCACACAAGTGAATGCACAGAACATTTTCTTGTTCAACCTCTTAATCAGTGCTAAAATGTGGAATTACATATTATTTTGTTTACCAAAGCAAGCATAAAGCTACAGATTCCCTTCTCCAACCTGTTTATCTAACCTAAATGAAAATAAATTAGTACTAAGATAAAAATGAAGACATAAATTACAGAGAGACAAGGACCAGTATTTGCCTAACTGTTGACATTATAAGTCTTTACAAAAGCACAGAGTAACGTAAAATTTCAGTAGCATATATACTTGCTGAGCAAGTATAAAACACTTCTTGATGGAACTTATTATCATTCATCAAAGCACTTTTACACATCTTATCTATAGATAACCACATTTTTAAGTTCCAGCATTCTGCAATGCAAGTCAGTTTGCACTTGCAGTCTTTGCTGTACTGGGACCTACAGAGAATAGTCCATCCCTCTCCACTGTAAAGGTGCTATGGACATTCAAACAGGAACAAAGAAATTGCCATTTCTGCTGTATATGCAAACAGTTTAATCATTATACCCTTGCAGTTGCTATAAAAGACTGAGTCAGTGCTTTTAAATTTGTGAAGTGGGAAGTCCACGTCTCTAAAGAGGACTGGCTTACAAGTTTATTGCTTCACGGGGGACCAGTGATTCTTAATCAGTATTTGTCTCCTGGAATCTTGAATCCCAGTAAGCAAGTCAGTCTAGATAATTGATGTCAAAGTGGCAATGTGTCCACATTTTTGTGTATCATCTACATCCAATAACAATTTATGATCTTTCAAGTTGATGGTTCATAAAAACCAGCAATCTCTGGGTAGGCTAAGTTTCATAAAGATCAAATATCCACAGAGGCTTCTGACAGGTTACTTTTCTGTCATCTGTAGGTAGAGGATTATGTTTAAAGAAGATTCTGCCTGAAGTATAGGAACACATGGGCTGAGCTACTGCAGGACCATCTCAGTCAGGACCCAACAGGGTTTATTGGCTTAGTCATGTCCCTGCACAGCTACGGCTGCTCCCCGTCTGAAGGCAAATCTGGGTTAGAAAGAAAGAGATGAACTGTCCAACGACAGGAGGGATGGCGCTTTAAGCAACCTGGTCTAGGGGAAGGTGTCCCTTGACCATATCAGGGGGTCAGACTAGACGATCTTTAAAGGTCCCTTCCAACCCAAACCATTCTATGATTCTATGACACCACCATTTTAGGCCTGCAGAGTCTTCTTCATAGTTAAATATCACCAAGATGCAGAAAACACCAATTCTCTTGACCATCTTACTGGTTTTTTACCAGAATTACTGATCATGTGCCACAGACCCTGTTGACTGTTTTTAAGATCTAGCATCTCCAGTAGGAGATGCTGCACTTCTATGCTCACAAAAAATGCCCAGAAATTTAACACTGAGAATGCAATTAATACCTCTTCTTCTGCCTGATTTAGACTTTCAACATGCTTTAGTTTAATGTTAACACACTTAAACCTATCTGCCTTCATGAAGATGCCTACACATCTACAGTTCTCAGAGAACTCAGAAGAAAGAAGGTGTCTACTTTTGGGTTAACCTAATTGCTCCTCAGACTCCATTGGTTATAATAACTAAATACTCAGCCCACATGTACACATCTGGAAGTGGACACCAAAATTTAAATGTTTTAATTTAATGCTAAACTTCACGCAGAAATGTAACCATGCATAAATTTAGTACAGCCAGGGACACAGAAATGTCTTGAGGGTTCACTTGAAGGCCTCTGCCTGTACATTTTGCAGCTCTGTGCAACAAAGTCTTCATATCAAGCAGAAATATTTTAATTAGTTGATTAATTCCATGCTGACTAGTAAATGAAGGTCAATCCACAGCAATCTTTCTTTGATCCTGTGAGAACTGATTTGTAAAAACCTAGCCATGGAATATCTACATTACAATCTTGTTTTCCTCTCACAAATCAATTTTTGACATAATTTTCACAATTAATTTTCTAGAACAAAATAGAGTTGCTTAGAACTGGGAATCCAAGCTACTTTGAAGACAGCATGTTGCCTCCTCTAACTATTAGTTTGCAGTGAATCTACAATAAATACCATTTGCAAATTTAAATGGAGTATTGGGAAAAAAATGCAGAAGGTGATGTAAACATTTATTCTTGCAAGGTAGTGAAGCTGGATACGCTTGCTTAATACTGCAGCAAATATAAGCAAATCCCTCAGTTTCACTAAACCATGATGGATAGTAAACTAAGTTAATTCTTTCTTGCATCAGGACAGAATATAAGAGGGACTTCAGACCAGATGAGGCAATATGACCTGTTTCAGTACTGGCAAAAATGAGGATTCTCTTTATTTTTCACTCAATGATTAAAGCTAAGGACTGTAGATATTTTAGAAACAAATGTGTCATTAAAATGCTCCTCTTCCCATGGTAAATCCATATTTAGTTATACTACATGCACTACTCCTTGTATACATTTTAAATGCCTGCCACCTACTCAGTTTCAGATACTTTAAAGAAAGAAGTAAGTTGACTGGAGCAATTTCAAACTCAAAATGTCTTTTAATCCTTACTCCACAAGACAAATTAGATTTGCAAGCATCTAGACCTCAAATCTATTTGCTCTTTAATAATTTAAGCACTGAAAGGTCAAACAACTCTTTTCTGTTCCCCTTCATCAAAGTCCAAGCGCTAATGAAAAATAACTAAATCCTATCTGCTGGCCAATTTCCACACACTGCTGTTTCTCTGATGTAAATTAACACATTATGAGCACCTGGGTCAATGGAAACCTGACAGAATTTTACCAGTGATGCTTTTTACATTTGTACAAATGAGATCATCTTGTTAATGAATTTTACAAAATTACCCCAATTACAACTACAATTCATAAGCTTTCTCTAGTTCTTATGATTTGTATTGCTTTCTTTAATATGTAACAACTGGACTGCCTACTCTGAAAAGGGTTCAAGCTTAGTGAATTGAGCTAGCACTGCACCATGACTCTATTATTCCTCTTACGTATTAGTCAGATTTCCGGCTTGTTTGAAGTTGAATTATTCCTTTTCCACACCTCTACATTTAAGAGAATAAAATCTTCCTATCTGTAATCCAGAAAATAAGTTCTACACTACAGTGAAAGGTGCCAAAAGCATATTGGCTATCAGCCGCATTTAGACTGATCTTTCTGAAGGAAAGAAATGTAATTTAAAGATAATTCACATTACACAGTTCTACTACAGAATTTCAGTGCCTTGGAAATGAAATACAAAATTTATTTTTATATAGATTGAAGTTTGCTGTTGCATTGAGAAAGGAACACATGAGAATTAATTTTACTCTAGGATTCAAATGATTCAAATTTGGGGCTTAAAAAAGGTGTATGGAAAAAGAAAAAAAAAAGGTATCATTTTTACACTGCTTTTTATTCTAACAATTCCAAACCAGTTCCAAATTTAAATGATTATGTAGAGATACAGATCTGAACATAATAGCTTTAATTTTTGTTAGAATTTAGACATAGCAGGTCTCTCAGATATTTATTGAAATTTGATTGCTTAAATTGGAATGGTGTGTCAATGTCCCATAAATACACTAATTTTTTTCAGAGTTGAAAAAGAGACATGAAAGCAGAAAGAAAACATATTAGCATGGTAACAAAAGATGCTCAGAATACAAATGACAATTTCAAAGAAGACTTAAGTATATACCTAGTCTTAACTACATGAAATGATGGGTTTTAGTAACCTCCTGAATCAGGACATTATTCCACATTACTGGAATTCAGTAAATCAAATTTAATTAATCAAAGTCTCATTCAAAGTTACAAAATAACTTTCCAGGAAGGACCTATTGGATACAAGCATGGACTTCAGAATTCTTCATTCAGGAGTCTTTAACATGTACAATCTAGGCATTTATTAATTGAAACTTATTAATCTATAATTATACCTCCACCAAAAGTAATACCAAATTACAAACAAAGGGAAAACAAGCTTGATTGCTTCATTATAGAAATGTCAGCTCTATTTTGTCTCTCTAAAACAGTCTTGACGCTTTACATGACTGAAGCATTAAAGAAATTTTTAAAATTCATTTTACAGAAGGCAGACGGCCTAAGGAACTGAATACAGACAAAGAATATCTGAATTTATTTACTAGTCTTAATACAACTGCTGTGTGTGATCCTACACAAGTCAGTTAACTATTACGGACCTCCGATATCCAGTTGTGAAACAAGAACAAAAAACTTTCTTATTCTATCTGGCCTGCTTTAACTGTTTAAAACGTCCTCAAATTCTTCTTTCTTATTATCCTTGAATTTTTTTTTTTCCCCTAGGAAATGTACCATGCCTGCAAAGCTCTTAAGGTTCACTAAGAGTGCCCTGATCAGCTGTGTGAACTCTTGGGCCACCTTTGCAGACTGTTATGGTGACACTATTGAGCCTAATTTGAAGTTTTCTGCTCACTGTTTTAAGTTCATGCTTTATTATAAATATATAAAACTGGTACTTTTTATAGATCTATTTCTGTATTTTGACTTGCATGCTTGCTTTGTTTTAATGCTTACAGAGTCAAACAACAGAGTAACACTTAATCTACATATTGACCATTATTTCAGTTACTCATTCCCACAGCCCTAGTTGTCTGCATGCTAGAATCACTTTACTGCATTCTTCGACTAAAATACCAGTTCCAATAGAGGGCAAAATTAAGAAACCCAAACCCCACCCCGTTATCTCACTCCTAAGTCCATGAAGAACCTGATTGCTCAAACCATAACAGTCTATAGGGTCCCCACGGTTTCAGCTACACTTCTGTAGGCCCTGAAAATTCTTCTATCATACTGCCATTAAGACTTTTACAATATATCAGTTATTTTGTTCACATTTTGCATCTAAAATTCATATATCTTTGCTCATCATGTGTTATGTAAGTTTATAATCTAACAGTGCTTCTTGAAAAGAATATGGCCTTTGCACAGTTTTTTTGGTATAATATGCAACATAACTTCATCTCTGTCACCACTTGCCTCTGACACGGTCATATCATATTTATATGGATTAACATTGGAGATATTTATCTATTTCTTCATGCCCTTACATTGCACTAGATTCTTGCAACTCATCCTATAACTTCAAATTTTACAATTCTAGAAATTATATGTAATTATGCATATGTAATGTACCTTGAAATGGAAGAGGAAAATTACTCTTTAAAGGACAGGAATTAATAATTTATGGTTAGCAGGCAAATAGAAAAAGGCTACAAGAAATTGCCACTAACTCTCCTCCTACTGTGCAAGAGCCTGTATATTTATTATAGGTGGATTAAACAAAGGTAATAAACAACCCCTGATTTATCAGGTGTCTCACCATCACAGCTACACAGGCTTTGCCAGTGGGTCAGGAGTTCCACCAACACCTTATATATAATGAATAAAATATACTCTGTGTGCAGTCATTTCCAGAACAGATCCAACACCAGAGAACCAGATGAATATTGGTCTCGTCCTTCTGACCACTGTAGAATTTTGCATATTTTATTGAAGGGGGAAGCACACATGGTTCAACTGTGGACTAGAGGTAAGACCAGGGAGTTTTTGATTAGCAGCAGGACAAATGAGTATACCTACTAATGATGGAGAAGACTGTTTAAGGTAGCCTCCTCTATTTCAGGGACATTTTATTTGGGAGATCAGAGAATTTCTTTATGCAAAATACAGCATGGCCCACTATAGCTTCTAAAAAGAGGTGAAGAAGCTTAAAAAAAATCCCTTGTAGGAACATAATGTTCAGATATGAAAATAAAGAACTTAGAGTGAAGAAAAACAAGCAGACTAAACAAAACCTCTAAATTGATGTTGCTGTACCAATGCCAACAACAATGCCAACAAGTATTTTTAAAATAATACATTAATATGTAATTAATATAGGGGAAAAAAAGTGATTTAGGCAAGGCTGCAAATAATATTCGCACAGCACATAAGTAATCAAAATTCTTGTAACGGTTCCCTTTTAAGCACTTAACGCACCAGTGTTAGAGGTGTATTGCCTGTTTCTTTGGGTGAGCGAAGGGAACCTTAAATCCTTACAGCTTTTTGGAGTGAAGGGAATCTTAAATCCGTCTAACTTTTTGTTTGCATCTTTACTTGAAGCCAGGAGGTTCCATGTAAACAAAAGCTCCACAATCTTTGGCAGGTTTCTAACTCTGTGGAACAGTTGTTGCTTCACAAATGTAGGAAAGGTGCTAAGTAAATGAAATACGTTGTGCTAGCAGCTTGTTCAAACTTGAATGGAATGATTCTACTTTCACACCTGGCTTTATTTACTAGCTTTGCAGGTCAAGAGATAAGTCTGGTTAGATTCTCCAAGGCAGGGCCTGTCTTCATTCTCAGGAAATACTATTACTGGCACCTGAAATTTCCAGCCCATGGGGAAAAATCCAATTCAAGAAATCTTTCGGAATCAGACCTGGCATGAACATAAGAGAGACTAGTATTATACAACACCTCCATTGTCATGCGAGGAGCCCTATTTCTCAGATCAATCACAGCAGAAATACCTAAACGGCTGTGAAGGAGGAGATAAGACAGCTTAGGTTCAGTCCCTAGAGATACTGCCAAATGTAAACTCTCAGGTGTCGTAATAGGCTTTATCTTCACAGACCCAAGTCCACTGGGGAGCAGTATCTGGTTTTTAATGTAAAACTCCTAAGCTGCTTTGTGACTGCCCAACTCTTTTGTATGGACAGTCTCAAAGACTTAAAAGTCAGCATTTACAAAGGAGATTTTCTGGGAAAAATACATCCAAGCAAACCTCTCCTTAGCATTCCTACGGTTTTATACAGGAAATCCTGACAATTTTTCAAATGGAAAGCATTATGTCACTGGAAGTTAAAGATATTTTGCTTGTTCTTTCCTCCAAGGACACCAAGGGAGGATATGACAATGTGTTCAATTCCCTTGAGAAGGAAAACGTGCTATATAATATCTTAATTGCAAAAGAGACAGATAGGTTCCAAAAGTGGTAATTTAATGGCCACCATAAATTCATAATACATTCTAATTCTTTTTCCAGACAGAGAAGAAATAATACATTTCTCTTTTGCAAATCTGGACTTCCTAGGATTTAAGGGACACATCAGAGCTCTGGCTCAAAAAATTCCTAGAAGAAAATCTGCAAGGGAAAAATTATGTACACTCCTCCCACTTTCCAGTGGCCAGATGGGTGCCACCTAGTCCTGATGACACTGGGTGTTTAACTTTTTGCCTTATTTCCTAGTACAGATCCATTGTTTTAGAGAACCTAAGCACACCTGTCAGGGGCAGAGAGCATCCAGCAGATCTTCAGCCTTGTAACTGCAGGCAATCATACACCATTCATGAAACCTTTCTGAAATATTTCTGCCTTCAGATTCAGTTATCACAAATGACAAATCAAAACATAGTTTTGTTTTGTTAGTAGAGAAGGAGAGAGAGAGTAAAAAAATCTTTTAAGGATTTCAGTTTGTAATACTTTGTTATTTAGCACGACAATAAAGATTGCCAGCATGTAGGTGGCAGTAGATAATCTGTACTTAGTTTTACAACATATAGCCTGCTTGATGGACTGCAGTTTTAACTTTGTCCCATCCATCCTTCGCAAAAAATCAATAAATTCAATACATATGCTAACCTACACTTATTCAAAAGAAGTATTAGTTTACTATTGAAACAGCGTATTAAAATTTATAAGAACCATTTGCCCAACACGTATATAAGTGGTGGTTAGACATAATGCCAACAATAATTGTGGCACAAGAGACCGCTCTGTTGTTAACTGAGATTTGTGAACTGGCAAGGGAATCAAAACTGTTCTCTCAATCCTCCCGACCCCCCTAATCCTTGATCAATATTGATGAAATGGTATTTTTTTTGTCCCTGGTTATATCACCCCATG
Source organism: Pachycephala philippinensis (assembly GCA_013397055.1). Classification (NCBI taxonomy): domain Eukaryota; kingdom Metazoa; phylum Chordata; class Aves; order Passeriformes; genus Pachycephala; species Pachycephala philippinensis. Next base: position 3,038,923 of record VWZT01004606.1, read on the forward strand.
GTCAATTATTTTAATTTTTTAAATACTGGTGCCCAACTAGGACCTGGGAGTGATACTGCCACACTGGCCTACAAGAGTGACTGTCCTACCACAAACAGGATGACAAAGATGACAGGATGCAACTATGTCTTCACAACTGGACCTTTAACTTTAACTTTATGGACATTTCCACACCTGAAATTCTTTAATAGTCTATAAATAGAGTTTGCCCACCCCTACTCTCCCAGGGGCTGAGTACTGCTCTAGACTGATACGATCCATTTGATGAGACACAATGTATTAGCAATTCTGAATACTTAGAAATCACCACATAACTCTACCTTTTCGTTTTCTTCTATAAAGGTAATCATATACATCTGTTATTTTGAACGGGACTTTTTAATTATTGTTTCTTCTGCTGAAAAAAATAAATGTTCTAAGATATTGCAGGCCACAAAACCTACAATCAGAAACATACTTTTTCTGAAACACTGATAAGTTCACTGTGGCTTGTACTCTCCATACTTAATATAGATTTATGTATTTGGCTGTTTTTTATTCAAACTCAAAAATGTTAAGAAAATATATGAATTTTGTATATAGTCTGTAGACCTGCACAAATCAAAGTGAGTACAAAATGTAAATAAAATTAAGTCTACTTAAAATAGTACTGTTTCACAAGGAGTTCAAAGTAGTTTTCTACAGGTGTAAGTAATATAATACAAGAGAACATTTGGCTCCATGCTCATAATTTCTTTATGCTATTATATGCTGGACAAGAAAAAGACATCTTTGACTACAGAGCTCCCCTAATGTGCTCCATCCTGGATCAATGAGATCTATCTGCTAAATATCTGCTGCAAGTGACAAACTAAGAACGGCACCAGAAATCTGGCAATGTATTTTGGTGGTGATGGGTTTTTTTTTCCCTTAGTGGTTTTTTTTGTTTGATTGGGACTTTTTTGTTTGTTTGTGGGGTTTTTTTTTGGTTTGGTTTAGTTTGGGTTTTTTCACAGAAAAGAAGAAATGTTGCAAATAGGCAATTGTGCATATGAAAATAGAAGGAAAAACAGACAGAGATAAAACAAAACTAGGAAAAGATTGAAATATTAAAGAATACAAAAGATTACACAAGGTAAGAATGTAGAGAAGAAAAGAACAAAATAAAAGAACAAAATAAAAGGACAAATAATGGACTGAAAGCAGCTTGACATGTATCATCCTGCTTGGTAAATAAGAAGTGAAAATAAAAAGTAGTAGTAGGAAAGATACAATAAAAATTAAGTCTGTCTAATATAGATACACTTAAAGCATTTTTAACAACTTACAGTCAGCTACTTTTTTATAAATTACACACAGTATGTTTGTAAAAAGTGTTTGATTCCATAGCTATATTATGAAATCAAATACCTTTTACAAACAAATTGTGCATAATTTATAAAATTACTTTCTTTTGTAATAGAGTTGAGAAATCATATTATATACTTTTGTAAGATTGGAGGTGGAAATTGTTATCCAAGAATGACTGCCTACAAGATCTCACTACACTCACGGTGATCTACTGAGCATTTTTTTGAATTGCTCTACCAACTGATACTTGGATTCTTCCATAAATAACTGGTAAACATAAAGTTATAATCTTTTTGATGGGTATGTCACCATTAACTTTTTGGCAACAACAGAACATCTCTGCTGACAGCTCTTTCATGTATATGGGACATTTATATTGATCAGGTACTGGGTTTTTTAAAGTCCATTTGAAACAGAAGATGCTTCAAAGCCTTATAAATAGACTAAGACACTACAAGAAATCCAGAATGTGTACCCAAGAACATGCTGTAATCCCATCTCTATTCCACATGTCATCTGTGATACCCAGCTCCCACCCTCAATATGCTCGGCTCCTTTTAGTATCTCCCAAACACTGGCTGGGAAAGAGGCAACACATGCTGTGGCTGCTTCTGAGCTACATGCTGGCTTGCTGGTATGTGAATTTTAGCTCTCTGCTGAGGGACCAAATGAAATGAACTAACTCATACTCTAACACAGCCTATCCCTTCAGATGCTAATACAGGTCTTTCACAGAGATTCCAAAGTATGCGAGACACTATTTATGCAACATTCAAACTATGGCTTGAAAATTTCCAAGAGGTCCTGTATTAATGGGGGAAGGAAGGAATATACAGGCAGATGAAAAAGATGATCCTTAAGACTTGTTTTCTTAGGAAACCAGGAAACCAGGTGTAAACTTTAACTTATTTATGCGTCAGAAAGTTTAATTCTGATCTTGGACATGTAATATAGCACACAGAAGCCAAGGAGTACTCCCTTTTTTCATTTTACGAGTGAAAAGTTTTATTCCTACTGAGTAATGACTCGGTCCCTCTAGGAACCAGATACTATTGATCTCACTCCACAAGGCTTTATGCTCTTAATTTAAACCCAAGCAGCAATATCACTAACTTAAATGATGCTGGTCTAAACTGAACTAACCTAAAGCTTCAGATCCTCCAGGGCTTTGAGACCAACTTCATTACCAAGCAGTACAAAACAGGGATGCCTCCTACTTTCTTTATAGTCTTCTCACAACTTGGCTTTAAAATAAATGCAAACCACAGAGAGATTGTGAGGTTACTAATTCCACAAAATAGTCCACAAAGCCACTATTCTAAGATCGTCTGCTGGTCAACATGGAAAAGATTAATAAAATAAAAAAAAAAAAATCAGAGAGTGAGCTATACATACAGCTGCTTATTATGACTTTCCTCACCATTGCCAAGTTGTTCACAATCATACATGGGTATCTTTTCCTCTTTTTCTTTAGAGTGCAAAAGACTATTTCCCCTCATTTTAACTTTATATCTGGGAATGGAGAGAACATGATCTATTGACTCGCAGAAAGCTAAACAGATTGTCCCTACCCCCACCCAAAATAAAACTGTGCTCTTATCTGCACAAAGCCTCAGGGCTGGATCTCCTAAGCTATCCTTCCCACCACAGCAAGACTACACTTTTCTGTAGCCAGAAACACACTGCAGTTCCTCTCCTGACCGTGTGAGGAAGCTTAGCTCCTCTTCATCTCTGCAACAGAGCTCTCCCTTGGGGAAGAAGGGCCTACTCATTCTCTGAGCGACTTGGTTGTGAACAAACAACTAAAAATAATTTAAAAAGGAAGTCGCAGGTATAGATTTCAAGAGGCTATTTCTGCTGTTATCAAACAATGAACAAACCATTTAAAGTATAGAGCTTGTTCTATAATATCCTGCTAGTGATCTGTTCTTAGTTTGAGTACTTTCTTCCAGCAATTGCCTATTCAAAGCAATGAGGGAGGACAAAGAGGGCGAGAGGGAGATAGGGAGAGAGAGGGATGCAGAGAAAAAAAGGGAGAGACAGAGAGGGAGAGGCAGAGGGGGGCAGAGACTTCCACGTAAAATCCTGCTGAGAACAGGGATGCTAGTTAGTCACAAGTTATATGGGAAGCTTTATAATGAAAACAACTGATCATCAAAGTTATCTAGGTTTATGAAACATTTCTCTCCAATCTTGTTTACAGATATTTGTATGATAAGACTTTCTCATCTTTCAAAATTTGTATTAAAAACACCTTATTTCCATCACAACAGCTTAGAGTAACACCCACCATTCCCCTTGGTATGCAGTGTAGTGCAAGGAAACAATTTTGGTTTACTCCAGTTTAAAGGACAAAGAGCAAATCAACTTAGATGTTCAGATTTTTGCATTTGTCATGCTGTGGAGGTGTTTGTGCTTAGCAGAGCTCAGAGGACAGTGTGTAGCTTAGTACAAAGAGCGTATGACCTAAATTGGTCTTGCTCATAAAATATAATAATGAAAACAGTTAATAGCTGGTCTTGCACAGACCATTTTTGTTAGATGCCACATGTCTGATATAATAACATGACACTGAATACTTCAGTCTTGTAACTTTAATTTCTCTTTGTCCTGGTTTGATCAAGATAAGATCAGTTCTAAATTGCTTAGGAATATTAGCTGGGTACCATGAATTTATTTTGTATTCTCTCAACCATAACTCATTACATGGAACTTGCTTGGCATCAATAAGTCACTATGGCTTTTGTGTGTGTATGCATGTGTGGGAGCGTGCGTGTGGCTCAATACCCTGCTGCTAGGCTATTTAGTGATAAAATCTGATATAATAAAATATTAATTACAGCTGAAAGGTTGTGTGAGAAATATGAACTCAATTACAGTCCCATATTGTGAACAAAGGGCACGGTGAAAAAATCCTTTAGTTATAGATGTTTAGGATAATAAAAGAACAACTAGAACGTTAGACTCAAGCTGAGTGCTCCCTAAAAGGCCACCTGTTATTAATCTTCACATCAGGCACAGAATTTCAAGTAAATTAGGTCAAGATGAAAGACTTTTGCTGCTGATTTTTTTTACTTAACTAATTTAAAGATTTCTTTCTCTGAGTATTTTTTTCTTTGATGTCACTGCAATTTAGTAATTAGAAATTTGTAACAAGCACAGGGACACAGCAATTGTAATTAAAGGTTAGATATCATACATAGTATGCAAAATGATCACCATATATGGTGGCAAGAATTAGCAGTTTGTTCTAGAAGTCTGCATTTCAGTCAGACTGCCAGTTTCTCAGAACCAAACTGTAGCAGATATGGTTATATCATCTGAGAAAGTCTCTTTTTTGGTCTGTTTGTTTTTCAAGAAATACCAGCAGTGGAATGCAAGTTATTCTGAGACTTCTTAATACATACATTTTTGTTCATCTCTTTGATTTACCTGAGTGTGAAGCCAGATGCATTACCAAAGACTTAAGAGAATGTGACCAGATTGCAAACAAGCACAACTGTGATCCAAAGTTAGTCCAAATCAAATAATATGACCTTGAAATCCTATGCTTAGTAGGGAATAATAAGAACTAAGAAATCTTATCTATTACTGCAGGCTAAAATGTGCCATTGGATCATAAAATAAGATTCTCATTGTCTGAGGAACTGTGTTCCCTATTAACATTGTTTTCTATTTCAACAAATTTTGCTGAAACTATGGCAATATATTTTGGTACCAAGCCAGAAAACAGACTTCCAATGAATTTACATTTATGATACTTGGAACAATCCAAAGACCATTTCAAAGCTTCTTAATCAGCTTTATGTTCTTTGCTTAATTTCTTTTTAAGAAGAACACAGAAAAATGATAACTTCGTAAGTACAAGATAAAAGTATCTTGGTACAGCAAGCAAAGCAGTTTTATAAGCCAATATTGCACCATTTAACTCACCAGTTTTCAGGTTGCCAAGGCCAATTTACAGAACAACAGGAAAGCATGGAAAAAGGAGTAAAGTCTTGTCACAGTTTAAAAGAAATTAAAGAAAGCAAAACTGTCGAAAATAATTTAGTCTAAAAAAGAACGAAGTTAGAGGGGATCTGAAGGAAACATTCAAAATGGAAAGCCATGCCAGGGCTGACTGATCCTTTCTTTTCAATCTGTCACAGAGAAAGAAAACGCGGATGCGCAATGGTACTGAAGTACACATCAATGAGGAGGATACAGAAGAAAATTCCAGGAGTCTGAACACATGCAAACCAATATGCAACAATCTGAGAGATCACACAGCCCATCTTATCAGAATCAGAAGTATCACTTCTCCAAGTGTATGCCTGACTTTCTGATACTCAAAGACAGCTCACTACTGCTTGAAAATTGCTTATGACTGGAATGCAAGGATTCATTACAACACACTTTCAGCTCCAGCAAAGTTGTTGATGGCACCCAAGCCATGAAATTCCACCTGGTTCCACCCCGCTATGTGAGGCAGGGTGCAAAGAAGAAACAAACTAGGTATTTTTCTTATGGTAGAATATGACGCAATGTGTTACTCAGTCTTCACAAATTATGTAGAAAATACATCTAGCAAGGTCTGACTGACCAGTTTACTTGGATTCTCCAGAAAATGAGAAGGCCAGTTCTCACCTAACAGAGACAATCCTAGTTCTTTAAGTCTCCATGGGATGAAGTGTTATGTCATTTCCACTAAATAATTTTGAGATTCAAGCATCTCTTTTAAAATAAATACTATACAATGTTGTTTTCATTCTACAGTCTTCAGGGACGGGATATAATACAATAAAATACTCTCCTGGAATAAAAGGAATAGAGTAACAGAAAAAAGCAGCGGTCTTCATGCAAGAACCCGTCCGAGTAATTTCTACTTTCAAAGAAATCCAGGGCCACTTGCAAGCAAGAGATTTCTTCCTCAATAGCCAGGAAGAAGATCAGTAGCTATACAAAGTTAAATTATAAGAGCAATGAAGAAAATACTTTGAGAAACAGTATGATGGTCTTAAGGAATAGGAACATTTCCTCAGGTCTAAATCCATACATAAATGATAAAGATATACTATTGCTCAGTCTCTCGTATTTAACTCCCAATTTATGCATATTATGTGTGATGCTGCCTCCTAGAGAAGCAGTTTTCATTCTGTTCTCCACAAACTTCTAGAAAATGCAGTTTGCAAAAGGTAAGAAAAACATACAGCTTATGGATTTAAAATCATGACAATAAGATCTGCACATACACTGCAATATTTTCAGGGGTTTATAAATTAAAAAAATAATTCTATTAAGAAAAACTGATTACAAGATTACAAGTGATACTCCAATATTTTCTAGTAAACAACCGACTACTGCAATGCTGTAACTATGCCCTGAAGGGTGTCCATGAGGTGTGGACAGTCTGCAAATACATCAATGTTCATGGGCATGGCCAGTTACACAGCTTTTATTTATGAATGTAAATTAATATGCACATGCAAATTGATCAAGGAGCCTGGATATTACACAGAAATTAAGAAGTAGGATTTAGAGCAGGAGATCAGCTAATGGATTAATAACATTGTTAACACTGAACATATCCTACATCTTCTACAAAGCTGTGCACTGGAAATTCGCTACTGAATTGAGCTGGGGAATTAAGAAAATAGATGTGTTAAAATGAGCAGTTTATAAGTAGAAGGAGAATGCTTATTTTCTCCCTTTATTCAAGGATGTCCACAATCTGCTGGTTTGTGTACAGCACAGGAAGAAAAATATTTGCTGAGGCAGCTGACTGAATACACAAGCCAATTTCAACAGGTTTTTTGATTCAAAGCTTGAAAACTGTTTACTGCTCATTAAAGCACTCACAGTGGATATGAAGTTTTTAATCTATTCAATGAGGGGATACAACATGGAGCACGGAGAGACTAGCTCCAACAGATCCACTACAGTAATTTAAGATGTGGTCTCATTTGTCCATTTTCTCCTGCCAGATGCTTTGTTTTCATGGGAAAATTGGTGGAAAGCAGGATGTGCTTGTGCTTCAGCGGCAACTGCAGAAGCCAGCATTATCACTTAAGCACCCAAGGCACAGGCACATTTTCTCCTGCCGGCTCTGCTGTAGGAGAGCAAGACCACAGCAAAAATAACCACAACAGAATTCTCGCCTCTCAATGCTATCATCTCTTTCCACAACTTAAATGCAGTGGGTTCCGGTCCAGCAATTTGGAAACGGAGATTACTGTGTTCATTTTCATTCTTTCTTCCCTACAAAAAGGCTCTGCAGGGCACTTTAATCAGCAGTGCAGAATGATGCAGGCAGACACAGAAAACAAGTCAGTTTTTGTGGCATCGTCCCCAGCTTTTCAGGACTTCTGTGGATAAATACAAGGCTGACCTTCTATTCTGTCAGTGAAGGTATAACTCTTCCTCCTCCCTGCACTGGGAATGACTTTGGTAGGATTAGGTGGCATAGAAACCTTGGCAGCCTGACATTGTACAGCTCTTCCCACAGGAAATCTGGCTGTAGATAAAAGATTCTGAACAGTTCAGGATTAACACAACTGTTAAATACAGATGAGATTTTGGCCTTGTGCTTCTACTACCCTATGAGGCTAATCTTGAAAACAGCTTCAACTCTAGATGTGAGAATGCAGTTAATTCATCTGTCCTCATCTGATTTCCCCATGGTACTTTCTCCCTAAATTCAACATTTTTATAATGCCTTACACATCTATCCTACCGCTCTCTGAGGCTGTTTTAGGCTGAGGCATTTACACTTCTGACTAAAGAGTTGCTGCTTTCAGTTGTAGAGCCCAGTAAGTGACTCTAATGTTTCTTTGTGTCATTTAATGTAATCCAGTTGAGCAGATTAGCTTTTACTTAGCAATGCTTTAGAGTCATGATGCTTGTTGTAAATGCCAGTGATTTCCTTTACTACTTAAACGAACAGTATAACAGAAAGTTTTCATGTTAATATTCAGTAAAATGAATACTCCTTCAGCATCAAGTATGGGGAATGACAGTGTTCCACTTGGAGTGCATCTATAGCTTTTCTTCCTCTTTTCATGTAGCACTCCTCTTTATCCTTTTGTTTCCTTTAACATTCCTTGGTATCAAATAAAAGCATTTATTTGTTTTAGTTTTTTGGTTCAATGGTTTAGAACGGTTCAATCAAATATTATTTATACTGAGAGTTAGGAATTGCCCCAAATTACTTTGTTCTGGAAATCACAGTCCTGCCATACATTTAAGTATTACCAACAGAATTTTTTTTAATGCAGCCATTTAGTGTTTGCTAGTGAATAAAGGGCTCATACAAGCTTGCTCAAAATTCACAATATTGACGAAAAATTCCTAAGGTCAACGACAGTATGGAAATGCACCATTGTCAAAGAATCTGTAGAAAAGCCCATTAAAGTGGTACTGATTACTACTGTGTTGCAACCTAAATTATTAGAAAAATCCCGTTGACTTTTTGCTCCTTGTCACTTAGATGACTCTGATCCATGTGAGAATCTTGACAAAAGTTTCTCTGTTGGGGGTTGTCATGTACAGAAAACTGAAAAATGTACTTTTGGCATCACAGTGCTGTGTGACTTTAACTAACACCACCTTCCTGACAGGTGTACATACCTTTTTCAATTCACCACTGCGTAGATAATTTATATTTGAGCTTTTTATACATATGCTCTCTAAACTGAAATTGCTCTTCTTCCCCTCTGAAGTTTATTCTTCTAATGCATTTTTAGAAAATAACCATTTCTTCTCTTGGCCTCAACTGGCTAGCTAAAAAACAAGTCAAGTTCTCTTAGTTCCTACATATGTAACACAGGTTTTCCGTGATCATTTACGCCAAAACACTCGACTGCTGTAGTGCCAGTACATTGGTATTTCTTGGTAGGTCAGAACAAGGCACAGGAGTTCACACGAGGTCCTGCCAGTGTCTTGTACAACGGTGTTCATAGCTTGTCACCTTTGCTGGAAGCCCCACCTGCTGAGTACAGTCTCTTTGCCTATTTCACAGTCATGCTGTGTTTTGACCATCAGTCATACTGTAAGCCATCCATACACACTTTCTTCTCCTCTGTTATTTCCAAAAATGAGCCTCTATCTTACAACATGCATCCTTGTTATTAGCTCATAAAAGGCAAACTTTGCATCTCATCCTGAAGGCTATTCAGTATTTTTTGTGCAACATTCCAATCCAATGCTACAGGCAGGATTACTGTCAAATGGATTAAAATGTGTTATATCTATATTTTAGATCTATAAACAAAACACACAATGTCATTGAGTCACCTCTCAATTGATAATTCAGTACTTCACTATACAGCACAGCGAACGTGTACTTACATCACAGCCTCTGTTTTAGAGCTCTTATGAACCACTTAAAAATACATACTTAATTTAAATACTTATAAAGGAAAAGGAACTGAATCTCGAGGACCACAAAAATTGTAAAGTATATGGCATAGCTAGAGAACAGAAAGACTGATGTGCAACATTGCCAAGGCTTCAGCACTAACAGGGCCCAAGCAGACAGGGCTTCCAGTATGACCTGCAAGACTGACTCGAGTGCTCATTTAGTCAAACGGGTGAACAAAGACCAGAAGTGACACCGTACTTTTCACTTGGGACACCTCACTTTGGCATCTAGAATTCAAGAGTAAAAATACTGATGGGATTCAAACCTTCACAAAAACAAAAGAATTGAGGTAAGATGATAAGCTACAGTGGAAAATCTAATTTCACATGAACAAGGATATGGGAAGTGCACATATAATACACATTGAGGTCAACAGTGAAAGCTCCCAGAGACAGCAATGGGTTATATGTGCCTGACAATTCCTACCCACAGTTTTATAGGAATTTAGAATGGGTCACTCAGCACTGTGGCTACAAACTAACAAACAGCTACTGTGATGCACACTGTCAGAAAATTACTTTAAAATGTCTCCACAAAGTACATCCCCACATAATCCTGTTCAACAACCACTGGGGGAAACGTAGCTGGCTCACACACTCCTTCTGCAATCCTTCCAGAGCACACAGTAAAATGAAAACAAATCCCTGGCACACTTCAGTAAGCACAGAGCAACAGCACGTCTTTCCTACATTTTCATGAGTGCCCTGGTTGTTCTGCATTTGAACTTGGGTATGTTTAAACTGAGTACTCCTTCAAAAATCATGCAATGCAGTAATTCCCAGTGATGTTCATAATTCTTTCACTGTGGTCCCTACATTAAACACCTCCTTCTTTCAAGGCAAGCACCCAGAAAGACATTTGAGCCCCCTACACACTCAGTGGGAGAAACATATCTCTTTACAACTCCAGAGAGCTACTCTGACACGAAGGTAGGACTGGACCTCTCATACTGTCTCTATGGGATGATCAATGGCCATAATGGAGGAAATTCCTAAACTCAGCCAGAAACAGATGCTTACATTTAAAGACCTAAAAGGCACTTTATTTAGGGTTTTACTGTATAGGTCTATATCTGCTTAAGATACAAATGTCTGAGCTCTCTCATGAGAGATGTGACAGTCATACCAGCTTTTTCCACAATAATCTAACAACTCCAGCAGGTTTTCAGAAACTTGAGGCTGGAGTTAAATACAGTTTTCAACCTGAGAGGCTTTCACCACACTGCTCCCACACCCCAACCATCTGTACAGCATTACTGTGGTCTCCTGCTGAGGCTGGCCTAGCATGAAAACACAAATACAAGAAAAATCAGAGAGCTAGGAGAGCATACATGAAGAAACCTGTCTAATCAAATGGAGGATTTCTTTATTCTGTCCCTTATTTATGCTTTTATTTAAATACCATCTAAATTATAACACATTGAAAGTCCACTGAGAAAAGAACATGAACTTCGGGTCTCTTGTTTGCCTAAGAGGACCTTCAGGAACTTTGTACTTCTAGTTAGAGGTTTCTGCTGCTTTATTGGAAACATAATGATACTTGAGAACAGGCTGGGGGCTCAGACTTGCTAAAACCGAGCTGCTTAAAATCCATCTAAGCTGTTTATGCAACACTGTCCTCCCTGTTAAATCGCTGGAAAGGTCCCCAGCAGGGCTGTGGCACCAGCCAGCTACCACTCTTCCCAAAATTCCTAGACATGAATCAGGGCCCATTCCCAAATGGCAATCTGTTAAGGGGTCCTAGTGCTTGGGAGCTCTGCAGGATGAATATAGACTGGTTTTAGCCTGTTGGCCTCAGTATGAGAGAACGGTACTGAGCATACAAATTTCACTGGTAAGTATGCACACCTAAGGTCTGAGCTCAGGTATGTTAACCTGAGCACTGAGTATCCATTCCTCTGAAAGGGATCATGAAAAAATGACCCCATTCTGTTCCTTGCATACTCAGAGATCGGGCTGTTCATTTTAGTAAGCAGATCTAAGAAAAATATGTTTTATCAATTCTGACTTATGTTGGCAGTCCAGAGCCAGCAAAACAGGTCTGAGTTCCAAGAATTGTTGCTGAACTTCGGCCTTCATGAGGGAGATTGGAAAAACCCAGTGTTCCAAAGGATCTTAACAAAGAACTAATGAGAGGTAAGCAACATAGAGAAGACTATCCGTAGGAATTTTGCAAAGATATGGTTTCCACTGCAACCCACTTAAGGCCAGCATGTAGAAGGAAGGTTAAAAAAACAAAAAAAAGAGCAGAGCCTCCTAAAAGTGCAGCAAATTTTTAAGTTGTTAATTATAACCAAAATCCGTGAGAAAGTATTACTGAGTTGTGAAACTGAAATATAATCTCTTCAGAGATATGGAATAATCTATTTTATCTTTTATTCTCGAATTGCTCTAGCTTGTTTTATTTATTATGGATTAATTTCTATTAATTGCTAAATGACAGATGTCCTTATGTGCCAAGTTCTCAGTGACACAAATTAGTACTTGAAGAAATCAAGGATCAATACTCATTTTACCCAGGGACTGTGTGAGAAGTCACAGTAAAAGGACCATGGAAATTTCTGAACAAGATAACAGGACATGTGAAACTGCACCACTCATGTCCAGGCAAAAGGTACCATAAATTTTAGCTAAAGTCACACTAAAAAATCCAAGGACAAGTTCTACTGCATAACAAAAAAGAATTACAGCATTTTTATAGCATAAGCAATTACTGCACTGTTCCCTCAATGAAACAGAAATTGACCCTTCTGCTGTAAATAATTATACTTGTTGCTATAAAGAAGTGACAATTATGGGCATTAAAAAAACCCAATCTCTTCTCTACCACAGACATCCTCAAACAAGTTTACTGGCTGCCTTACAGGTTGTAAAACTATGATTTGGGAAGAGCTGACCCTACAGCACACAATTCAGGCCTTTATGTTTACAGACCCTTAAGCAATAGAAAGGATGCTCATAGCAAGAAAATTAAAGAATGGATAGTAAGTTCCCTTCATGCTCTTTAAATCCTGTAGTCTCACAGTATTTTGAAAGGCTATATTTTAAACATGGCATTTCAGAATATTAGTGAGTTAGTAATGCTACTTGAACATGTATAGTTACATTATTTCAACATAACCATTTCTTTATCACAAATCCACCTAATATCCAGACTGTTTTATCTGTGAGTGCTTGAAAGGCTGGAGTTCACTTTTCATTTTATTGGGAAGCTTTCCAAATTCTGTTGATTAATGTACAGTTCTGATATTGCTCTCCTCAGCTGTGTCTACACAGGATTTTCTTTTTTCTCATTACTGTGTTACCATGTAATGCCACTGGGAATAGAAGGAAATTACAATAACATGCTAGCATTACATAATGTGCAAGGCAGGAATTGTGACAGGACTTACCTAAAAATGAAGATATTGCAATGTCTTTATTTGCATCTGCTCTTGCCATGTTTTTGCCCACACAGAACACTAACATCTCTTATTGCTGCCAATCAGCATTCTCCCATTTCAAAACTCATTTGTTCACATATCCTGAATTTATAACTATACTCATGATGTCTGCCTTCATAATTCATGCACAGTAACTAACACTGCACACTTACTATGCAACATGGAAACTCAGACTGAGATATCAGGAACTTTGAGAAGTGGATTGCAACTTTGAGGCCCAGCTACAACGTGCTCACAACAGCAATGCAAGTGTCTCATGGACTTTTCATAGTAATGGAAAGTGTCCTGAAACTTTTGTAGTCAGTGTTCGAAATCCTGATTCTTTCTGAGTTCCAATGATATCTGCATGTGTTTCCAAACAGCCTGGCTAGCTTGCTAGTTTTTATTTAGATTTCTTGATTGCCAGGGAAACTATTAAATCTGCTGATTTCCTGACCAAGTGATTGATTTTTGTAAAGATGGTACATTTCAAGAATAAAGGTAGGCAGTGGCTTTTCTGGAAGACTGTTAGATTGGAGGTTGCTTTACACCATTTCAATTTCCTGTGAATCATGCTGTTCCTATGCCAGGGACCATGTGCAGATAACCTTCATTCCAGCTGTGACAATGAACCAAGTGTTTACAGGATGCCTTTAAAGGTCTGGATTAGGACAATAAGAAATGTACATTTCTGTGAAATTTAGGCAATCTGAACATCTCATGATGTGTCCCTCCGACAAAGTGTGAAAGGAGTGCTTATAGCTTCAGATAACATGTAGTTTGAAATTTCTATGGCAGTTCCCAGTTGTACTGCAAAGTTGTACTATCCTATTATGGCCTTTTGAAGTATAATAAATGCTACTTCTTCAAGGTAGAGAGATTAAAAGTATGTTTCAAAATAAGGCACTTCAAGCAAAGAGATGTTTCCTTTATTTTCCCAGTAGAGTTCTTATTTATGCAAGTTGAAGAAGTTGGGCACCCAGGTGATAAAGGGCATGCATGGAGAGTACTCAGATTGCTTTCACTCTAGGACATTTAGCTTTAAACTCACATAATGCAAAGTTTATTTGCTTCCTTCTGCATGTTTTGTTTAAGGTACTTTTAAATTACACTACTTGGAAATTGCAGCAATTCTCTCCCTCTCATCCTGTCTGGGCTTTGCAGCCCCAGATGCTGCTGGACTGATCCCACATACTCACAGCAGTCAGAGCAGGAAGTACTCTGGTGTCCCAAATGCCAAGTACTGCATCCACAGGAATCTGCTAGCTGACACATTTGGTTATCCTGTTCTTTCATTTCAGACTGGAATAGGAAAGTACCAAATGTCTGTGGTGTCTGTAAGAGTAGAAGGGTTGGCTGAATGGGCCATTAACTGGCCAGAAGAGTTTAATGGAGCAAATCCAGAGCCAAACTCTGTAATAATGTAATATGAAAAAGAGTTCATGAGACAGAGTAGAGCCTGGATGGTCTTGCTTTCTTTGTTATTCATTTTCCTAGTCTGCTCCTCATAGAGGCTTGCTATCACCAGGTGATTGCAGTGTTATCTGAGCCAAAATCTTTGGGATGTTTGCTATTAAAGCTTTTTGAGGATGTGGCACAGAATAGCAGGAAGAGGGTGGTATGGGGACAACATTTTGCTGCTTATGTAAACAGACAAAAGAAGTGGAAACACTACTTGACCTTTATCATGGCAAGACTGAATAGAAATAGGTGCGAGAAAGAAAACTTGCTTCTCCTGCTGAAGCTAAAACCTTGCAAGAAAATGTTTTTCAGAGGAGGTCACAAGAACCTTTTATAATGGAATGTGACAAACAATCTAAAGTTCTTTCTAAAGCAGATGAATGTATAAATAGCACTAAATGCATGCAGTAACCAAGCGCTACAGTTCTCATTCCTGTGTATGAGCCAGATCTCTGCAATAAATTAGCATTCCTTAATGAAGTACATGGCACTGACCAATTTAAACATTTGCAGAAAATCTGGCCCCAGAGTCTTCTAAACTTTAGGCTAAGTTGCCCTGAAGCAGTAAAATGTACAAATGGTATTGCCTTGGAAAAGTGAGTCCCCCCTCAACAAATGTTGAAGAGCCCTCACAGGAAAAATATTTGCATTTGTATGCTTTTTATGTAAATTCTTCAAAACTTCACTCTTAAATTCAAATATCTGAAAAAAGAGAATATCTTCAATAAGACATGTATTACACAATTTCCACATAGAGATCATCTTAAATTAAACATTTTTTGTTTCATTTAAGCCT
This sequence comes from Pachycephala philippinensis, assembly GCA_013397055.1. NCBI lineage: Eukaryota > Metazoa > Chordata > Aves > Passeriformes > Pachycephala > Pachycephala philippinensis. The sequence continues at coordinate 3,054,328 of VWZT01004606.1, forward strand.
TGCAAATTACAATCATTCTAAAAATCAAAATGGCTTAGCCAGCTGTTAAAGAAGTGCATACATTCATCATTACTGAATGCATTACTGGTTTAAACATATATAATTCCAAAATAATCTCCTTGAAACAAAGAGAGCAATAGACATAAAACATGCTGGACCTGAAATTGGAGACAAAACAAGCAGTATTTGTTGTATTAAAAAACTGACAAAATACATTTCAATCATGTCCAGTCTCATGAATTCTAAAACAACCTGGAATGCCATTTGGCCTTCATGATTAATGTGTACTTTATCATTGTAAACAGAGCTCTCTGAACATTTCTATAAAGTCTGTTTTTTGAATCAACATTTAAACAATCAGTGTTATGCCTTCTCTCCTTTGATGTTGTGCTGGTTGTGTGCAGATTCTAAGTGGCATAAAATAACAGGATTTTTCTTATTTAAGAAGAGAAAAAGAATTTAATCACAGGAAAAAAAGCTGGACTTCAGAATGACCTCAGGTATCAGCTTTGTTGACTTGAATGGCAGTGCTTGTGCTCTCCTTTTCCATCTCAGGAATTGAAGAATTTTATGTGTCATGGTTGATGTGTTGATCAATAAAACAACAACATTCATTTACACTGCAAGTTTAGTGCAGTTTCAAATATCTGCATTAACCAAGCCGGTAGCTGTAGCAGAATCAATAGACAAGGCATCTTGCCTAGTGCTGTGGATAAATGAAGTATGACTAAACTTTTAACACCCAATGAATACAGATTAAGATGATAAAATCCATATGCAGAATGTGTTTTGCAAGCAGTGTGCTTGGAAGTGGAATGTACTATAAAATGTTAAAAGTATTAAGAAATTCTTACTTTCATTTTCACTCTGCTTCACTCAGCATTTACACTCTAAGTTTGCAGTCAGCATTCATTTTATTTTAAGACCTGTTGCAAAGGACCTCGGTAAATTTGCCGCTGTGTGTTCATCTGTCAGTTCTATAGCTTCATGTCACTTTAAATCTCTCCTCCTATTTCCCTAACCACTCATACACTTATTTGGCACACTTTCATCTCCTAACGAGCTCCTTTCCATTGTCAGTGAAGTTTCTGATTTGTCACTACTGCTATAGGAGCCAATCATCTGTAGTTCATGATGTAGATAAAAGGAATGAAACCATTTTTTTCTTAATAGCCTAATACATTCATGTTTAAACAATGATTCCAACTTGTATCATTTTCATCCAGATGCTTGAATTCAGAAGGACTACAGTACAGCTTTGTGAGATCAAGTCAGACAAACATCAAATAATTCTGCTTTTAATCTAACCTGCTAAATCAGTTTCATTAAATGTGCTCTAATGTTTTCTGCTTTTTTTCTCAGGTGGTTCAGACTTCTGCGATGTGCTAGATTTTCTTTTTAAAAAGCTGTCTGAATGAATGACTGGATAGTATTTCCAAAGCACAGACCTATGTACACATAATATACATAACTAATAGTAAAAACCCCTAACTACGGGAATTGTATGAATATTCTGAAGAAACCCAAAAAACATTTATTTTCATTCATGCATATATGAGCACACCAGATCTGTATTTCCCAAAGAGAAATTATCAAAAACTTCAGCATCAGGATGAAAATATTTTATAGCCACTCAGTATCAATGGAAACTCATCCTACAGTAATGAAAGAATTAAGGTGGATACATAATTAGACAAAAGGAAAAGCATCCTATAGCACTGAAAAATCTTTCTCTCATGTTTTTGTTTATTCAGCGTATTGAGCTCATTACTGGTTCTCATCTAAAATAATCTAACCATTTCTCTGACTTCTTCACTGAAAATCAGGCATCTTTTATTCTGATCAATGAAAAACTTACACAGCACCATGTATCTGGCACGGAGATAAACGTCTGAAATTCATTAATGGATGCTATATAGCACTAAGGAATCCAAGACACTGATTTTCAAGGTTGATTTTTTAAATTATTATTTCTGCTATCATGGTCAAAGAACGTAAATACTTTATGAATGTTACAGTACATACTGCTTAAATTGGGTAACTTACTAAGAGTTGACTATCTTAAATCTGTGAAGTAAACAAGAAGACTGAATATTAAAGACAGTAGCTCAGCATAAAAAATGTGATATGCCCTTGAACTTATAACACTGCAGTAAGCAATTACCTTAAAGAAGCCACCCACACAACGGAACTATGGCTTTGTTCCTTATCTTCAAAGAACAAGCCACTTGCATCTGGATCAAATCCTTTAAACAATACATGAGCACTTAACATCAAAGCACTTTCATTTTCTTCAGTTATTTAATTTAATTAGAGCTAATACAGACATGAATTTAGACACTGATTGCTGTGTAGAAAATCTCCAGAAAATATGTTCAAGAAATCAATCAATTTGGTTTTTAATTTTATAAAGATTTTTTTCCCCCAGTACCTGACAGGAGCGCCTCTGCTCTGTGCAGGTTTCAGCAAGACTGTCACAGTGCTGTCAGTTTGATTCAAAGGTGTTTCAAGTTCATACGGTGGCATAGAGGGTGCTAGAATAAGAAAAGAAAAAAGGCAAATAAAATCATTATTCCTGTATTTCTTCTTTCAAGAGCTGTATCTTTATTTTAATATGCAATTTTAAAGGCTTCTTCAAATACAAAGACCATACTACAAGTCTAAGATGCTTTCTGTTACAATGCAAGTGTGTGAGACAACTGTTAGATAACTTCAGGAAAAAAAAACAAAGAACAAATCCCAAATAAAGAAATACCAGCTCATTGCCAATTTCAAGACAGGAAACAGATACTAGTGTGAGTAAGTTTGCAGAAACTATTGAGAATCCATGACTTGGAAATGAAAAGTTATCCTAAGAACAGCATCTGCAAATGTGCATGCTGAAGTGACTATAGTTTTTGAAACTGAGCCCAGCTTTCTCAGCATGTCAGTTGTATCAGGATGCACTCCCAGAACTTGTTTTTCCTGGAATTTTAACTAGTGCTATAACTGTCCTGGGTCTATTGCCCACCAAGACAAGAGTTCATCTTAGTTTGAAGCCCCACTCAGCACTTTTGCAAACTGTGTCTTCATTAAAGATTTACAGTTGTGATTAAAACAAATAATGCCTCAGTTATTGCCTTTTACTGCTGCTACTTTCTTCAGTGCTATCATCTGCTCACATTTGTATCATTACATTGGAGAGAAGGCTACTCAGTTAATTGGTTATTTGACAGGCTGCCGTATCCTTATTGTTCAGTTGTTAAGGATGATGCACAATTAACAGATTTAAAGGCTATAGGAGCAAAAAGTGGTCATTGCAATGGTCTCTTCTGACTGCAGGAATAATGCAGGGCAATTAACTTCCCTAAACTAATTCCCACTTAAAAGGGAAAATACATTTGGAGGGGAAGATCTTTTCCTTAGAAGATTCTGCCAAAGATTCATTTAGTTCTTCTCAATTCATACAGTTTCATCTTACTGTCACTGGATACTTTGTGTGTACCATACCAATAGAGTGTATTATGCTCCACATACGGGTAATAAGAACCTCTAGAAAATTATTTTCAAGTGTATTTTCCAATCATTTTCATTTTCCCAGTAGTATCTGCAACTACTTGAAAGGTAAATGATGTTCTCTCTCTTTATCCATAGCGCCCTACATATCCAAGTAAGGACTGTATTACGGATTGCACTGTACTCCACAACTCCTCAGTCTGCTGTGAAAACATTAAAATCTTCATTGCTTTGCATTGCTATTCATCAGTTTTGAAATATTTCACAAATAAAAAAAAATAATCTTCAAAAACCTCCTTGTAAGATCAGGGGGTTTCATTCTGTTTACAATCCTGGATATAAGGCCCTAACATTTAGACTAATCATTTTAAGTAATTTGGGCACTAAAGTCATACTATTACACACTACTTTAAAGGTTCAGGCACAATTTGTGGTTTTGAATATCCAGAACTTGTTCATATAATGCCCCATTCTCAACCTGACCATCCTGAAAACAAGGACAGACAGGAACCGTATCTCCAAAAAGCTGTATGAACTCTGAACATTTTTTGAATACTCTGTCATGTCTTGTCCTTGGTCTCCTGCCCACATCTTAGCAAGTCTTTTGATTTTCCTAACTTACGACTCCTAAGTCGCTAGTTGCTCTCTTTACTAATTTTAGTGTCTGTCCTTACAAAGACCAAAACTGTCTTCCTGTCCCAGATGAGTTGTGGTTCTCCCAGTCATAATCTTTAGTCCTGAAGCCTTTTTCTCTTCTCCATTTTTCCCTGTCTACGTTAGGACTCTTCCTCCTCCACACTGCCTACATGTAAAGAAGGAACTTATCAATAAGCAGAGAAAACAGAAAATATTCACATAATTGTAAAATAAAACAGAGCAACTGTTTACAGTACGTAAGAGTCCTATTCAAACCACTTAAGACAGGAAATTTAGAGATTTTTATTCAGAAGAAAATGCAGTCTAGAATTAGACAAAGTAAAATGCAGAAATTGGTCAAATTGCACCTAATCTGTTCCAAAAAATAGTGAAACCTTTCATCCAGAAATGTTCAGAAGTTCTGTTTCACATCTTCACCAAAATGGAGAGCACTGGCCACATGAAAGAGCCTCAAAGCTTTCCAGTGAGACAATGAGATCACAGCCAATAGCACTGCAAAGAGGGTTCCACATTCAACAGCTAAAACGCCAGTTGTGACTTTTGAATTACATTAAAAAATACACATATTTTGTTCCTATTTCAAATTCATCAGAGATTGGTTTTAATTACCTATGGACAAGGCATTAACACTCCTTGTTAGTACAGTAACTAAGAGGAAGCAACGAGAGTGGGGTGCAGACAAGACGGTTTGCAGAACCTCGCCACGTGGAGACTTGGAGGTTGGCCTCACCCTCAAGCATGCCTGCAATGCCTGTTCCCACCAGTGAATTTTTGTTGGTAACATACCATTTTAGAAAACAACAATTTAAGATCCAGTACTACTCCCAAATGTCCAGATTCTCATCCACACTCAACAGTCTCCACTCCTCATTCTAATAAGGGGTGATAACTCATATGAAGTTTTGCTGTGTCAGAAATTGATTTTTGACAGAGAAAATTTCTGCTCGGTATAGGAAAGGGGATGGAAAACAAACTCCATCTTTACTGATCAGTGTTAATTATGTTTCATGTTCCATACAGAGTTAATTGTCTCACTTGAAAATTAACAACATTTTTGTTTCTCTACAAACACCTGCATTAGCAATAACTTCCACTTTTCATTAACTGCCCTTTCTTATAATAAGATAGAATAAATCATTCTATTTCTGATTAACACGTGCCAGTTTTTTTCATTCCAGTGAGGACAGAAAATGAGAGATGGGGAAGAAGTACACAGAATGAGAGTAAAAGAAAAGATTTTGTACCCAAATGCTTTCTGGAAAGCACAGCTCACCACAAATAGGTAAGGCAATTTCCTATAAATATTATCAAAGGGCCAGTTTATTATCAAACTGCCAGTTTAATTCTGAAGCAGACTGTAGAGAAGTGAAGAATAAAGGGATTTCAACTGTAACTTGGCAAAACATTTTGTCATCAATTACATAAGCATTTTGGAGGATGCAATAATATTCCATCCCCTCAATGAAGTGCTCCTCTGCCTCAAGGGACGGCTTGAAATATTGGTCAAGGATCTGCAGAAGTGACAGAGTCATGCTGCTGTTATCTGAAAACCACTAGTCCTGATGTTCTAGTCTAATACAGTTTCATATCCACTTCAGTCCCCACGCCTGTTAGGAACACAGGCAGCCTGGCAGCTAACTACAGTTTCTAAGCAAGCTCTGCATGAACAGCATCTCTGCTCTACTCTCGATTGTTCATGGCTCATTAAAGAGATTTTCCAGCACTGTTACTGTACTAATTTAGAATCATGTCAAGGCTGACTAAGCTCTGAATGAAACCCTCATCTTCAGGTCCAAAAAAACCCTATGCTAAATGTTGCAACTGCAGCTGGCACTGGCTGCAAACACATAATTCATAGGGGTTTCTTGAGTTGTTAACAGGAATTTCAAAATACTAGCTAATACCTAAGCACTTGGAAGTTCTTCAGATATGGTAATATATGTCACTTTGACACCTACGGGGATGAACATGTTCTTCCCTTTTTCAATTTGCTGCTTGTTAAATTCTAAAGAAGTAAACAACAAAAGAATTACCCAACTCATTATCATAAGGAAATGATAATATTCTTTGATCAAGTACCTGATATTTTAGTTGTGAACTGATTTGTTATCGGAGGTCCGAAGCCTTTAGCTGTGCTGGCTCTGATGGTAAAAGAATAGGTAGTGCCAGGATACAGTCCAAAAAAGAGATAGTGCGTTTCATTTCCTAGCTTTGAGACTCGTCCACTTTGATTGGATAAATCTATTTCTGGGTCAAAGGAACTGACTGCTTTGTAGGTGATCTGCAAAAGAATAAGAAAGTTATAAACTGCCTTGAGCAGATGGACAGAGATTGCATCTTTATCCAGTAAACCCTTCTGATGTATGCGCTGTCAGACATTTTATGATAAGCTATCTTACTCTCTTATACTCTTCAAATCCCGAATCCCACGAAGGGGCACAGGAACTGAGTCGTAACTCGTATGAGTTATTACTTTTATAGATACAGAGACTTAGAGGCAGCTAGATTACAACTCTAAAGGATGGGTTCAGGCTTACGTTAATTCCTTCAAGATGCTGGCTTTAGCAGTGTCACATTTTGAATTCATCTTAGTTGCTGCTTTTGATCAGCACCAGTAACAAAACCAAAACAAACAGGTAAAAACTGCGAAGTGAACAAGAGGGGGTGTAGCCCCCAAGTTCCAGCTGACTTCACTATAATTACACTTTGCCCTGAATAAGGTTATCTGTAAAAAATGATAAGGGCACCTTAAGGCAAATTTTTCAGAAACTGGGTAAAGCTTCTATTTTAGTCTGAAGCTTAGCTATTACAATTGCTAATTTGGATTTTTTCAGGTTATTATATTGTACCTAGGTCAGATTCTCATTTGGAGGAAAGAAAAGATAAATGTTAAGTAATATATGCAGAGTGTATATTGCATCCTCAGTTCCTTCCTTGATTCAAACAGTATTTTTAGTTTTCATTAGAAATGTTAATGTAAGTTCACAGTAAAACTTGATCCGGACTTCTTCTATTAATTACTGATTTCTATGCACTGTAATGAGAATTTAAAAATATGAAAGCGATTTAAAAATATGAAAGCCATTAAAAAATTAGAAAAGTGAAAATGATTCACCCCTCCTTTTTGCTTTTAAAGTTTCATTTTTATGTGAATAATTCCAAAACCCTCATTATTGAAAGTGATAATTGACATTCTTTTTGCTATACTTACTCAGTATCATTTTAATTAAGAAGACCCATAATACCGTACATAGACACATCCAAGTGCCAGTGTTACACACCTTGAACACTTGCAATTTCCTAAAACCTCTGATCCAATGAAAATTGATTTTTACATGAGCCATCTAATATAACATCAATGAAGTGCTGAAAATTAGTAATAAAAACTTTCATACCATTTAGATAAACCCCAACCTTATTTCAGTAGATATAGGCATATCCTCTACAAATCCTCACCCATAGACTGAACTCAAAGCACCTTAAAAAGCACCCAACTAACCCTTCTAATTCTAACAGATGACAAAAGATTAAACTACCAATTGTCTGAACTTTTTATCAGTAAAGAAATTAAGGTAACATATTGCTCGCATGAATCTCCCTATCTCCTGCTAAGTGTTGTGTTGTTATGTTGGCTTGTGGGTCATAACTTTTTATTGGAGATTTTAAAACACAGGTTAGACAACTATCACCACAACTAGGTTTTAAATGCAGACTCTGCCATCTATGTTAAGATTCTTTTTCAATTTTTGCAGTGTTTAGTTATTAGATAGCTAAGTGGCTGATGTTCCACAGTGAAGTAAGTTCTTCCATGGATCATGCAGAACACAGGTCAAGCTCTGAATACATCTTGGAATACACCTGTTCCAATACAGCTGATGGAGTTATGTGTGTGTATACATTTAAGGATGAACTGCCCGGGTACAGTGGGTGTACTCCTCAGCAATGGAATTAGACACGCAGGGATGTTCCTAAATAGAAATGGGATACACCACTGTGTGCTTCTATGTACATAAACCTAGCAACAGTAACAACATTAATACTTAACGAAAACATTCTGATCCCTGAATACAGGCAACTGTCAAACTAGCAAGAAAAGTTGTTAGCTTTACAAAAAATCAATTCATACTTTTTCATAACATTTTATCCTCTTACAATAAAGTAGTTTTCAAAACAGTATCAATAGGTTACCATTCAATTTAACTTTTCTTTTACACCGTATCTCATTTAGGTGGGGTTTTTTTTTAAACAAAGCATTTCAATACCAATTTTGTAGTAAGGTCAGGTAAGAAGCTTAACAGTGATTACTGTCTGACAGCTTAACTGTGCAGTCTTTTGTCAATTTTTCTAAGAGGTATTCAGGCAGAGGTTCCACATGAGAAAAAGCAGTGATTTTTAGACATCTAACAACATACAATTTTTCTGAATTTGCATTTTAAAAAAGTTAGGTTTTTTTAATTATGCCTGCTTGTTTCTATTACAATAGGCTTCCTGCAATGACTCCTATCTAAATGTGATGTTGACTGTAACCGCTGTCTTATGTCTCTTATTTTTTAATGAATTTGCTAAGATCTATCTTTCAATCTTTTAAATATTTGATCTGGAGTACTAGATAGAATGTTGTATCGTGTTATCAGTTTTCTTACAGCTGGTAACTCAAGGACGTGCTGGGTCCTGCATAATTCACTCCTACATTATATTTACTTTTAAATGGTCACTGTTTTTAAAATGAAGTTAATTTCACATAAACTGTAAAAACACGTTAATTTTCTTATGATTATGCACTTCAGAAAAACAAAACTAGACATAAAACGTGGCAAATTTCTAGATACCTCATACAAAGTAATCACACCATATGTTTGCACTGGCTCTCTCCACTGAAGAAAAATCTTCTCTTCAAAGGTACTCCCTTGAATGGATTCAAGTGGCACAGCACTGGGGACTAACAGATTGGAAAAAAAAAAAAAAGTGGTTTTAAGGAAAATTTCAGAAGGACATGCTCTGTTTAAATATTTGTACTGCTGAGGCATAAAAACCATCCCACTATAATTTCCCCAAAGACTGACGCAAAGGCCAGGGTAGCTCAGGAGGAGAATGATTTATTTAACAAGACAGTGCCATTATATGTCACCTTCAGTGTAAGAATGAATTAGTGAGCATCACACATTTCCTGCAAACCTCTATTGATAATTTAAAAAACGGACAAATCAGCTTTTTATAAGGAACTAGGCGACATCTCAAATAAAAATTTTTGCAAATAAAATCTATTTGTGATACCTGCTGTAGCGGGTTTGGTTTGAGTAACCAGGCAGAAACCACATGCTAAACCACGACACCTACTTATCGACAGCATTACTTCCCAAAGTGGAAAGCATATTAAACATTCATAAATGAAAATGGACAGGCATTGAAATAACAAGGTATAGTTTCAGGAGACAGAACTAGAAAAGTTATCTTGGAAAGATGAGCCACATATTGCATAGAACAGCAACGCCCACTGACATTAGGCCTGAAGACCTACAACAGGATGGACATAAGAAAAGTGTGAAACAGTCAAACTAAAAATCTGACATTATTAATTTTTCTCAAAGTCTCTTAATGTGGGAGAAGGACCTGTGAAGAGTCAGGGATGCCAGAATGTTCTGATGCAAGGTTTGTCAACTTCTCTCAGGTATCTACTTGTGTTTCCTGTTTGTTCTGCAACCATTGCCTTATCCCCAAGACAATGCAACTTTCAGGAGACACGTAAACAGCACATGGATGTGTATCTGTGATTTTATTTTGTAACAACACTGGCAAAGCAATGTGAAAAAAATCCTGAAAAATGCACACAGGACTGTTGTGAAGCAACAGGCATTAAGGGGTTAGCACTTTTCCACAAACTCCATGTGAAAATCCAGTAAGAAGACACATGTAACATTTTCTACTTGCTACAGAAAAAAGGTGGAAGTAGCTTGCTGCAGTAGTTGAAATAACTTCTCAGACCCTTTACTGAGATTTACACAAACGGTAAAGGAAGAGAAAGATCTACAAGCAAGACATTTGGTGACTCCTTCCTGTTGACACTTCTGGTACAGAACCACCTCTTCCTACTGTTCCATGTTGTTGGTAGGGGAGTTCACAAGGTTTAAGACTTTGTTATCACCTCTCCATAGCTCTCCACAGAGTTCCTTGCTCCACCAAGTGGAAGCTCCAAGGACACAGGTGATGGTTTCTGAACTGGCTTACCAGTCCTGTGTGCACCAGTAAAACGACACCTTCGGGGCAACCTTAATTCTGGGCACCAAACCTTGTTTCCACATAGGAGAGAACTGGCAAAGCTCATTTGGAATCATGAGGTTAACAACTGATGTGTAAAGGAAGAGGAATGTAACACAGTGTAAACAAGCTGGAAGTAGAGCAAAGCCCTGTGGTAACTTCTCAAATTATCTGAAGGTCATAAACTCTGAGCAGATGAGCCACAGAGTGGGGTTCAAACACTGGCAGAGGTCACCTAGAGATGTACTCAAACTCTACTGTACAAGCGCTTGAGCAATCTGCTATCACTTGATCTTCTCTGAGCAGAAGGCTGGACTAAACGAGCTCTGGAAGTCCCTTGCAACAAACACGATTATGTGATTTGAAAAACTGTGATTATTTGGGTCAGTATACTCTATTGTTTTACATTCAGACTTTTATACCTCACTGAATGTATAAAGTACACTAAAAGGTTGTAATTTTTTTCAAGGTATTCTCTCAGACACTGATGCTGGTTTTTAATAGGTCCTGAAATAACATGAAGTTCCAGAAGGCCAGGAATAAGAAATTTTAGATAAAACACATAAACATCCCAGACAACAATAAGCTCTTTAGCATTGTCATCCTACAACTGAACCGAATTAAATTTAAGAGCATGACAGCACAATTAATTCTAATTAAACATTTCTTTTTGTTAGCTATGCTTTGTTGAATCTGTTGCATTAGCAACTATATATTCCTAAATGGTTTAATTTATTCCCTCATATATTTTGATTAGAAATTAGTACTACATAAAACCAATACAGCATGTATTAAATAATTTAATAGGCTTAAATGACAGACTTCAAGTATTTATTATAAAAGGAGCTCATCACTGCTGAAGTTTTTATTAGATATATTTCCAACATGTTTGAAGTAAATCTGTCATTGATCTGGAAGAAAATACAAATCCATTCCTGTTCAGATTGCAGATGATAAAAACGGAAAGAGGACAGATCTGTTATATAAAGCAATGCCAGTCATTTGATAAGGTTCCTTTTAACTATATGCATTTGAAACAGCAAAACCAAGGTCAAAAAAACTAAGCTACACTTGTAGAGGGAACTAAGGGGCTATATATCAGCACAGAGTATTCTGGAAAGGTGAAACTGATTCCTGCTGCATGACCAATTCAACAAGGAAGTCCCATTTTGGCATTGTAGCTAACAGAGCTCCAGTAAACTCTCTGCATGTGTAATCAAAATAATATCACAGAAGACTTGGGAGGATGGTATAACCTTTTCATGCAATATTATTAGAGCATTGAAGAGACACATTACCCAATTCTCCTGTCTCTGCTTCAAAAAAGACATTAGAAAATTACATTATTTGTTATTTATTATTACTCAAAATAAGTTTTTTAAAAAAAGATATTAAAATCCCACGTGAGTTGAAAATTATTATAAGGAAGGGAATATCTGTATTATTTCAGTGCCTATATATGGAATACAGTGAGAATAAGCAACTAACAGTGTCCAGTGGTTAGAAAGCCGAAGACAGAGAAACTGAAATCACAAATCAAGAACAAATATTTAGTGCTGAGCACATCACTCAGTAGAGGAGCTTACATACTGCTGACAATCACCTGAAATTTCTTCAAACTGATACTGGAACTTTAGAGAGGCAGGACATAGTTCAAGCAGAAGTTACAAGTTTAATGATGAAATGATTAAACTATGTGGGATGTTATAGGTTATGTGAAAGATCACTGTAATAATGGAGCTTTATTAAAACTGGTGAAGTTGGTGGAAAATCTGTTAAAAATTTTACTGAAAGTAGAATGTGTACTTATACAGAAAATTTCGCTATCAGGTCGTGTACCATATATATGTAAATACAAAAACTCACCATCTTCATCAGTTTGCACTACAAGTTCTTGGCTTTCTTTCCGTCCTTCAGGATTCATCAATACTAACTTGATGCTGACATTGGTGTATGGTGATAGATTGGTAATTGTGTGCTGGGGATGTGAACTTTCTGTATCCCAGCTGACTTCCTCTCTCACTTGCTCCTGTCCTCCAGCCTGGTAGCGGTAATGCACTGTGAGGTTGTACCGATGGCAACGTGTGACATTATACCCAAATGGCTCCCAGCAAATAGTGATCTGTCTAGATTTGATCTCCACAACCTCCAGTCTTCGTGGCCCACGCATCGGATCTGCAAAATTACCAACATAATTCTGGTGTGATTACTTATTCATATTATAACAGTGACGTGGGAAATAAGACATACAGTTCTATAAATATGACAGATAAGCAGAAACAGATATCCATTGCTTTATAGAATCACAGTATACTAGAAGTATAGGTTCTGGAAAAAATGAGGAAAAATGGAGAAAAGAGTGAGAAGTGTCCTTCATGAAAAATGAAGAGCAAGGAAAACTCAAAGTTTTTATTCTTCAACTCAAATTGCACGATACAGTTGAAATGACACTTTTTTACGTGTTGCTTGCCAAAAGTAAGCACGTCCAATTTCTTTTGCACAAATTATTCGTGTTAACACTTTTAGAGCAAAAACCTGCACAAAACAAGTATCTAAAAAGAAAATGTAATTTCAGAGAAAACTTGCAAATACACGTTGATTTTCTTGTAGGACTGTTTATACAAAGGCTAGATGGTTCTTCAGCTACTTCTTATTCATTTGTTTTTAAGTTAGACTGAATGCAATTACTCAATCTCTATTTGTCCAGGAGATTAAGTTAACATTCCAATTTCTTTAAAATAGACCATAGAGTTTTTTTCCACAAAAACATTAGCTTTTACTAGTGCAAATACCTCAGTTTGTTGTAGTGGTTTAGCAAAGATACAAAATAAACAACATATTCTCCTGCATCTGTGCTTTTCTAGAGATCTCCCAGTCGAAAACAAGCCATCAATCAAAACCACCAAAATCTATACACAAGCCCCAAAGACTGTGGTTCATGAAGTTAGATTTTCTTCAATCCTACTGGTCACAGCAATCGTGATAGAAGAGTGAGTTAAAATTTCCACCATATTACAGCAGAACCACTGAGCTGACAACCCCCCACATTTTCAAAACACTGTCATTAACAGAGCTATTATACATATTTAGCAATAATCTGGGTTTTTTTCATATTTGAGTCCTCAAAAAGATTAAAGACAATGTCAGGTTTTATCCACTGCTTCACTAGTTAAACACTTAGAAGACTTTTAATGAGTTGGAAGCCTGTTACACGTAAACAAATTAATATGCATCTTCCCCCTTTTATGTTTATTAATCAACATGTCTTCACTAGGAATGTTCTAAACAATTTACACAGGATTTCATCTTCTTACTTTTTAATATAATCCCTGCATGCTTGAAATATTTGTTCAAAGATGTTATTCATCTTAACTCCTTGAAGAAAAGGTGTTAAGAAATTGCTTGTTCTAACATCTACAAAGCAGGGTATTTTTCCCCCTTTCAAATCATCCAGCTGCTTTTTAAAAATTTCTTAAATTAATTTTCACTGTCAAACAATGCTGATAACCAGTATAGAATATTTGGCAATTGGTGAAAATATGGCAAAACAAACCAACTTCTAATCCTGGTCTCTTTTCTAGTGACTTGACTGAGAGGTAAAAATGTCCCCACCAAGGATAAATCACTGTAGAGCCATTTATCTGCTTCCATGCTCAGGCACCCCAGCTAAGAATTCTGGCATCTGGGGGCTTTGACACATTTCTATTGCTACAACAATTACAATTAACATGAAGCAAATCTCAAGGACTGGCATATGGACTCCATAACTTCCTAAACATTTACTTCCAGGTAGTTCAGACATAAACTTCATGGAAAATGAGTTTTCCTGTTTTGTTTTTTTAATTTCATTTCAGTTTCTAAGAATTTCTTCTTTTAGATGAGATGATGAATAGCAAAGGACATTTGAGAGGCATTGTGTAACTGTAATTGTATCTGAATGGGCTAAATAGAAATAGAAAACCAAGAAATAGAAATAGAAAATTGAGGTGACCCTGACATACAACATTAAACAATTGAACAAAGCTCCTGGCTGCAAGAATATGGAACAGCCTGCGTAGTTCCACAGTGGGCACATCAGAAAATTCACAGGGGAGCTGAGAAATCATTTTATTAGAGACATAAAACTAATTCATAGCATTTTAAAACTGAAATTGAGTGACTGTACAAAATATCTGTATCAAAACCTATCCAAGATTTCTGCCCAGGAGGAAGGTATTCTTATGTCATGTTACCTTAATAAAAAGTAAAAGTTAGCCCTCTAGTTAAATCTATGAGAATGACAGATACATTTTCACCTCCAACAAAATAGACAAGGGAAAAAAGAGTTTAGATTTAAAAGATGGAGACAATACAACTTCCCTTGATATTCACAGGACAAAGCTCATCAGACAAGGTGAATACCCTGGTTTCTTTGGCTCCTGACTTTATTCTGTAACCCACAACACCAGATAGGTAACACAGCTCATATCTATTCTTCCTACCATTCATTCAAAGATTATGCAACTAACAGGGCCCTAATGAACCCTGTCACTTAATGAGTGTTTTAACGGTGCTACTTTTAACCAGAAAAAAAAAAAAGGCTAAGGTAACAATGAAATTTGGGGATTAAAAAAAGCCATGGGCTCAAAACAGCCCAGAAAAACAGCAGTTAGTGCAGCAAAAGATAGAAAAGGAAGTTTCCATTCGATCAAGTTAGCATTGAACTTCTCTGGAGGTATCACTGTATACCCCAGAGGAAATATTTCATAGAATAGAATCACAGAACCATCAAGGTTGAAGAGATCTTTAAGATCAAGTCCACCTGGTAACATGGCACTGTCACTGTAACCCCTAAACCACTAAACCACATCACTCAGTGCCAGATCCAGATGCCTCTTAGGCACCTCTAGGGATAGTCACTCCCAACACGTCCCTGGGCAACCTATTCCAATGCCTGACCACCCTAACAGTGAGAAAAGAAGCTGTAATTATCTATCTATCTATCTATCTATCTATCTATCTATCTATCTATCTATCTATCTATCTATCTATCTATCTATCTTTAATGTAATATGGTCCTGAGAGCACAGTACATCACTTCCAATACACTGGAAGGTATGTGCTTTTCATCAGGAAGGACACAGGATACATGGACAAAGAAAACTGTTAAGCAGCGCTTAAAGAGTGACAGCTAATGACTATGATTTAAAAGGGAAAGCTGAATTAATTATTACAGCATGATGACTTCATTTAGTTGATTTTATTTTCTACAGGATTTGTCACTTTCCCATGGTGAGTTCCCAGCTTTGAGTGAAAAAGTAGGCATCCTTCAGAGAGGCTGCTGTTGTGCTTACAAGACTCGCGCTAACTATCCCTGCGGTAGTGGAAGGCTGTCATCCCAGCAGAGGTCTGTTGTTGTCACCTTGCACCACATAAGGTAAGTGACAGCTACACAGAGAAGTGTCATTTCACTGTGCTGATCACAGCTGAAATCACACCTTTTAGAGCAGAAGAAGAATAAGGAGCTTAACACACCACGCCAATTGCATTATATACAACACATGTACTTCACTGCACGAGAGCTATTTGCTGAGCCTTTGCCTCCTCCTTACTTGGTAAATGCCCACCTGCAAAGGTTGCACAGTCAGATCTCTCCACCCACTGCAGTTTTCTGAGTGAACCGAGCCTCTGTTGCTCCTCAGTACTCCAGCTATTTTCTTACTCCTTACTGGTACTAATCATGAGGCAAATCAGGAAAATGAGGCCTCCCAATTCGTAAGAGAAGAGGTTTTCCTCCCAAAGGAGCACACCGCCTGTCAAGCCTGAAGCTTAGCCAGGTAGTTCTTACCCATTCCCCCGCTGGTGCCTGCAGCATTTTTCATACTGCTCTCCTTCTGCCAGCTTCAGCAGGGAATCAGGCAGTGAATTCTGACAGTTGCAGCTCTGACCTGAGGGACCAGCAAGACTGCGTCTAGCCCCTGGCACTTTAGCATCCCATTTAATGGGTGATCTTGGCTCCTTTTCTGCTCCACTCTGTTTTCCTGAGAATATGGAGCACAGACTGACAGACAGGATCAATTTCCATTGCAGCCGCAATTCTCAGCTCATTTCTCTGGAACTTCACACTATACCTTTCACCACAAGTACAATGCTCTTTCAGAAACTCAATTTCAGAATCACAGAGACATTTAGGTGTATTTTTAGCATCCTGTCGTTGATCATCAAAACTTGGCTTTAGAATGAAAACTCAAGACTGGGAAGTTTTGTCTTTTCATCACAGACTGCACAGACCTACTGAAATAAGAACAAGAAAGGAATGGCATGGTGATTTTCTGCCACTCCATGGTACTCCAGTAGCTGCAGACATCTGGTATGTGTTAGCTACTAGTTGAAAGGCACCTAACAACAGGGATTAAGAATTTATTCCTTGTCTAGGCAAACTATTAGCGGAGTTTAGCCATGCAACAACTCTTGGGACTTAAATTCCAGATCGGACTCTACTGTCCTTCCACAGGAAGTAAGGAGTAAATAGAACAGGAAAAAAACCAAATTTAAGATGAAAACTGAATACTTAAGTTATTACCCACAAAACAGCTTTTTAAAACACAATAGTTAATTAATGATAATTAAATGTAAAGACTGCTTCACAGATTGCCTAAGCAGTCTTGTTCAAATCACTTAGCATCTTTTCACATCAATTCCCTCCGAGTAAAGTGGGAGCCACAGTACTCCAGCATCAGTATCTGATGGTGTCACACAGAATTTCATGAATGCCTGCAAGGAACTTGCATGCCACAGTGATGGAGACCACCTACAGAGGAACAGAAAACATGGCTTACGAGCCAGCTGCTATCAAAGGAACAATATTTGGTTTGTTTCTAGAAAACAAATCTCCGCATTTGTATACATCTATAGTCAACACAAACAAGAATATAGGTAAAATAATTTACTTGTTTGGCTTGTCCTTATTTGATTCGAAATCTAATCTACACATGACTACTAACAATTTGAGGTTGTTTGCAAACTTGGTAAGACAGTTTTGTAAAGATCACATTCAACTGTGATGGAATGATTTTTATACTGTAATTATTCTTCATCTGAGTTCTTCAACAACAGATTGAAGTTCAAAAAGAGCTTTTCTTTGCTCAAAATACCACATGATTTATCTGTTCTGATAACAGATCATGGTTTTTCAAATGCCAGTTTGCCAAAAACTGCAGAATACAGTTGAGGAAAGAAACAACGGGCAAGATTTTGGGTGGTGCAATTTTACAGTTTTTTAACACATTTTTATTTCAGCCAGATTTGTTAATATAAAGAACTGCTTTGTAGTTAGGATTAGAAGAAGAAAAGGAATACTTTACCCACATGATTTTTCATACTGTCCATTATTTGGGTTATAAAAGAAAGGAATCAAACAAAGAGAAGGCAAACAAAGAAACAAAGGGACAAATGACTCATGAAGAGAATCAAAATCCTAATATGATGATGGTGGCGTGATTGTACTGCTGAGTCCCACTATTTTAAAGTGAAAACAAAGACTAAGCTGCCAGTGTGCACAAAACTGTTGAAGATCCAGAAACAACCTTTGAGTTAAGAGCGGCACATTAGAGGTTGGTCATCTTGCTCATCTAAGAACACAGCATGTACAGGAAACAACCAAAAATGTTAAAAACCAGCAGAGAGTAATTGTAAATTAGCAAAATACTGATGTCATATGAAATATCTCTGCTTCCTGTCATGGAGCAGCTATGGAAATTGATAGCAACAGTTACTAAGGTTATTCAGGTAAATGTAAAAGACCACAGAAGATACCCAGCATCTCCTGGGAAGACTCCAAATCATGGCATTTAAAATTCTTACCAATATTTCATATTACTAACTTACAACATTTCCAAAAGAATATGTTCCTACTTCTGCAAAACCAGATGTCTCCCACAGAAAAGCAGCACTTCTATCAGTCTTCTGAACATATTCCCTGACACTTTAAAAAATGTTGGGATGCAAGACCTGCAGGGTTTCAGTGCTAATGAAAGAAAGAACTATGAGACAGCAAAAGTGAAATGGTAGTCACCTGCAATGCCACAGAGGAAGGAATAATCAGCTTTTCATATATATAAAATGTGCTAAAAAACTAGACTATGAATGTTTGTGCAAATTCTGAGCAAAATGGCTTTTTTTTAACTGCATTATTTTAAAAAAGATTGTCTTCTTTTTAATTATATTTTTTCAATTAAATTAATTTGTCTTCCACAGTCACAATGCCAGTGAAAGAAGATCAACAGAAGGATGCATATACCCTAAAGTTAGCATACTAGCTTTGAACAGTAGCCTGTGGGGATCCCTCTGCACCCTTCCTCGTTATTGCAGACTTAAGAGTATTGAGAAGCAGGAATAAGCCTCCTGCACACATTTCCCCCAGCACATTTACTGTCATGATCAGCATCCACAGAGTCACAATGGGCAGAAGGTGTCAACAGGACTAGATTGAAATAAAAAAAAAAAAATCTCAGGGTCCCCCACCACAGATTGTTTGCTCTCTCTGGACTAAACCACTTCCCATCATCTAAGAACTGGAAGATTCACGTTTGGAGCATGTGCTCATACGCAGCCTGGTGTTTCCTGGTTGAGATGCCAACAGTCTACCAGGTGAAAGTGAAAAGCCAGCATCTCCCAAACTATTCTGCTGCCAGGAAGATTACACCTAACACCATTTTTCAGCGTGGAACCTGATGCAAGACCATGCTTCCACTGATTTTATGATATACTTTGAGTATTGTGTAGTTAAACCTTATGTATCTGTATCAGGTATCACAAAAGCATGTTCTCCTAGTTATATCCAAAGAAGCTGAAACTCAAAAGAAATTAATTACCTGCTGAAGGTTGCAGAGCATCAGAAAAAGCCATGGAATCCCAATTGTCAGCCTCATTTCTAACCCATTAGAACACAGCACTGAAATGTCCTTTTTTTTTCTGCACTTTGTGGCCAGAAGAGGTTAGTTCCAAAATGTGGGAGCTCAGAAAACAGTAAAATACTCACTTACATCTCACAGCAACAAAATGAATAGGCCAAGTTCTTATAATGAGCCAGCTTGAATCCTCACTCACTTCACAAATTCAAATGTGACATATAGTAGAGGTCTACTTTTTCCACAAAGGATCCTAAGTACTAGTATCACCTCATCACTAAGATAATTTTTTCTGTGGTATTTCCAGATGAAACACAAGCTAAGATATAGGAACTCCTGAGAGAGAACCATAATGTTTAGCCAATTACAAAAGATTAATGGAAGGCAAATTCTAATAAACATCTAAGGCATCAGCTCACTGCTTATAAAAAATAAGTGTAGCTGTTGCTTGAAACCAGATCAGGCACTGGATTTAAGCTTTTAGTAATATATTATTAAAAGAACTTGATACAGAAACATGAATGAGTGATAAAATCATGCATGAGAAGTTTCCTTAACTTTTTATCTCTTCTCCAATTCATGGCTACACATATTCCATGCGGCCTATGTCTTCAGGCTGACATTCACAGTTGCAAAATATATTGGTCTAATCATCAATAACACCCTTTTAATCATCTATTATATCCATTTAAAGGTAGTAACATTTTTAAGTGTTGATTTCTATATAGTATTTTCTTTCATGAGAGGGCTGATATGAATGTTTCACTTTATAGTAAAATTTCAACCTGAACCAATGTCAGTTGAATCTAATATTTCTTTATGTTGCCATTTTATAGGTATATTCTCAACGGTAAATTATTTAAATTCTAATACATTTAAATAAGGAACGAAAGAAAAAACATAATTTGATATATTTTTGTCAAATTACCTACATTACATGATTACTCCTCCACAATCAAAATCAGATTTTAAGTATAAATGATACAAACAAGATTACATTCCAAATCTGCAACACAGATTTTAGTTGCTTGTTTAAAATTACATACCTAGCTATTCAGTAATCACTTTATAATAACCCCTTTCATTTCTAAATCTTCTTAGCCATCAGCCACTAGTGAGGAAAATGCTGGCAGTGGTTTTTACAACTACACATTAGTTTTACATTTCATGACAAGCTAATTCTACAGAGTTTGAAAGACAGACAAGCATGTGTTCTTAAGGTTTTCTTTCTTTTGCATGAAGAAAGCACACATCTAACTGAGAAATGAAAAATAAAGAGTGCAGACATATACTTTCCACTTCACGCATATGGCAGTAACAATTTATCCCAACTTCACCCCAGGAACTGCCATGAATATGTAAATCAACAAGAATTAAAAGGTGGTGACAAATAACTCTCGGAAGAATTACCATGGTAAGATGGCAAATAAAGTGCCTATTTTTGGTAGATGTTACCTTTGGTAGATCTACCTTTGGTAGATACTGGATCAGAATGCTCTTTGAGGAAAATTGAAGTCAAATGAGCTGTGTTGCATATATTGTCCCTCTCAATTGAATCTATCACAGGCATTTACCCCTTTGACTGAGCTACCACATGACTGCTCTACAGTGTCATTATTGTCCTTTTCTATCACTCCTCCATGATATGTTAACAGAGCACATGTCATTATCTGCCAATCTGACACTGACACATTTAGGCAGACACGTACCTCCACACCTGTGGCACCCTTCAGAAGCTGGCACAGACTCTCAGACTAATTTATACAGAATGCAGATCAGACGCTGCTCGTATTTGAGAAGATGCAGGCAACACAAAGGAAGCTGAAAGCCTGAGGAATTGCTTTTGTGGCCACCTGACATACCTCCTTCACACACTTATTATGCCACAGAATTGTGTTCCGTGAATGTAAAACCATCTGATTTCATGGGTCAATACATAAACTTTCAGATATATTAAGGAATGGCGCAGGTGGATGGCTCATAATTAAGCATATTCATGAGAACAATAGACACAATTTGGCCACATACCATAAACGGGGGAAATTACATTAATGTAACATACACTCTTCTACTCACTGCTAAAAAAATGGGAACCCAGGGGAACATTATAAACAGGTAGAAGTTCTAGTGCGAGGGAAGAATACATTTTTCTAGCCCATTTTCCTAGAAATGGCTGGAATACATGTAGGGCATTGTAAGATGGTAAACCATTCTCTCCACACACTAATAAAGCACATGTATTTTTTACAGTGCTCCAATCACCTTCTGATTGTGAGTAGCATTAATGGCAAAGCATACACTGTTATTCTGCTGTGTGACAGACCAGCATGCTCAAACTCCTTATATTTTATGGCATAGCTGCTTGAGTTACCCTGAAGCCAACTGGAGAGAAGATAAACCATTGTGTAAATTAGTGAAGGTTTCAGCTGTTCAATACCTGCCCTGAAAGTAGAAGCCCAGAGACTGTTTATTATGTTGCACAAAAGAATAAATGGGCAATGCTGTTTCACAGATCAGTCAGAGTAAGATGTAGCAGCGTGTTCTGGTTATCACTGTGGGCTATTGCCACTGACAAATCACATTATTTCAGAGCTGTTACGTACAGCGGTGGTAGCTAAATTGGGGCTTGAAAACAGAACCTAGATTGAACTAGATGACAGGACAACATAGTAATATAAATCTACGTAGAAGAGAAAATGCCACCAATCAATGTTACTCATCTAAAAAGAGTATTTACCATTCTTTCTAATCTGACATGTGCAATCAACCTTAACCAAATGATGTACAATGAGATCAGTTCTGACAAATAACTCTCAAATGCATAAACCTGATAAATGAATCAGATTCTCTGTAACAACTGGTAAAAGAAGCTTTGAACTTATATACATGTCAAAGGGGAACAGAATATTCTGTCTTCCTACTACACTATTATGTGCTAACTACTATAAACATGTAAGTACTGTAAAGTTGATAAGATCATCTGTTTAATTTGTGACAAGACTCATTTCCTGAAAGAATCTCCTACGTATTTGCTGCTCAGTCTGGATACATGTCCTCATGTTAGGTCCATCCTCAGGACTTCTACAGGAGCTTCACCCAAACCTGAGTAGTTATTAGCTACTGAGTAATTTAAGATGTTTTGTCACCCATGATCTCAAATGCCATCTTTGTCTTTGATACTGTCACTAACTAAGATGTTTGGCTTCAGTATCAGCTGCAACACTATTTTATAAATAAAAGTTTCTGAAAAGTACCTGCATTAAGAGGATACACTCTTGATTTATTGGTTGAATATACTCAAACTTTTTTTCCTGTTATATCTAGAAAATACTTCAAGAAATCTCACACATTGCTCCTTCTCTGGCAGATTTCTTTGAATTTTCCTGTGACAGATCAAGAAGCTATTTACCACCAGTCTTCTTTGCTATGCCACTCCCCGTAAAAAGCAAATATAAGAAATTATGCTTGCTGATGAAGGGAATTTATATTGTTACACTGAAGCATGAAACACAGAAGACACCAGCCCATCATTGTTTCTGATACAGTTTAGTAAGGAAATAAACTGCCAGTGGAGGAGAAAGGAGAACATCTGGGAAAAGGGGATGTACTGGATGGTAAACTGCTTCAGAGTTAATTCTTTCTAAGATTTAACAGAGTCCTAAGATTCCCCCAAAAACGTATATGCCTGGGAATTTGGTATCTGCCTCAATACAGAAATGTATGACATACTGACAAAAAGAGTAGGGATAAACAAACACAAGCAAGGGATAAAGAAGCAAGTAAGAAAATAAATATGCTTTTGTGTAATGTGTATCACAGATTAGTCAAGCCCGTGTAGTTTATTTCCTTTAAACAATGCTTTATTTCCACACATGATCTTGAGCCTGTTTTGTTTATTTCCTTTCTCTAGTCTTAAAGATTAATCATTTATCAGGACTACATTTCCCTCTGTTGCCTCCAGCATCCCTTGCTTTAAACACTACAGGTCACTTTGCATTTGGCTATGTCCTTTTGCTTGCTTCCCCTCATCCAAACTTGGTCCTGTCAAATGGATTAAAGAACCAGTGCATTTATGCCAGAACCATAACTGACACGGAAGAGCACAAAGCAGCCATCAAATATTCAGGAAGGCAGAGGTTATGGGAGGTTGCTAAAGTACCTGTGAACATGAGCAAAGGCAAGGGGCCAGGACCAGATTACAGTTTCACTGGTCCAAGACAGGCAGCTGCTTTACTGTTGAGACAGAACCAGATCGTTCTGCAGATCACTCAGGAGCCCTGAATCACCTTTTTACCACACAGCTCAAGGAAAACACAGTAAAGGTGCACCAGATATAAGCTGGTGTGACAAATTACAGAACTGCCTATGACAGCAATTAAATAAATCTGAAAACTATCTAATTCTATCAGCAATGACTCGGGATTCAAAGTCCATTAAGCATTGTTTTTTCCAATTGAACTGTACTAAACGAAAACAATTCCTATGCTGAAAAAGGTCATACACAAAGTAATAAAAAACAAGTGCTATACAGTCACTATTTGTAAGTTACTCTAATATGAATTTATAAATTGATGACATCTGTTATAAATCATGCAGTTTTCTTTCAAGCACAGAAATGTCTCATTGCTAGCTTTCCCCTGTCTTTATCACAATCAGGAAACTGAAAAATTCAGGATAAGAAATTACATAGAGTTGTGAAATGCTCAGGTTTTAATCTTGCAGCATGCTTTTCCTAACAAAACTGGGAAGAGAGTAAAGAGGAAGCAAAAAACCATAAAAATCCAAACCTATTAAAAGCAACAAGCACCTACAACAGTTCAAAATCAGCAGTTCCCCGAGTTTTAGGTCAATGAATAGTCACAGAGACATCCTTATTTAAAAATGAAAATAAAGTTTTAACATAGTTTAATTTTAGAAAATAGGAAATATTCAGAAAGATATAAACCATACATTTTAAGTATCAAAATTTGCATTTGCATGGTAGAAAATATAAGCTGTTATTGTAACTCATAATTGAACCAAATGAGAAGGCGACAGTAGAAGAGCTGCTGCTTTTGCATTTGCAGAATGGTGCAGGGGTCATCTATTATAATCTTGAATTATGATGATGCTCATTTTTTTGTCAGTAATCTACATGCAAATAAAAATGGTTTGCTGGATTTAGTATATATATGCACACAAAATCTAGAAATATTCATATAATGTATAACCAACTTAAACTAGAAATTTCCTGACAACAGAGCATCTGCTTTATGTTTATTTTAGCCTGCCAGTAGCACAACTGCATTTTAAACTATATTTGTAGGAACAAATAATTTCACTGACTTGTAATCAGGATTCTGATATTAAGAACTCCACTTCCAATATGCAATCTACAAAAGCAGAAAGTAGCCATTAATAAGGTATTATAAATATTAACTGATCTTGCTGTACTAGATCATAGAATCAGAGTTGGAAGGGACCCACAAAGATCATCTAGTCCAATTCCTGGCCCTGCACTGGACACCCCAGGAAATCACACCGCGTGCTTGAGAGCACTGTCCAAATGCCTCTTGAACTCTGTCAGGCTTGGTGCTGTTTCCACTTCCTGGGGAGTCTGTTCCAGTGCCCAACCACCCTCTCAATGAAGAACTTTTTCCTCATGTCCAGCCTAAACCTCCCCTGCCACAGTTTCAGGCCATTCCCTAAGGTCCTCTCACAGGTCACCACAGAGCAGAGATCAGTGCCTGCCCCTCCTCTTCCCCTCACAAGGAAATTGCAACTGCAGTGAGGTCTCCCCTCAGTCTCCTCCAGGCTGAACAGACCAAGTGACCCCAGCTGCTCCCCGTATGGCTTCCCCTCCAGGTCCTTCCCAATCCTTGTGGCCATCCTTTGGACAGTCCCTAATAGCTCAATGTCTTTCTTACACTGTGGTGCCCAAAACTGCACACAGCACTCAAGGTCAGGCAGCACCACTGCAGAGCAGATGGAAACACTCCCCTGAGGTTTTCCTGACTGGATCTCAAAGGTGAATCACACAGACAAAATGGAAAAAAACCTCAGAGAAAGACAAAATGACAGAGACTTGAAGTCAACAAAAGCTTGTTTGCCTGACCCAATCAATCAGCTAAAGTCTGTGTGGATCAGTATTATCCACAGTGATAAGTTTTAGTGGAAACATCCTTGTACTGGAGAATTTGAAACCTCAGCTCAATTTCTGATTTAGGTACTTCTCACTGTAAGATCATAGAAATCCCCTTCAATACCTCCAATTTGAGTAACTAAATCCTCTGTTTGCAAAGTACTTTGATATTTATAGAATCATAGAACAGAATCATAGAAATGTTAAGTTTTGAAAAGACCTTTAAGATCACTGAGTCCAACCATTAAATAGAACACTGCCAAGCCCACCACTAAACATTGTCCCCAAGTGCCACATCTACACATCTTCTAAATACCTCTGGGGATGGTAACTCCATCACTTCCCTGGCAGCCTTTTCCAGTGCTTGACAGTTCTTTCCGTGATTTTTGTTTTTCCTGATATCCAATATAAACCTTCCCTGGAGCAACCTGAGGCCATTACCTCTCATCCAGTCACTTGTTACCTGGGAGAAGGGACTGACACCCACCTCCCTACAACCTCGTTTCAGGTAAGTGTAAAGAGTGATAATGTCCCCACTGAGCGTCTTTTTCTCCAGGCTAAATAATCTCAGTTTCCTCAGCTGCTCCTCCTAAGATTTGTGCTTTAGACTGTTCACCAGTTTTACTGGCGTTACATTGGAAAGAGATACTGTTACTTTTTAAGTATTCTCTGAAAGCTGAAAGGAACACAACCTGAAGGTCAGGGTGTCTCCAGCTATTCCGCTGCTGAGGGCACTTACCATCCCATACAACTGCGTGATTTTCATCTTTTGTGCCCCCAATTCTCAGCTCCATCCCTGGAGTAGGAAGGTGGAAGAGAAGGTGCGTCTGGTTTCGCAAAGTCTTGGTGGGGGCACTAAAGCGGGGAGGACCTTTCCTAATCCGTGACACAGGTGAGTTGGGATGGTGTCCTGGGTGCAGCTGCCCGGGTGTTGGCAGAGGGGCTGTAGGGCAGCCTCTGTGAGGAGATGCCAGGCTCCAGCTGGCTCCAACCAACACACTGCAGGACACAGCTCTGAGGATGGGTTATCTCACTGTTTCAATTTGTCTTTGTTTCTCACTACTCAAGGCTATTTCAAATCACAAAAAATCATATTCATTTTTCCCAAGTTGAGTCCGTTTTGCCTCTGGTGGTGATTGGCAAGTGATCTCCTTCTCTTTACCTTGAATCATGACCTTTCCATCTTATTTTGTCCCTCGTCCTGTTGAGGAGGGGCATTGAGAGAGCCAAGTGTGAGGCAGCCAGAGCCAGCCAAGCTCAGCCCACCACAGATCGGTTTGGTATTTCGAGTAATTTCAGTTGCATTCAGGTATAGTGAGTGTTCCCTGAATGAAGAACACACTATCAAGGCCTCCACAGATAGCAGCCTAAAATAGACAAGGAATTTTGCACTATAGAAATTTTTTTGTGTTTAATTTTTGATGAATTCACACTGCATTAAGTATTGGAGCAGAAAGCAATCATTTTAAATTGTATCAGCACTAGCAGCATGTAACCATGGTAATTAAAACAACATTATTTTTTTAAATTACAAAAGACTACTCAAGACATATGAAAAGGAACTACCCAAGAAAGAACATCTTTCTTCTGATAACTACAGCTGGTTAAGTCTGGAAAATTATTAAGACACAGACATTTTTTACTCTTGCAAAACAATTAGTTAGATATGCCACAGAATAATGATTTTAATTAAGAATTAAATTAAACAGGGAGTTTCCATGGACAGAACTTTCAAGAAGCCTTAAAGCAAATTACTGTTAGATGTCTGAGAATATTTTGACTAGAATTTTCCTTCCGTCTATTTAAATGAAGATTTCACTACCTTAATTCATATTTAGAAGTATTCTAATACAAGAATGGTTCCTAACTGGGAAAATACCACACCACCAAAACCATAAAAAAATTATTATTTTAAGAGTTAAAGCAGAGAGTGCTGACATGATAGCTCAGGAGTATGTAAATCCACTTCAGCCCTTTCACTGAACTGAAGTGAACTGAACATCTAATACTACCATAAAGAATATGAGTGAACAGGGGTTGGAGGGACTGGTCCCTCATACTGCAGTCCTTGCTTATGACAGAAGAAAAAACTCAGCAGGCAACAGCAAGGAACCACTTCAGTGCTCATTTTTATAATAATGTTTAGCATGGTACAAAAGCATTCTTGATTTAACTCACTGATCTGAAACTTCCAACATTGGCTTCTGCCAATAGCAAAAAAGATAGATTCTTGGAAGTGTTACAGTTGTTCAATACGGCAAGACCATCCTTGGAGAAAATCTGGTTTCAATTATGAGCTAAAATAAGAGAAGAAAAATGTTTCTGCAAGGCCAAGTGCAGTTTTCTCTCTGATTTCATGAGTGAATTCAGCCACTGCACAGCCGTGACATGTGGCTGTCATAGCAAAACTTCTGTAACCCAATGCGCTGAAGAAAGATTTGCAAATTCAGAAGATATGTATCCCTCTGCCCTTGCCAGCATGCTGCAGAACAGCAATCCTCAAAGGCTCATATGGTGCACAGGATCCCTGTATTGGGGATCCCACCTACAGCAAGGAGACCTTAAAAGGTCCCAGACATACCTGAGGCCCATCAGTGAAAGCAAGTTAGCAAAGGCCTGAAGTTTTGCCTTAATTGAACAGGAACGTGGATGACATACTCCTGGTAGGTGAAAAAGGTTAACACAGACAAGTCTCGTGTTCTGAAGTTTCCCATCAAATACAGAATTGTCACCAGAAGTCAAAATACAATACTTTCACTAACACCAAGAGATTGGAGCATTTAAGTTTAACCTCCTATCAATATTCAGGATGACATCCTATCATCCTTCCCACTTAGGGTTGTGTTTGAGCATGCAAATGCCCTGGGAGAGATGTTCACCATAGCACTATCATGTATCCCTGTGCATATGCCCAATATTAAAACATGTCCCATGCTTTAGACGCATACCAAGAAATTCCAGCCTTGCTGTCTTGTCTTCTGAGTGACAGGTGTAGTAAAAGCTGCTGGCTGACACAAACAGGAAAACACACTTTCGGTTTTCTTCATTTCTCTCCACTGCCCTTGGCAAAATGCAGCGGGAAGTGGAGAATGGAAGAAAGGCTTCAGCTATTCTCAGCTGCCTACAGGAAGCATGAGGGAGCCACCACAGACAGACATGTAACTGGATAATGAGGGACCTCAAGCATGCTGGAAACGTTTGGTTATTCCTACAGCATGCAGAGACGTTTAGTGAAATCTTAAAGTTAACCAGACTCCCTGATAAGAAGCAGAAGTGCCAAATGTCTCATGAGAAAGTCTCTTCTTGGTACTAGTTGACCGTTTAGCTTAGCAGATTCAGGACATATGAAAAAGCATCTGAATAAAGACAAAGGTTGATTACTTGAATCAGGCTTTGGCTCAGAATGTCACCTGTCACTGGAGGGAAGCACTATATGTCAATGCTATAGGGGAAAGACAAATCCAGGTAGTGTTTATACATGCTGTGCAATGCCACCTTACATATTTGTAAGAGGGCTTTAAAACCACAAACAAAAAGCTTAAAAGCTGAACCTATTATTATGGTGATTTTGCTTTCTAGCAGAGGGAAGTCTAAAGCACGCATTTTTACAAGTCTATGCCAAATCACTTATCCAAATTTTCTTTAGATAAATTTGCAGTAACAAGATTAAAAACACATAGAAGAAGTTAGTCACAACTGGCAGTACAAACCCTAGGAGGCTTCTGGCAGCTTCATAGGCATTAATCATGGTCCATACAAAAGTATTCCCCATGAACTCACATAAAATAAGGCAGTAATTCCATCTACAGTTT
Organism: Pachycephala philippinensis; assembly: GCA_013397055.1. NCBI lineage: Eukaryota > Metazoa > Chordata > Aves > Passeriformes > Pachycephala > Pachycephala philippinensis. Next base: position 3,083,556 of record VWZT01004606.1, read on the forward strand.
CCAGTGGCATGAACAAATGACTCAAAATTCAATGCTGTTGTTTATGATGTTGCTAGAATCTCTTGATAAAGGTAAAGCCTAATGTTTGTAACTACAGACAGATTATTTTTTACAATATGTTCAGCAGGTCATACGATTACCTACATGACTGCATGTTGTTGAAACGATTTTGCTCTCAGTGAAACTGAAAAGCTATTTAAAAATATAAAAAAAAAGCCCATTTGATTCAAAATAATTTGCAACTCATTTCAATTTTTAAAAACAGAAATAGCTCTACACAATGATCAGGAAAACTATCTCTTAAGTCAAGAGGAAAACATATGGACAACAAAATGAATACAGCAATACTATGGAGACAAAAAAAATATGTGCATGACAGCTGTTCTATATATACACAAAATACTTTATTCTTGCCTAAGGCACTGTCTGAAATATCCTGAAAGAAAATTCCTAATAGCTGGTTTAAACTTTCTCCATTTCTTTTAACGGAAGAATGAAGAAGAGCATCTGAAACATTCTGAAGGCAATCTACCAAAACCACTAATAGAGAGCTCCCTATATAACAGCCAGTAATCATAATAAAGATCACTGTACATACAAATGCCATTACGAAAAATAACAGATACAAAAGTGCAATACAGTATCACAGACGTCACTAAAAATGCCAAGTTCCTTTATTTAATTACAAGAATTAAAGAATTTTATTGTTTCTCAATAAAGCTGCAGAATTGCACAAACAATGTTGGTCTCCATTTCAGCTCTCTTGTGATTATCTTGTGTATGCCTTAAATATTACATTTAGATTTAGATGTAGCTGCTTGTCTTACCAGGAGAGAAATTTAGCAGTTATCTGCAGATATCTCACTCCTGCATAAATATATTTTTATATGCATTTAAGTCTGGCAGTCCATATGGTAACACTAATGATTGCTGTTTCACTTTAAAATACATCCACATATCCAAAATTTAAGTAAAACAATGTCAGTACATTAATTTTTATCTTGAACCCAATTATTAAGTAATATAAAAAAAGATGTACTTAAAATTTAGTATAATTTGCTTTCTTGAAAATAGAAAAAAAATAGCTCATAAATAGCTGGCTTTCTGATTTAAATAGCAGTGGATCATTATAGAAGTTATGGAAAGAAAGTGGAGAAAAATCACATACTTCATGAATATGCAAACTGGAGGAAAGAAAAGAGGGAGTACTATCAGGACTTAGGTCAGAACAGCAAAACACTCTTTTTCGTATAAGCACAATTTCACAAAATACAGGATTCATGTTCTTGACTCCCATCAAGTTTATGGCTGTGATCTCATAAGAGATGCATGTCTGGTGAAAAAAAATGAGCTCTCCATGTGACAGCTGGTCTACAGAACTGTCCTAAGTCACTGCACATTGCAGATCACAGCCAGTCCTTGGCAGTCCAGGCACAACCAGTCAGAAAAGCTGCAATGGCAGGAGACATTCACAAGTGCTGGGGAGGAAAGGGCAGCTTACACTGCTTTGAGCACTCACAGGAGAGCATCCTTGTTGTTGAGCAGAACTTAAACAGCAGCAAAGACAAGGCTGAAGTTTAAGGAATGGAAGCTGCTGGCAACATTCCAGAGGAGGAAAAAGTTTTCTGTACAGAAGGACCATGAAAAATTAGAAGGAAAGAAAAAAGAACTTTAATCACCTCCTTTACTTAGCAATTATTCCAATCAGAGAAGTATATGCATAGCACAATCTATACACTTGTTTATGATGTGAATGGTCATTGCATTTCACTTTGAGCTTGTTTTTCTAGATAGAGTATTTTTTCAATAATGTTGTGGAAATAGAAAGCTTAACTTCTATAATGCAATATCTGAGGTGGAAGAAGAGCCAAAGTCCTTTGTATAAATCAAACCTTCATGGCTTGAGGCACAGGGCAAAGTGGAGCTGGTAATTTTTAAGGTTTCCTTTCCTTTTGCAACTGACTCTACTGTCTAAAAAGCATCTGCTTCACTCGCATCCAAAACAAAAACAACTTCATTAGATGGCAAATGGCTCACCTTGTGACCACAGGCTAACATTCCAATCTTGCATTATAGTAAAACATTGCCTACAGTAAAACACACTCTGTCAATTCTGGTCAGGCAGCCTGATACCTAATGTACACATCCGGGGGCAGAATTGGCCATGTGAGTGCAAACGAAATAAATCTATCCTTTCAACAAAAGACAAATTACAATGTTACAAAGCTACGCCAAGCATATTGCCTAGGGTATCTGCAAGGTGCCTGCAGACTGTTCACCTGCTAGTTGTAAAGTAAGAAGATGGAGGACTAGAGGTCCTTGTGCTACACTGATAGAGCAGACCTGAGACACTCGGATCTTAAAAAAAAGCAGTACATTTCAAACATTTTTCAATTCATTTCACTCTTTTTGTTAAGCACATATATTCACTTAATGTTTTGTCTTTTCTCCACATGAGGGTTCTTGAATCTTTCCTACCAATATCTTGTGTGATTAAAAAGAGTCAGCATCCACTGTCATTGATTATATGATGACTACATAGATCTCACAAAATGAAAAGTTTTTATGATTTTTGTGGTACGTTTTGGATGTTTTGTGAAATCCTAAAAGTACACAAAGAAGGTTTCATGCCTTAAAACCTAGCTAGGTGTACCCTGTGATACAGAACAGCTACTCTGCATTATATCTGAGAAATGCTTCCATTCAAAATAATACACAAGCATTTAATATGTGGTGACCAAAGGCTTGAGTGTACAGTTTCTGGTTTATCCATTAATTTCAATGTTTTCGAGAGTAATACAATTTGTCTATGCTATTATGCATCATTGGTTTATTCTTTCAACAAAATTATGAAGGCATTGCCTATCAAATGAAAGCATTTACTACAGAGCCCATCTTTAGGAATAGCGAGAAGCCTGCATGGATCTACCTTCCCCTTATCGAAGAAATAACATTGGCACTTGATTTAGGCTGTAAACACAATCTGGAGACATCTCTGCTTGGGAAAACATTTTCTCTAGTCCTCATAAGCTTTGCTGACTCGCTTTCTTTGGCAAGTTTGTGACTCCTAGCAAATGGATTCATAGTAGATTTGGTGCTAGTGATATTCCTGGCTTGTAAATGCTCCAATGTAATGTTTTGGTAACTTTGTCAGGAAACCAACCGTAACCCAAGGATTTGGAATGCATGCAGCACAGGTCTCAAAAATCCATATGGCAACTTCGCTGTTGTGATTGTCAAGCAATGAGCCTGTCCTACCAGACTGATGACAAATTTAGTCTTACAATCTGTCTTGACATTTTTGCGGAGCAATTCAATTTTTGTGAACAAGACAGTTTTCCTTGGTCATTTTCCTGCAAGGTAGAAGGCTGGCAAGGAGGAGCACATTTGTTCAGCTCTTAATATCCACTCAGAGATGAACTATCAGACCCACATTTATCCACTGGGCAAAAGATTTAATCTACGTGAATCATATGGCTTCCACACACGATAAAAGATGGGACATTAACTTTACAGATCACCCTACTGGAAAATGAAACAGCAATGAGCAAAGAATGCTGAAGCCTAAGATTTCATGATGGATGTCTAGGTTCTCCAGGGAGTCTAAGATCCTAAGTGGAGTATCAAAAGGACATTATCACCACTTGCAGCTAACGCCATAAAGCTACAATAATTGAATGCAGCATTCATTCCCTATGTACAATCTTTACTTTGCATGCATTTATCAGGAAAATACAATTTCTGGAATACACTGATTTCTCTTTCTAGAAGGCATGGAAATATGAGCATATTCTTTCTTTTCAGTCCATCGCAGAGCTTCCCCCAGCAGTCCACTGACTAGCTAATGAAACCTAGAAATACAAGGTGACAATTGCTAAAAAGCCTCATGGCTTTGTTTTCAGCTAAGGTACTATTATGAAATAACATCATTATGAAATAAGGCGAATTGGGGGCCTAACTGAAGGTCTGTACAAAGACACTGCATCTTCAGGGAAAGCTTCTCATTTATTTGCAGTTTAGATGAGGAAAGAAGGCAGTAGTTTCATGTTCATTTAAAAGACAGGGATACTGTAACTCCTGGTCCCAGGCCAGTTCTTTTTCTCAGGCGACATGTGGAATCTCAGGCAGAGAGCAGCTCTGCACATATATTACATCTTGCTTTGCTTTTGCAAGAATAATTCTGCTAAAATATCCTGTGCGGTTTAGTCACTGTAAGGGTGTAATTAGAATTAAAGGTCAAGTGTGCCTGCTTCAAGGCACTGCAAGTGCACAGACGTGCTGGTTGTAAGCTGGGAGCATGACTGACATCTTCTAACTGTTCACAGAGAAACAGCATGGTGTTGATATATCCCACAATTTGTACATGAGAGCTGTAGCAGCTGCTGATGCATCTGGCAATACTGGGAGCTAGTAGTGATGGAGTGGCTCCTGTTGTCACAAGAGAAGAGAGGAAGTGAGACTTCTCAAGAGATGGAAAGACAGCTCCAAAGGTGAGCAACTCCCAATGTAATGTGAGCAGCTGACCTAAAACGACTGCTGTTACTTGGTGCCAGACCTGAACTCTCCTCATTACTAGAGCTGCAAAGACCTACAGAATTTGGAGGCCCTTTTCCAAAATGATGCCATTATTTCTATATTTGCATAATTATAAACAGTATTTTTCATCAGCTGGTGTGCTTTCAGCATGTTATCTGAACTGTTTCCAAAGCTTAGGAGGTGTAACTAAGAGCAAAGATGTTTTATACAGCCTCTTCCTCTCTGCTAAAATGCCTCCTGGTAGATAGGTAAAATTGAAGTAGAACAGGAAAACAGACTGCAGAATCAGAGCTTTCTGATACACTGGAGGAAAGCTTCCTACTTAATTTAATACAACACTTCTTCTTATCTTTGATTGCAAATTACATATTTAGAACTCTTTTTTCCTGTTCGTGCTTGTGGGTTTGATGAAGAAATGTGTTCAGATTTATCCTATCTGTGTTCTCCTTTTCTGTCTCTCAACATTTTTTAAATCTGGGAATATTTGTTTGCACGACCACATAGCTCTGGTTCTCTTTCAAGTAGTAACTGTTAGGAACACTGAAACAGAATGCACTGCTTTCCTTATGCCATAATTAAAGAAATTCAGCTCTCAGAACACAATATAGAGGAGATTGACCAAAGTAAAGAGAATGTATTTTGTATTCCTAATTGCAACTTGAAAGAAAAGAGAGGGAGAAGGGATGTAATATAAAACCAAAAACAGATGGACATAGTATTGAAGAAATAGAGCTCATAAGCAAGAACCACTGCGTCTAACTTTTTCATTAGTTTCTCACACACTGTATTTGACAGAATTACTGCTCTGCTTGCTAACTTAATCCACTCTCCTCCAGATACTGACAGCAACCTCACTGTCAAACTTGACACCTGTTTTTTATGTCCAAACATTGATTCTCCATCTTATAGCCGACGTATTTCATAAGATTAAATTGTTATCATTATCAGCAAAATATTGATTAGACTGAAATCCCTACGTGTAAATTTATCGCCTTAATTTCCAGTAGTTGCCTTCACTTCATTCGTTATCTTCAAGCAGATGAAGATGTAAAGGAGTTACTAACATGTCTCAAGCAAAATGTGAGCTCGTCTCTCATGTATTTATTAAAGTTTAATGAAAACAATGAATAAATTATTACTTCTATAGAATTCGAGAGAAAAAAATAAACCAACCAAACAAGCACCTGTTTAGGGCCACACAACAGAAACTCAGAATTATATTCCACAGACCTTATAGTTAAGTAATAACATAGGCAGAAGTCCACAAGGGAAAAGCACAATTCTTCTAGTTGCAGAGAAAGAAAGAAGTTAAAGCACTCCAAAATCAGCCCCCCTGTAAGCCCCTCTACATTCAGCCTGTTACCAAAGCCAGTTCCCTTGTCTTTGTGGTGCTATCAAAACACAGCTTCAGTCCCTGGGATTCTGAAACCCATTATCCTGGATAAATGAAGCTCTATCTGGCATCCACGTTTCTCATATTGCATCTGAAATAGCAGAATCACCTTCTACCATTTGTGCTTTAACCTGATACATGCTTTTTTCAGTTTCTCATGCATTGTTTTATTATATTTACCCTCCTCATCACTGGGAGATACTAATTTTCCCTACATATTTCCAGAGTTGAGATCCTCCTAATTCCCTCCTTATTCACTAAGGTTGCTCTAATTATTTTCTTTGTCTCAATTCCTCACCCTCGGCCTTTGATTGTTCTTTCTGTGAATCCATGTTTTCTCACTACTGCCTTTTTTGTGACCATTTTCATATTCTGCCCCTCAACACTTCTTCCTGTTATTCTTCTGGGCCATGATGATGTTAGCAACTGTAGAAACAACTCACAGCACTCTTCTGTAAAAGGGTCTGCAACAAGCATTGTGCTTTATCATTCCAGCAGGTGCCTTATTTCACATGGACAAGCTGAAACTTGGACCTATAACCTTATGATCATTGAAGAAGAGGGTTGGAAGCAGCTTTTTAAAATGCAGAGCAATTTGTCACAGCAGCCTATGAATAAGAGCTCTTTTGAGCATTAGAAACACATAAGGACAGTTTCCAACAGACAGTGCACCTCTGAGATGAACAAGACCGGTGGGAGTTCAAGGGTACCTTTTCTTCTTACTAGCCTTAAAAAAAATCATTTTTTGCTCTTTCAGTTACAAATCATCACCATCTGTACATCAAAAAAACAAATGAGGCCTTTTCATGGGAACAAAAAGTAATTTGTGTTTTTAGAAATTACACTGTAATTTCTAGAATTACACTGATTTAATTGATTCAAAATGCATTTAAAGGGACCAAACTAATGATCAGAAGTTTGACTTCTTTTTCAGCCAAACCTCTGGTTTTGGTAATTACAGCTGAACAAAGAAATACATGTGAATGTACATACTAGTTGTGTGAACCTTGCAAGTAGTAAGCATGGACTTATAAGGTGAAATTTATTATGACTTGTGAAGGAAACCCATGTGATTTATTTAACAAACTTGTGTTGTTTTCAGCTGGACTGATAATGACACAGCTAGGAATGGAAATCCTATATAGTGACACTACACTGTTCGTATTGTAAATAGAACATAGAATAGAATAGAACAGAATAGAATAGAATAGCTCACCCTTCATTCATTAACCGCATACTATGACTGACGAATGTGAGAGAGACAAAATGACTATAAGAAAAAATGCTAAATCTTGGCTATTCATTTATGTCTAGCTCTACAGTACCCTGAAGCACCTTTATATGGACAGGCTGAAAAGTTCCTGGAAATTAGGAGATAATAGATGAGATTTATGTGCTGAAACAGCAAACAACAAAAAATTCAGGAACTACATAGGCTTCTAGGAAAACAAATATATATACATTTTTCAAATTATATGCAAGTCATTTACACTGCTGATGTTGATATCCATTCCAGGGAGAGAAAAATGTACAATGTTCCTTGTGACTGACAGGGTTGTGCCTAAAACCAGAGAGGTAGGTCATTACTCCTTCAATTCACAGTGCATAATACAAATTTCACAAACTGTAAAAACATTACGCTCTGGTTTATTCTGCTGTTCTGGTAGCGTAGTTTGTGGTTGGTCAGAGTGACATTTTACTTCTGAATAATGCAGAGAATCAATAGCCTAACACAGAAGGGATGCGGGGGAAAGGATGCTGAGGGGGACTCATAGAAAAACTTTCATTTGGATTGTACATATTAAGTCCCAGGTGACCACAGATTAATACAGATACCTATGCAACCAGCTCCAATCCACTGTAAGTTTCTCTACACAGAGACTGGAAGGCTTTTTGTTTATAACCCACAAAATTCTCATAGGCTGCTAGATCTTGAAAAGAAGATGTTGTCTTCTTTGGAGCAAAGATGATGATGGTTAAAGAGTTATCCAAGTTTAGAGAACCATTCTCTGCACTTTCAGCCCCTGGAGACGAGAAGGACGTATGACAAAGTTGGTCAAATCACTAAGTGCAGATGCCTGCAAAGACAGATACGAGTAGGGTGCAGCAGAACTGTGCAACCGCCATACAAACTATGGTAAAAAGAATACCAAAGAGAAAAGAGGTTTACTGTTGAACAAAGAGGGAAAGCATCCAGTATGGACATCAAGACAACTGAAGTATGTAATTCCCCTTTTGTATGAGTATCTACTAAAAAAATCAACTATGACCTACTGTTTACTGAAAATGCAAATGCGAGGGGTAAAGATCTTAGCCTGTAGTAGGGAAGAACAGGCATGCTGAAGGGCAGTTGGATCTCAGCTGGATATTTTCACACCTCTAGGCCTGTTGGTCATCCTGCTTACTTGAAAATTGACTATCTGGGAAACTTGCATGTAAGATCTCAAAAAAGCAAAAGAAAGCTGTATGCTTTTTTTCAAAGGCTATTTCTAAAACCCTGAAGGAAGACGCATGAAGAATTAAAGGCCTCTAGAACAACTACTAGACTACATGCAAGAAACAGAACTCCACCTCACCCCTGCCAAATTAGTAGAAGACAAAAACAGACTTGCTAAAAACAAATCACACAGAAAATTAAAAACATTTTATTTCTTTGACGAAGCAACAGGCCTCAGGTTTGGAAACAGAGTAGTGAATACAGATGTTTTGATTTTATTAAGGCTTCTAACACTACTTTAAATAAGTTTTCTATAACTCATAGAAGCTAAGGAGGATTAGGCTAAATTAAGATTTTTACACTGTGGACTCAAAAGAAAAATCCCATCGGAAAACTGCACTGAAAATGTAGTGATCTGGTACCCTGCCAAAGTGTAGCTAAAAGGCATCTGTCTAGGATCTGTAGTTATTAAAAATTATCACCAGTGGTGTGTGCAACAGCAAAGTTGAGAAGATCTTGGCTAACAATTCTGGAAAAAACAGAGCAATAATCCCACCCTACCACCAACCATCAGAACACTATTCCTAAATTAAAATAGTGAGATGCTACCATGAGGCAGGAACAATGAATCGCACAATTTTTTAATAATTTTTATTTAGCAGTATCATATGTGAAAAAGGTAACACTGTTGGCACTACTTAGGACTCAATCAGAATGCCATGTTCAGGTAGTGGATAACCTTTTCTCTGTGTCTACAGCTGAAAATTTAAAGATTTTCACTGTAGCAAAAAAGACTGAGCTCAGGGATTAGAAAAACTTCTAACTGCATGAACTTCTGGAATGGGTGGGATGAAGAAATTACAAAATCTAATTTCTCTGAGAACTTTCAGAAAGCTAGTCAAAAAGATGTCACAAAACCCAGAAATATAGTTGAAAGGCTATGTAACATATTTCCAGACAAGGAAGGAAGAGAAGGCCTCTTGAAAGTCTTTCCATTCTAGGACCCTATGAAAAGCAAACCATGGGGACACACAGAAATGGAAAAACACAGTAAACAATTTATTTAGGGTTTGGTTTGGCTCTTTTTTTTTTTTTTTTGGTCATTGATTTTACTAGGAAATATTCAAATACTATTATTTCACCATTATTCTGAAACATAGCTCTCAGTTACTAATTTGGTTTGCTTTGGGCAAGCCTCTAGGAAATTCAATTTGACATTGTTTCCTTGAATAAAGTTTCTTAGTAAAGAACACGAGAAATTAAAAAATAGAACTGAGAGAGCTGCTTTCTTTCCAAGCAGAAGTTTGCCATTAATTGTTCCCTCCTATGCTTACCTTTTGAGATCCAGTGCTGTGTATGGACTAAGTATCTAAAGCTTCCAGAAATCTAGACAAAGGAAAGTGTAGCTTCCCCACTGGCAATCCCTGACATCAGCATTAGAATGAAAATGTTCCTGACTCCTTTGAGACAGCAGTATGTGATGAATAGAGAAAACTGAGAGCTCCAGGCTAACAGGTGGAATGCAGCAGTCTCCTCTATATTTTGTGACTGTAGCTTCAGAATTCTACCTATGGTACTGTGCTCCAGAAATCAAGTTTTAATTTCAGCATTAAAAAGACCTCACAAACAAACCCCTAAACCATCTTGCATTTGACTGCAATCACAATGATTACAATAGCCTGTGTACTACACATTCTTTTTTAATCTGCCAGTCATTTGAAACAATAGCTTCAGCAAACCTAAAATCCAACTCTGATGTCAAGAAATACTTAATTCTAAAACCTGTGTACACATCAACATCATTAACTCCTTGCTCTTGTTGACTGGATATCCTCCCTTCTTCCCAAGGCAGCAGCTGGTGGCCACTCTGATGTTAAAATTTGGGATATAATCTCTCTGGGGGCTTGTCTGCGTGTGCAGGAAAATGCACACAGAAGTGCTTGAACTTGACTGATCATTTACAAATTAACACTTCTCTCTGCTAAAAGGAGGTAGTTCACCTAGATATTAAACGGCATCCTAGCTTCATCCAGTTGATATTTTCTCCTCTCCTAAAGAAGCTTAAATGTAATGATGTCATGCCAATAAAAGTTTCATTTCTTTTGATAAGTAGGCCAAAGTAGCAGATGTCTGTTTTAGCCTGGAGGAAAGGACGTTTAATGGTGTGTGACAAAAAAAAGGAAATAAAAAAACAAGCAACATTTTTTCAGCACTGTCTACTTTAAAAATACTGTTTTACTGAATTATTTAAGTTGTACATCCCTACTTATATTGGATTAGAATAACAGTAATAATTTCTTATTCAAGACTGGGTATTAAAAATCGTCACAGTGACCTTTAGTATACTTAATAGTTAGCTCTTGATTCTGTTAAAGTCTTGACCCCCTACTTATCTCCTGAATGGCCATCTACTGAAAGTGGACGATAATGGAGCTAAACACAAGGAATCAATTCCATCATTCCTTTCAAGCTCTCCACACGTGTGTGCTGCCAAATCCAGTCGGCTCACTTGACTGGTTTAAAATGCAACACGTGTTTCCCAGAGAGGATAATCGACTAGTGTACAAACAGAATTTTTTCAAAAAACCAACAAGGCAGCCCAGGTGATAGAAGCCTTTAAGGGAGGGGAAATAATTTTTTGAAAGGGATCAGATGCTTTAGATACTATATTAATGTAGTTTCCAACAGCACTCTACTAAATAACCCATGTTAACACTTTAAATATATATTAAAAATAGTAATGTTATAACACTAAATGATCAACACAGCAGACAATATTCTACCAGCAGTGCCTAATCTAACACAAATAATAATTACCACATATTACCAAAGGCCCAAATTATATAATCAATCAAATCTCTACATATACCTGGGAAATCTCTCGTCTTTCATAATGAACAGTCCATTAAAATATTTGTATTATACTGTATACAGAATACAGTTTAGAAAAAGATTCTTCCATATTAAAATTTTTGGAATAAAAAGTCCCTAGTGTGGTGGACTGGACTCTTCAAAAAAGAAAAAAAAAAATCTCTTCAGCATTTTCTCAGGGCTCTTGCACACACTGTGTTGTCAGATAAACACAAGGGAATAGGACAAATTGCACAGACCTTAAAGGGGCAACCCCCCACACCAAATCCTGTCCTCCACAGTCTGTGTGTAGACTACATTCGTCCATCTCCCTTTTCACACAGTAAAAACATTTACCAAATCTAAGTGCATTTCTCCTACTTTTCACCAGAAGTCATGGACACAGAAACAAAAGTTGTCTTTCACTGCCCCACTACATGTTTCTACATTCCACAGCAATTCATACTCCAGAAGCTTCTTTGAAGAGCAGGGTGGAAAAGGTGAGGTCTTATTTTAGGATGCTTCAGAAGAAGCTTTAGGAAATCAGTTGACTTTCTTTTCACTGTTAAGAACGAAGTATGGAAAATAGTAGCAGAATTTGTGAATAACCCCATGTTATTTTGCCTATTATGTGTAGTGAATGTTGTGTGGTGCATTCTCGCAAAGCAGTGATTAGGGTCAGTGTAGAAAGAACTGTACACATTGTACTTGTGATTACACACACAGTTTATGCCCTTTCATACTGTGATTTAGTCCGCAGTGGATGCTCTAAATAACATGGTAATTGCAGATTTATTGAAAGGAGACAATTTCAGCAGTTCAGTGAGCTTATCAGAATGAGTTTTGCAGATGAAACTGCACAACATTTTTAGAAATGAAATGTGAAGGACAGAGGGGAGCAAAGTCTTTTTCTTCAAGGCTCTGGCTGGCTACCAGAGCATGCAAGTGGATATTGGTAATTGACAATTTTTCTCTGGATTTATAGCAATACATTACTGGGATGCAACATAAATGCCAAGCAGTCACAGGGAATGGTGCATATTTTCCACAGGAGAAGGTTTTTTTGACAAGATCTACAGACTTAGCTGACTGCAGACTCACACTCCTCATACATAAAAAGAGTTCCTCACTCAGAACCCACAAGCAAGGAACAGGTTCCCTTCTGTCAAGCTCCCGCCTTCATTATTGCCTAATTTGATACCAACTTTGCACATTTCACTTAGCAGTAAACAACTGAGGCATAATGCACCCATAAGAGGCAATTATCCTCACAGTGCTAATTGCTATGTAATATTTCTGCACTTTAAGAGTAACAGAATACAAATGTTTGCCTTCTGCAGAAGCAATAGGAGGATGAAAAAGCCACTGCACTAACCTATCAAGATTTCACCCACACAAGTAAATAGCAAAATCTGAAAATACAAATGCATGAACCAGAAATTCACCTGTACGATTTACTTGAGTATGACTCAATAAGGCGCTTTTGAGCACAGTTTAGTTGCCTGATACCTGAAATGTTCTAGCATATCTGATCTGTAGAAGGATTTCAGACAAGCTGGGCTCTGTAGGAGATTCTCTGTCCTTCTGTACTGTCAGAGAGACCAGGAGGGACACTACATGGAACCTCCAGAGATACTCACTAGTTGCTTGTGCAATTTTACCCTGGCATGATCAATATTAAGCTTCATAAGCAAAGAAATTTTTTTTTTCTGATCACAATATGAGTTCCACACTGCTGGAAGAAATGCATTAGGGAACACACACATTGCCCTTCGCAAGTTATTAATGTGCTTACCTGCTTGGAAAGTAGTGTTAAAATGATTAACAAAACATGCCTTGCTGCTGTAGCTGTTGGATTTTTTCATCACCATCCCTTTACCCATTTCCAACAACACTTAAAAAGAACCAATCACCTCTTAATTTTGTTTTTTGGATGCTGATGTTGGTATGCTCTGAGGCCATAGGACAAAAGTCTGCTCTCAGCTTTCCCTGCTGGGGCTGAGAAAGGCTGCTCTGGTTGAACTTGCTGGACTCAGAGCTGCTCCTCCTTTGGCCCCACATGTCTGGGTAACACAAGCAGAGTCATGCTCTATAAACTGCAAAGCACCATTTGCCTTCAGAGCCACAGACCTTCACAGAGGTAAAACAAAAGTCTAAATTCAAGTTTTTCAAACTTTTGTGCAACAGAAAGCCATGGATAGGTGCATTAGCAGTCTTGCAGAGCGGAACAATCAAAGAAGGTTTTCCTTGCTTGTCTTATGTGTAACACCCATTTCCAAAGACAGGAATGAAGCTATGAAAAGAACTAGAAACTATTTCTGTTACTATTACTCCATGGAAAAGACAGCCTTCCACCTTGAAAAAGAAAATCATGTGCTTTGTAAAGACTTTGTAAAAGGATAGTTAAAAAATATTTGTTTCTTAACACATTCACAGTTCTGTATGAAGGTTTTTTTTTTCTGTAAGATCTGTTCTAGAAACAATGTATATAGACGAAAAGAAGAGGTGGGGTTTTTTCCTCAAAAATTTCATTTTAAGCTTAATAATGGAACACTCTACCAACTTTCTTCCTCACTCATGAATTTTCCCATAGTGTGTCATCAGATGTTTACTGATTCTTTTAACATCTATTTTGCATTGTACAGGATTTCACTGTCGACCTCCTACTGTACACATCTGATAGTCTGCAATTTCCATGCTATCTGAGAGGATGATCTGATATTGGTAGTTAACACAGCAGCAATATTAGCACCTTGCTAAGTTGGCAGAGACTTCTTATGTAGTGTTCCTCTGCTAATTTACCACATATTCCAATCAGGAAATAACAGTCTGAAAACTTCACCTACATTTTACAGTTCATCTCCATACTAAAATACTTGACTATCCTCTGAGGGGGCCTGTCAGGGCATATGCCATCTAAAAATTTTGCAATCTGCATAACCAGGCACGGATGGTAGGTAATTTTGCAAAGATATTCCAGAACAGAGCTGAAATTCTGTCTTTTCCGAACATTACCAAGATATTTGACAGCATTAAAAATTAAAATGCTTTATTTTCTTATAAAATTTGCATCATACTTGAGTTAGTATTAAAGAGGTTCATCCAAATAAGGATTTTAGTTTGTTAATATGCCCCAGAGTCACAGCATGTTCCTATTACTTCAGAAGATATAAAAATTAAAATGTTTTTGGGCATTATCTGACTTTGCCCCTCAACACAACTACTGTAGTTTGTGTGCAGGACATAATGACTAGAGAACTGAGTTTTATTTTATTTTGTACCTTTCTTGATTTCTTAACCAAATACCTCCAGACAGGAGGCAAATCTGATTACAAGACAGAAGAGGTACTGAACAGACACACACTTAAATAGTAAACATCTGGTTTTATGTTTCATCACCAAGACAATCCTAAAGCTTCTCCTCAGACCTCCAGAGCCGAAGATGCAATCCCAAGATATCATATTTCCTGCCACCATTTAGAGCCTACTGCTCAGGAGGCGAAAGATTTGCCAAAGCTCTTTTTTAACCAAAGCCATTTTTGAGAATAGAAAATCTGTGAACATGGGTCTTCCTTAGGACAATAAGCTTTTATAACTTTAAATATCCCTAGAGACTTGTTCCTTCTTAGCAGGCCTCATGAGCAGGATTTCACAGCTCACATGAAACCACATAAAACCCTTGATTTTGTTCCACTACTTTCTACCGGGTTTAACAGAACTATAATTTGGGTTAGATGGGCCATATTCAAGTGTCCACAGACCAAACCACCTCAGACTAAGGTTGTGGAAACTACCCTGGGTTAGATGATCTTCTCACAATGGCTGCCTGAAAAAGCAAGAAGCACACCCAGCAGCAACTGAAAAACAGCAGCAACTGGAACAGTTATACTTGTGACTATCAAGAAAAAAAATCCTCACGACAGAGAACCGGCAAGACTCAAATCTTAACTAGTTCATATAAAGCACTCTATAGCCCTTTGCTCAAATTTGCTTGAGAATGGCTTATTTAGCCGAAAAAAGTTCCTAGTTACCTTGACATTATCTGAAAATTTAGGCAGCAAACACAGAATTTACTCAAGCTATATCTGGCTTATCTACAAGACTGGACCAAGAGGATCTCTTAAGACACTTAGGTTAAACATTGTGCCGGGTCAAGAAAACTTCACAGGATCTAGAATTTGCCTGATTAGCATTTGGCCAACTTGTACCTCATGCCTCAAAAAACCAGTCTAAGGCCAGAACTCCAATTACACCAGTACAGCCTTATGGATATATCTTAAGCTATAGGGCCAGTCAAGTCTACATGGCTGTGAGCAACTAAAATGAAGATACGATGAATTATTTATTGCTCAGAGTAGTGCTGAGATAACTGAGAAAAAGGTTTCTAGGTCATTTAAATATTTGTATAAATTATGCCACTGCGAAGTTGAAATGGAAGGTGCAATATGGATGTAACAGAGAAAAGACAGCCTGCGGGGAAGGCTCAGGAGGAAATGCCAACTCATCCTGAGGGGTCCAATGCACAGCCTCAAGCAAACACAGCCATGCAGGTTCCAGACCCAAGCGAGCTCACCGGCAGCCAGCTCAGGTCTCCACACTGGCAGCACAACCAACCTGAAGTGGGATAATCTACCTTTGGATAACTGCGGGGTTCAGTTTCCTAGCAATGTACCTTGTCATGGCATATTATTATAATTAGAATTGCTGTTGCTAGAAAAACAGTAGCTAAGAAATAAGCAAACCAAGCCAGTAAATGCAAAGTTAAGTATTTAGTGTTGTGCGTTTCACCTGGAATTTCTTCCTAGTATACATGTCACATATCATTGTCTATTTCCTTCAATGTATATAATAAAGCTACTAATTTTATGTCATATAGCTGTAATATATAGCTGCAAGTGTAACATTAGGTAACAATAAGGCTTAAATATAATATTATAGAAAATATATTTTCTATAATTTAGCTACTACTTTTATAACCCATATAATCACTGCTTAGGGATAACACTATCTTTTTAGAAACTTGTTTTCTTCCTCAGCCTTTGCAGTGAATTCTGGGATATGTATGGGATTTGTTTTTGAAGGGCAGAGAGGGGAAAAACCTGAACAAATAAAGAAAGATAAAGAAATAATCACATATCATTTTCTCTACCTGAATTTCTAGAGTTGTGTATAACCTCAAGAGGGTTCTGCTTATAAAACAGTCTGAACCCTTTCAGCAAAGCTTGATTGTCATTAAAAAACTAGAATAGAATAGAATAGAATAGAATAGAATAGAATAGAATAGAATAGAATAGAATAGAATAGAATAGAATAGAATAGAACTCTGTGTCCTTAATTAGAAATATTTTTTTAAACTATAAATGATCTGCCTAGAAAAAACAAATGGTAAGACACTGGTGCACACAAGCATAAACAAAGCTTTACCTGTGTTCATTACTCAGGAAAATATGTGTTTTAGAAAGAGATGGATATAGAAATTTGTAGGATGACTGTATTCCAAGAACTCGAATCTTCAAAAGTTATTGTTTAATGCCTAAGGGGATTGTGCAAGCACTGAGCATTTTCAGGATCCATTCTTCCTCATACAGAAACTTAACTCACATGGTAAACTTTGCAAAGCACAAACAACGTAGAAGTGCATTTTCCAAATTCTCACCTGTTTTTCACAGGTAGTTTGTCTTTTTCCCTGACTGAATTTTTATGGCTTATTTTTTCCTTTCTTAAAATCATTCACAGTTATCTGACATTCCTAACTGATAACTAGGAACAAGATATACATTATATTTGAGCTTTGAAAACTCTTCCTACTGTAAATCTTTTTGTTGTCCCTAAACACAACTTGTTTAAAACTGTAAATAAATAAAGCACACCAGCAATAATGGCATTGCCCTATTCCATACCCAATATAACCTTTGTCATGGTATGGACTAAAACTTGCATGAAGAACCGAAAAACTTCACAATGCGAGTATATGTGTTTCTTGCTGATCAAGCTTTACCATATGGAACATTTTTTTGTGTGTGCTGAACAATCAGGATCAATTATGAGCAGCAGTTATGGCATGTACTGTTTATGTGAAGTTTAGGAAACCCTTACAACATTCAGCTGAAGAAATTTTTTATGTTGAGCTATTTTATGTACAGTATATTTACTATTACAAATGCTTTAGAGTAAGTAGGGTAAATACGGCTTAACATTTTTATCACCTTCACTGCAAATGTCTGATCTTATCACAGTGTCTCGAAACTAAGGCCATCTGATGAAAAGCCCTGGTCTACTGTTTCATGTTCCTGTGGGCACTGCTGGGTTTCCCATTACTGGGTAAGAGCTGTCAGGAGGCCCATCTGAGCTTTGAGACCTCCTACGCTTCTCCTGAGGTGTTACGGTGAGAGCGCAATTCAGGACTGTGATGTGGCTCTTCCAAAACCCATACCATTTTCTAACTGCAGACACAGAAACAAGGCAAAGAAGAGTTTTAGCCTACACCTAGAGGCATTCTTCTCTTAGCAACACTCACGCAGACCTAATTCGGGTTAACAGAAATATTATCTATCTCCTCTACTCCTAGAAAATTACATTTTCTCTCTCTCCCATTATTCTTAAGTCAGCAAATGCCCCTAACCCCCACTGTTCTGAACTGAGATTTCAGAGATGGTCAAATGAAACAGTCTGAAGACTCTTGTCTTGTACTAAAAAGCTACATGTGTGGAGATGCGTAAGGATTGCTTCTTTTTTATGCAGAATTTAGCACAGGTCTGAACCATCTGCTAGAAAATGTACCCAAAGCAACTGAGTAACAACCATGTGGATTTACAACATTTGTAATTCCCAAAGCGTCACTATCCAATTCAGTCTAGATGACACAGTTTACCATAAACCCTTCTATAAATCACCGGGATCAGCATTTCTCAGTGGAAATTTCTGGGGTTCCATCAATTATTTCTCTGTGATCCTCAGCAGGTACCCGAACAGAGCTCTAGTCTATAGCTCTATATGCATTATCTGAGTGCTGTATGCAGCAATGGCACAGCTGTACAGCTGTTAAATTTTTTATGGACGTCTACAAATGAAGTACAGGGGGGAAAAAAAAGCACTCACTTAACAGTGCTTTACCCAAATTTAAAGCTATCTTATTTGTCAACACAATGAAAGTACAAATAAGGAGCTCTAACCTCCACTCTGTCTCAGAGACTGATTTTGAAATTAAAGACTGCATGACGTTGCAAGCCATTTCTGGGGGAAATACCCATTAAAAGGAAAGCACTAGTGAAATTACCCCTCTGCCCGCAATTTTACACAAGAGACGTTTGTTACCACTATCTGCATCCAAGACTAGGCAGTTCTGAAACCCTCTAAAGATCAGGGCCTGAGACTTCTCAGTTGCAGAGATGGCAATTACTCCGGCAATAGCAAAGCTGTGGCAGACAAGACAAGGCCCCGAGATCTGGAATTTTGTCTTCAGTCTATTAGTCAGCTCAGTACTAAGCCATAAAGCCATGAAAAAGCCAGGAGAGGACCACACAGTACGGATTTTTCCATTTCTGGTTTGTTTTTTTTTTTCTTAACCTCATGGTTAAAATGAAAACACTAACTGATATATGAATCAAGCACAATAAAATAAAATCAAAATAAATCAGAATAAAAGTATGAAAAATAAATGATGACTAAGATCCACAACCACATCACAGATTGATTTTACGTGATTTATTACGGTGAAAGTCAGGTGGTGTAATTAGTTTCCACATCATTACTGCTATGTGTTTTGGAACCACACTTAACTACAGGTATCATTAAAGTTAAGGAATTGTTTCTTTTATGAGGAGAGAAACATTTGCAGCTCTACAAACCACAGACTAGCCATAAGGGAAAACATACTACCATCTGAATTTAATCATATGTTCCTTCCATCTCAACAAATGGACTTCAGAAAAGTTCAGTACCAATGCAGTAGTATCAGTCCAAGACGTGGAAAATACTCTTGTGGTTAAAATATACTTAGATGAAATATTTCAGAGAGTTTTGTAGTTGAAACTGCCATTTTCATATGCCAAGCTTCCCTGAGATTAAAGTCAGTTCATAAAGAAAATGAAAACATTTTTTCCATCTGCTTTGCTCTGCCTATTTTTTTTTTTTATTTGCTGCTTGCATGCATGGAAAAGAAAGATGATTTTGCAACATGAAATATTATGACTTGCAGATTGTTGAAAGGATCATTACATATTTCCTCCTTTTTCTTTCCTTTTGCTAATAACGCTTTTCCAAGCAATAGCTATATTCTGTATAACTGTATCTTGACAGCAGATCTCTACACAAGTCAACATTTAAGGTATAATCCATGACATTCAAGATCTGCAAGTGCTGTTCCTACCTGATGATGATCCTGCTACTTATTATAGCACAATCTGGTTCTATAAAAAGTGGCTGAATAAATTGGCTTTTTCCAAGAAAGGATAAGGCATCACTTCTGTATTTCCTAAAGATCTTTCAATCCATGACATAAAAAAAATTTCTCTATATATCTGCATGGTAATAGGATTTATATAGGCTGTAAATCTCTTTTCATCCCCTTTTAAAATACTGATTTCATGATTCTTTCTTAGAAGAGTAGGCACCAAAAATAGCTTTTTCTGAATATCTCTGAGTTCTCTCAAAATTTGACTTTCAAAAGCAAAGCAGTGAGACTGAATGAAACTGGTCTGTGAAAAAGCAGAAGGCCTCCAAGCAAGTATCTTGGCTTGTGTCTATCTAATGGGAAAAAATCTATGGCTAAATCTCCTTGGATGTTTGGTTATTCGCCCAATAATTTTCAGCTCTACATTTCTAGAGAAGCCATGAAACTGGAGAAAAAATTATGGGAAAGCATATGTGCTGGGGCTGGAATCCAGCCCTTTGGGAAGCCAATACTCCTCCTCATGTTTTTCTGCAAAAATACTAGTTGAAAGAACTCCAAGAACTATTTCCTGAATCTTCTCATTTCTAGGGATTTTCCTCAACAATTTAACACTCTCCTATTTCAAGACACTAAGGCTGTGCCACTTTCTGACTAATGTCCAGATTCCTAGGCTAACTCCTTTTCTGAATGTGCTCTGAATTCCAGGATGATGCTGTTCGCAGTGGACCCTCCTTGTACACAGGGTCACAAAGGAAAGGTTTGTGTCAGCTGGAATATTACTAACTGGATCGCAGCTACTCCTTTGCATCCAGCAATGATTTCAAGCTGAAGTTAGCACTTTTTGAGCAGGTTCAGTATCTCTGTGGGGAATAAATCATTAACTCTGAATAATCCAAAACATGATGCATTTCTAGAAATCTGTGCAGAAATGCAGCTTTCATTTTTCTAAATCTAATTTCTGAAAGAGCAGCTCTGTCTCTTTCGGTGTTTATCTGAATCCCTGGAGGAGTCAGTGCTCCACTGAAGATGAGATTGCTTTAGTCTAGATTTACTGCAAATCAATGAATGCTGAGTTCACAGTTCACTCTGGTTATATTCTAAATGACTTTTCTCTTGGATGATGGCTTGATAAAAGTGTAATCCAACTAAAGAAAAAAGTTCATCACCACAAGTTTCAAAAATGCTTTACTAATTCCTAGGATCATAGAGAAACCAAATGACACACACGTATCAACGATAGATGTCCTTTCAATGCTGAAACTTTAAGTTAAAAAAATACCCTCCCTGATTTGAAAAAATATCAAAGAAACTGTCAAGAGTTTCTTAGATCAAATTCAGCTCTGAAGTTGCTCTTTATTTTACAAGGAAGATTAACCAGATGATGCAGGACATTCACATTTCTTTGATTCCTCTGACATTATTCCCTTTGGGATTTCTCTAATCTGTTTCACAGGGCAGTTCTGCTTGAAGCACCTGAAGAGTACCTATGCCAAATATAATTCCCCCACAGGACAGAAAAGAGCTTCTTCTTCCTTATTGACAATCCCTTTGGAGACTTCAGCAGACCTTGGCTGGCCAAAGACAATAGGTCACAACTGAAAGAGCCACTTAGCCGAAGTTTCAGAGAACTTTCTAGCCCCAAAAGTGCAACTAGGAAGAAATGGAAAGGATCAGAGCACAATTTACAAAATCCTAGCTCAACTATCAGGTGCCCAAGGCTGGGAGCATTTTTCTGGTCATTGCTATGGCCAAACCTCTTCTATCCTGTGACAATTCACATCTCTTTCTGAAAGCATTACAAAAGGAAAAAAAAAGTTTAATCATTTTACAAACAAAGCATTACAATGTCTTATTTTAAATAATGCATCAATAACCTGTTTTTTTTAAGAATTCTTTTGATCATTTCTAGTACTTTGAAAAATTTTAAATCCCATATGTATTAGCCTCAATTTTTTTTTGTTCAAACCTATATACAGTTGGGGAAAATAAAAGAAAAAAAAAAGATACTGTCCATTAGATCATAATCCCTTCGTTGTTTTCTTTCTAGCATTTTAATTTCTGGTGGACAGGATACTAACAGTAAAGCAAACCTACAGTCTGTATCCTAAAACAAGGTATATTTCCATATTTTCACTCCATTCAGTCTTACCACACCAAACAGAGTAAAATGGAATAGCATAAAATTTACCACGTTTTTTCAGGTGCGCATATTTACTTCAGTGGGACTTAAGTGTGATGTGATTCTAAAAGCCATGCTTTTAATGAAGGGGTTGGATAAACCAGAAGCAAAATATGTAGCAGAGGAAGAAAAGGAAAGAGTTAAGATTCTAGACAAAAGAAGCTGTCACAAGAAGAAACTAAATGAAATGAAGTGAAAAAGAAGATAGCACAGATAAGAATAATCTGTGCTTTGAACAAATGCCCTATATGCAAAGCCCATGGTGGTTCATAAAACAAAAAAAAGGAAAAGAAAAAAAAAGAAAAAAGTGGACTTATAGGTAATCTATATCACCTATACTGATTTACCTACAGCAATGTATTACATATATTTTTGGGATTACAATTCAGTCTTTTTCACACTGTTAACTGGAATTAGAAAATGCCCATCTACAAGAAGGGTCGGACTACAGGCCTCTGAGCCTCACCTTGGTAGATCAGATCATCCAGAGGGCCATACACAGGACAGCTAGAGAATTGGGACCAGGCAGCACGGGTTTAGAAAAAGCAGGTCCTGCTTGACCAACCTGTTTGCTTTTATGACAAAAGTGACATGCTTATGGGTGTTGTTTACCTAGATTTCAGTAAAGCGTGTGACACCATCTCCCACAGCATTCTCCTGGGCAAAATGGCTGCTTATGGAACAGACAGGTGCACTCTTCACTTGGTGAAAAACAGGCTGGATGGGCAGGCCCAGAGAGTGGTGGTAAATGGCAGTAAATCCAGCTGGCATCTGGTCACAAGTGAGGGTCCCCAAGGCGATGAGGGGATCAAGTGTACCCTAAGCAAGTTCACTGATGACACCACATTAGGTGAGAGTGTCCATCTGCTGGAGGGTAGGAAGGCTCTGCAGAGGACAGGCTGGATGGGCCAACGACATGAGGTTCAACAAGGCCAAGTGCCAGGTCCTGCACTTGGGTCACAACAATCCCACACAGTGCTACAGTCTGGGGGCAGAGTGGTTGGAAAGCTGCCCAGTGGAAAATTACCTGCGTGTGTTGGATGACAGCAGCCGAAAATGAGCCAGCTGTGCCCAGGTGGCCAAGGAGGCCACTGGCATCCTGGCCTGTATCAGCAACAGTGTGGCCAGCAGGACCAGGGCAGGGATTGTCCCATTCTACTCGGCACTGGTGAGGCCGCACATTGAGCCCTGTGTTCAGTTTTGAGCCCCTCCCTAGAAGAAGGACATTGAGGTGCTCGAGCATGTCCAGAGAAGGGCAACAGAGCTGGTTAAAGGTCTGGAGCACAAAGCTTATAAGGAACAGCTGAGGAGCTGAAGGTGTTCAGTGTGGAGAAAAAGGAGGCTCAGGGGTAATCTTACCGCTCTCTACAACTACCTGAATGGAGGGTGCAGTGAGGTGGAGATTGCTCTCTTCCTCCATGTCTCAAGTGAAAAGATGAGAGGAAATGGCCTGAAGTTGCTCAGATTAGATATCAGAAACAAAATTTTCACTGAAAGAGTGATTAGGCATTGGAATATGTTGCTCAGGGAGGTGGTGGAATCACCATCTCTGGAAGTGTTCAAGAAGCATGTGGATGTGGCGCTTGTGGTTATGGTTTAGGGGCGAATATGTGGTGCTAGGCCGATGATTGCACAAGATGCTCTTTTTCAACTTTTATCATTCTTTTATTATGTGAAATTTGACAAAAAAAGACCCTCCAAAAAACCTCTCCTCTTCCATCAAGAATTATTAAAAATATAAAGCAAACATATCTAATTCTTGTGACAAAATGAGAAAATTATTTTTACTTTCTTCTAGAACATGAAACTCTGCCGGTAACACTATACTGCTGTCAGCTTATTCTTAAGCTGCACAATTCCTTGGCACCTCTCATAGCATTTCAAATCAGTTGCATAAAATCCATGGCAGTTGATTTCAGAATTTGGTCTTTTCACCTGGTATGAAAATTCCCTTGTTTATATTAGATGTTTGGGCAACTTGTAACTCCACTGACAGAACAAATAGTATCATCCTTGAAAAAGCTATTGAAAGCGAGCGGAGTCAGTGTGTTATATTTTAACCTTGGCAATGAACCATCTAAAAATTAATGGATACAGTTTGGAAGATTAAGGAGACATTTGTCTTCTCTTTTTAGAATAAGAACACATTCTGCTCAGATTCAGAAAGTAGAAGCACTGTCTTGCATTGTATCACAGAACTAAATCAACAATGTCCTAAAAGTGAGGCTTTACAGCAAGATCTTATTTCAGGAAAATAACTGTTTTTAGCCCTTCATCAATAGATATCAGGACTATCAGTGTTCAACAGCCCAGGCAGGTCTTTACATATTTTATAGGATCTTACTTTTTTCCTAGAATACTTTATCCCTAAAGAGACTTGTGGGTACTAACAAAGATGCAGTAGGTTAGTCTCCCTAGAAGCATTTTATCATCAGTGGAAACAGAGTAAAATTTAAAAGATGAATCTAAAATAAATAAAGGAGTCCTTTAAAAGATAAGCAAGAACACTTTGTTTGGATCCTGCTTTCAATCAAACTTTTACAATGTCTGTCCTTCCACACTGATTACAGAAGTTACCAAAGATACACACTGAGTAGCAAAACAATCATTCCTGATAGCCTATGTAAAAGCTGGAGGCAACTCTTAATTGGGAACTCGTATTTCTGCTGAATCTTAGAAAATAACTTTATGGGAGTAGTATTTATTGTTTCCATAGGCACTAAGCTGTCTAAGGAACCACAGCATTTCCTTAGATTACTCATAGCAATTCTGGGGAAAAATCAACATAAAGTTTGTTATGAAAATATTGACAAAACCTTCTCAAGTTTGATCATGGGAAGCAAAATTAGTCTAGTCTTACTAGCTGATATTTACTTCTGCAAAAATAAAATGACCTGAAATAACAGCATGATGCCAATACAATTATACAGCATAATCAGATTGCTTATTAGTACCTTAAAAACAAACATTTCTTTGTTTCTATGATTACTCCTGATAAATACCATAGACTTGCCTCAGAATTTTTTTTTCAGCAATAGATCATTATTAGTTAAAAACAAAATCTAGTGTTATTTCATTATTGTTTTATCAACTGTGCTTTTCAGGATTACGCCTACATAACCTATTTTGTTACATGGCTTACACATGAAATGCTACCCAAAAACTGGGGTTAAACATACTGAATAAAATAGGAAAACTAATGAGAATGAGGAACTATATAAACAAAATAAAATGCAGGGAATCAGCAAAAAATGCAGCTCCAGGTTGGACTGGATTAATGAGCTTCAGCCAAACAAAAGTTTTTACAAAAGGAAAGGACTCAAGGTCTCCTGAACCTCATCTAGAGTGCTTCTATCTGAATTAAGCTTACTCCTTTCCCCTCTTCCCTCCTCAAAAGCAGACAGATTCCACCTTCACTTCTGCTTACCCATCCACTCCAAAAAGCTACTCTTTTTGCCCTTTTTGTTTCTCTGTATGAAGAGTTAGGATACATCTGTAATGATGTGCCAGTTTTTACAAGTTTTGAGCTGTGAACAGGTAAAGGCTTGTTGACCCATGACAGCTTCTGCATGTTCCTGCAGATTGTCTCATTCTAGAGCAATCTTGAGTTGCTGCACACTTCAGCCTCTGTTTTTCACTGGAAAAAGTGATTCTATTTGTAATGTCAACAACTAATATCACTCCAACACTGTTGAAGCCCTTTTCCCCCCTCCCAAACAGCAAACCCCGTAATTTTTGTAGTCGTGGAAACTTAAAATTGAAAATAGGCAATTTTCTTTTTCTTCTACATCATGTGCCCTGTGCCTCTATTATAGCAATACAAAATCGTGGTTTGAATTCCTGGACAATTTTGTACTACCCAAGACAAATGACATAACTGTCAGTTTCTTTTAAATGAGCATCTGAATAAGATATATTCTTTAATATTTCATACTGAAAAAAAAATCAGATATTTACTACTACTACTTTAAACCATATTCAATGTATTTTTTTTCAGCTGCAGCAGCATGTTAAAGTAAAGCAACTAAACAACTTCTGAATTCATTTGCTAACCTTATATTTGATGTTTTGCATGAGAAATAGCACAAGCAAGTATATGCCTAGAGATACCAGTGCACACAGTTGTCACACACATTTTATCATCAGTCCCTTACCAACTGTTTGTGTAACTTTGCCGAATATTAGCAATTTATTCTGAAATGGCTGCTCTTTCTCTTTCATCATGACGGAAACTTTTAGCAAACATAGTTCAGCTTTTGCTGAGAATGAGTTTAAAATTAGCTTATCCATTGTTACATGTCTTTCCATCATTGTTTAATAGCTCCACCATCCCTTCAGGGCAAGAAATAATCTTGTGGGGAAGAAAAGGAAAAAAAAAAAAAAGCAGGAAAAAAAGAAACTGGTTACTTGTGCTAACAAAAATAAACCTAGATGTATGACTTGTAAATCTGAAAAATAAATAAGTCATCATTTATATACAATCTAAGAACTTCATAAAGATTTGCTCCCATCAGTTGCTCAGATGTACTAGAAACACTCATTTTTGATCAAAGCAATAAGCTATCTGCTATGAAGAAATAATTAAATGTTCGATGGATCTGGGGTTTACTCATGTTCACAGAATTCTCTGAGGGTTACCTTTTTCTTCTTCATGCATCCTTCAGACATTGAAAAGGCAGAACACTGTTGCCCTGCCATTTCAGCATTTCAACTTGTCAAATCAACTGCTATTAGATTACAATTGTTACAGAAGACATCTAGGGCCACGCCACTTAAAACTTCTCAATAACAGAAGACAGCTCAAAACATTTTAAAGAAAAAAACCTCTTACGTGATCCACTGCAGAACTGTGCATCTGTAAAGCTCCAAATGCAGAATAAAGCACTAGGATGTTATCTAATTGCAAATCACGTAGTTTTAACAATCAATGCATAAATCAGTTTGTGAAGATTAA
Organism: Pachycephala philippinensis; assembly: GCA_013397055.1. NCBI lineage: Eukaryota > Metazoa > Chordata > Aves > Passeriformes > Pachycephala > Pachycephala philippinensis. The sequence continues at coordinate 3,110,297 of VWZT01004606.1, forward strand.
AACCTGTTGTATGTATGGAAAGAAAAAAAACATACAAACTGGTCTCAGCAGCTTGCAGTAATATCCAGGAAGCAACTGCTGCAGAGCATGAAAATGAATGCAGAAAAGTACTTTTCTGACAGATCTTAAGATTTTTAACACTGACTTCTTTCATAAGCAATGATCTGTAAGTGAAAAGATTAACAGTAAAGTGGGAGTACACACAGCAGTAAACAACCACTTTGAATCTTAGTAGAGAGTCTCTAAAAATTACCATTATGAAAATAACCTATTTTCAAGTCACTTGTTTTAGGAACTCAGTACCATATTGTACACTAACTGCTTAGCAGAAATTGTGCACTGTAACACAGAATAAAATAAATTAGTTTTGGAAGATTCATGCCAAACGAATTCATGCCAAAGATTCATGAACAAACTATTCTGTGATGTTATCAGAGCAGTAATAGTTCATTGTTTTAACAGACTCATAGGTAAGATGAAAGTAATTTTTACTCAGTCAAGAGTCCAACTTTTCTGCATTTGTAGAACCATATTTTGAGATGAATGGCATACAGACTTTGTTTAAAGAATGAACAGATAAGAGGAATCAGCGTGCAATTAGACTTGTGTCTAACTAACAGTGGTAACTAAAGCACATACAACACTTCTGTAAATGCAGAGCTCAAATGAGTGCATGGAAGAAGAATCACTTATCTAATTGTTAAATGAGAGTGATTCTGAGCTTTGCTGTTGCCTGTGAAAATCTGGTACCCAAACTTTTTAAACACTAATCTTTGCTGCCCCCCACCTTTGATAGCTTATGTAGAAATGAACAGGGTAGCCTCACAATGTTTTTATTCATTTCCTTTGAGACTCCAGTACTGGAAAGCAAAGGGTCCATCTCCATTAATAACTGGGCAGTTTGAAAGTGAGAATATGCTGTCACTTCTCCTATCAGAAACAACTCTGTTCAAGATTAAACAGAATCTTGCTAAGATGGCCTTAAAATAACATAATTCTTCATGAACAGTCTTAGATATAGACTTAGACAAAGTAAAGGTTAATGAAGAGAAACAGTCTGAGAAGCCCTATCTACATATTACTGTGAATTAAAGCACGATTCAACCACCAGAATTTTTCATCGCCTTTTACAGTAAGTGAAAAAATAACAAAAGGATTTTTAGTTTCTTTTTAAAACAACTAACAATGCAACGCTGTTTGTCAGTGAAAGGTCTGACAAAAGAAATGCTTTCATTGATTATCCTGAATTATAAATTATAGCTCTCTAATTTTTCCTCTTATAAATGAATACTCTTCACAATCTAGCCTCACATGTCAGACAAAAAACTGAAACTTTTATAATGGAAATTTAATTATAGTACAATTTTTGCCAGTTGTCATTCCAAAGTCATCTATAATTATGCTCAGGTCATTAAAAGTTATTTTTTTCATTTACTTGGCCAAACATGCCAGCTACACATTGGTTCATCCCCTCAAATTCAACACTATACAACAGTAATTAAGGAAATTACTGAATTTTTTTTTTTATTTTTTTAAGCTAATTGCAAACAAAACATCTGCAGAAAGAGTCAAAACAAAGAGCGACTGACAGACAATTTGATTTTTGTTTCCAAAGAACATAAATTTTTAGAAATGAAAAGGCACTTCTGCATGTCAAGAGTAAACACTTATTATTGCCTTTTTGCTTTAGATGCATTTTTCCATATGATAATTCTAAAAGATAACAGTCCACTATAAACATAGTTTTCTACTGTAAAATTTCAGCACCAAAATACCTCCAGAGAGCTTTTTGGAAGTTCCGAATCATGAACTAACAAATGAAACTGAACTCTCCCTTTCCCAAAAGAAAGCCCTCCTCTCTCCTTCCAGGAAGTGGAGCAAGTTTAATGGAATGAGTAAACATGAACTAAATGCACAGATAGTTGTTAATATAATTTAAATAATAACAAGGGGGCTCAAAAGATGATATATATTGAAAGACAGCTAAATGCAGACATCAAAAGTATAAATTTGAAAACACAATTGTTAAAACTATTTGAGATGGTTGGGCATACTGAAATGCAAGAGCCATAAATCATTAACTTCACTGGCAGTTTGATTTTAATCTCCACTGTTTTTCTTTTAATACAGTACCTCATGATAATGCTAGGAAAAGCAGTTCCCAATTTTATTTCTTATTTCTTCTTAGTATTTCCTTGCTGAATGCTTTCCAGTAAAACGTTTTATTTCCTGTGTCAGAACTCCTTTAGCCATGTAGATACGGAGTAGAAAAAAAAAAAGAATATAGAGCAGCTTTCCTCACTCATGTATTTCTGGCTTCTTAAGAGTCTCGAACAATCTCAGCTCCATGAGGATGCCCCTCTCTGCCTAAGCAACACACTCAGCAGCAATCAGATGGATTACCAAAAAACCCTATTTTTTTACATCTATAGAAGCTGAGGTCTAGTGCTCTGTGAACTGTCTCAACTTTATTTTTGTTGTAAACAGGAATGTGATGCACACGTGCTCACCATGAGAGATCCTTGGACTGTAGGACAGCATTACCTATTTAAAGCACTGCAGCAATCTAGTATCCTGAAGAGGGAGAATTTTTTTTCTCCAAAGTCAGGATATTTCTTCATCAGGATCTGCCCTGATTTCAGGTCTCAAGCTTGACACATAGTCTACAGGCTAGGCTATAAAGCTGTAATTGAACTTTATACAAAAAAGTAATACCAGAAAAACCAGAAGTCAGCACCAGCTTTTCTTCCTGGGAACCTTTAAGAGGTTGGACTGAATTCTGCACACAACTCCACATTTGCAGAACAAACAGGTTTGCAAAGCCAAAATGCCTCCCAAGCACTGAAAAAAACTGGAAGCACCTGAGTGGTGTCATTGTTCATTTTTCTTTGAAGAGAGGTAAAATTAATATACCATTCTTTCTATAAACCTTTGATACTATTTTTTTTGTAATTTGGAAAAAACCCCAAACTCCTAAAAGGTTTAAAAAACTAAAGTATTTCTGTGTTTCTATATCATTCCTGGATGTTTCATGCTTCATAGATACTTCAACAGAATTGTGCAGTTACGTGTTTTTAAAGCTGGCCAAAGCTGCTGGGCAAGAAAGCATGCAGTCCAACAGTCTCAAACGAAAGAGTGAGCCTTAAAATATTAAAACCAAGGAGCATGCCTGTCTGTTCAACCATTTCCATCTTTCAATACCCTTTAAAACCACTGGCAAATTTCATCCAAATAACTTGCTTAAAATTTAAACTGATTTGACACAGTACTGCCAGAATTTAATTCCAGAAGATGAGAGTGCCAAACTAGCGCTCCCATTCAGGAGGGCCAGGGCAGACAAGCAGAAGTTTAACATCGAATACTCCATTTGACAACAGATCCACGGTTAATTGGGTGCTGCCTCCTGTCCTGCAGGTCTGTCACAAGGAAAAATGGGATTACCTTCACAAGGTGGTGATATTTAGCAGACAAGTCTTTCAGAAATTAGGCCTCTGTTGTCTATGGGACATCCTGTTTTCCTGACTCCTAAACAAAAGGAGGTTTTAGACTCGGCTCAGAAGTTCACGCAACTATTTTTTTTTTTTTAAGCAAGAAACCTGTCCTTTAGAGCCTAAAATTCCCTTTGCCCATAGGGTTGATACATTCATATGTATATATTAAAGAAAAAGAGATGGGGATATGTGGGGGTGTGTACGTGTGTCTGTATATACACATACACACTCTTTGGCACACACTATCAGTTACTCTTTTAGACACAAACTGAAGTAAATATACTTTGGTCACTTCAAATGTATAAAAGATTTTGCTTCGGTTTTGGATAAGACCAAGTCAGAGGAAAAACCGTACTTTCCTGTCTCAGTTGCTCAAATTTTTGCTGAAGGATCAGCATAATTAAAAATGAAGCGAAGTTTGCCTATGAGTGGAAAACAGTATGATATAACTGTATGTGAGAATTGGAATAGCTGACGTAAAAATCGGCCTCAGAAGAGGGGAGAAAGTGCTCATCATAAAGTTGGTAAGGATAAATTTAAAGGCACCCATGGAACTTCACTGGAAAGGCACCGAATGCCCTTTCCTGTTATTTTTAATTGCTTTTAATAACAGAGTACCAATGCATTCATTTAAATCTGCAGTAATAATATACTTCTGAAAAGAGAGATCCAAAGCATCTATGAAACAGCTTACATTTCATTTGTTCAGAACAGAGTTAATACTAAGGAATGCCCTAACAGTATTTTTTACAAGTATTTATAATTTACCACTTCTATTAAAGGTGCCCATATAGCACCTTTATTTTAGTCTTTTATTTATAACCAGTACACTCCCAGCTTGCTGGGTTTTTCTCACTCTATAACAAGAAATTCTTCCTGAATTGAAGTTGGGTACAGTAATTGTTTGAGTGTGTGTTTTTGAGCTTATCCTTGTAACTAATAAGAGACTGCAACAAAGACTGGAGATGAAGATATGTCACAGGAGAAATTATATTATCTACTTTTCCTTAAGGGTCATTATGTTTTCTTCACATTCCCTCCACCTGGCAGATGTGAAATTAATAATTTTGCCCCTCAGGTTTGCTCTAAGTTAGTGAAGGTTCATTTGTCTCAAAGAGCAGGTTAATTTCTTCCTCTGCAAATGTTTTGAAATGGGAATCTATTAAAGTGAAGAAATAAGTCTCCATTTATAAGACTGCTTTTCACACAACCAAAGACATGGCAGTTCTTTTTACACACACTCTTCTTTCCACCCCTATATTAACCCAACTCTAACTGTCAGGAAAGAATCCCAAATGCTTCTCCTTATTCTAATGTTGAGCTTCTCAAAACAAACTGGTCTGACAGTCAGGTTTCGTGCTCTGTGTCCTTACCAACACTAGATAGTGTCTATATTCCTTTTATGGTTCAGCACATGTCAGAAAGGGAGCCAACAGACCTACATATTTGCAGCAGTTTTCCTGTCCTCTTTTTTCCCCTCCCCTTCATGGGGTGGGGAGTGAAAATGTTCTGTTTCTCACGTGAGATATCTGGATGCTCTCTTTAACCAAAAACTATTTATTTAGGGACCAATGGAGACACTACAGTGCAGGTATCAGTAATTTCTATGTAACGCCAGTTCTCTTGGTTGCTAATATTAGGAGAAGCTTTTGTGCTCACAGGCTGAAAATTCACCGAATGGAGAACCAACCTGTGATGTCCCCTGCAAAGGGAAGACACATTTGGGATAAAAGGGTAGATACACTGATGGTGTTTATTTCCTAAAAGAAAATGTTTTTGTTTTGCTATCACTGGCAACCACAAATCTAGAGAAGCACCCAGAACAATGTAGTGGAACTCAAGCTTTTGTCTGTGATAAAGTCTTTCCATCACACTGTACCTCACTGTTTATACAGCTTCAGGGAAGGACAGGAATACAGCAGAAAGATCATGATACATCCCTGCTTATTAAAGCAGAGTCTAGGAGAATTTAACAGACACCATGGTGACAGCTTCTCTTCCCAGATTTTGACAGAACCTTGGAATCACAGAATAGCTTAGGTAGGAAGGGTCTGGTTCATCTGGTCCAACCCTCACTGTACACCACTCTTGCTCAACCAGCACCAACTAAAGCATCTTGTATGATGCCCAGGTATCTTCTGAGTATCTCCAGTGCTCTTTCCTCACCTACAAAACGATTTCATCACAGAAGGAGTTGAGGTTCATCAAGCGTGACTTCCCCTCTGTGAATGCATCCTGATTACTCCTGATCATGTTTTTGTCCCTTGTGTGCCTGGAAATGGTTTCCAAGATTGGTTGTTCCATCACCTTCCCAGGGATTATGGTGAGATTTTCCAACTGCAGTTCTTTGGGTCTTCCTTTTTGTCCTTCTGGAAGATAGGAGTGGCATTTATTGCAGTTGCATTCACTGTCTTTGTTTGGCGGGGTTTGTTTTCTTTTTTCAGGACTTTAAAAGGACTCCAAGTGGAAATTCTAGACTGTGAGACAAGGAGGAAGAGAACTGAACTTAAAGAGATTTTTATATGGGAGGAATTTGGATTATCTGGGTTTTTCTCAACCTAGTATTCCCGATAACACAAGGGGAGGCTGTTCTGTAACATGGCATCAGAGAAATCATCTCAGTAAGTAACACCTTGGGCGCTTTTTTCCAGACAAGTGGCTGCCAAAGAAGAACTTTCATATACTAGTCAATGCTGAGTATCATTTGTGTTTTCTGAAGGGCCCCTTCCAAGAAGACGCACTTCTGTTTTGTTTCCCCATCAGAAGTCAAGTGACCAGTGATGCAGACACATGGACATGTATCTCACGAGGCAGTATTTTCTTGGAATTCTATTAAAATCTTTCAGTTTACCTCCTGCACATCTGAATGCTGCAATTCACCTGGTACAGTGCAGAAAAATCCAAAACTAGCTTTTACCCTTAGGAGAAAGTAACCTTATATGAGCTGATTTGTGTATCAGAAAGGCATTAGAAAAAAGGACAATACACTAGGATCTTACTTTCATAATAAAACTATAAATAAACTATAAGTTCACTGTGGACTTCTAGTTCTGATAAATCAATGTAACTTCCTACTGAAGTTTATTATAGTTTCAGGTTAGGAATGGTGACTTTAGAAATATCATGGAACTTTTCAATGGAAAATAAAATGGTGCAATATCTGCAACCCTCCTCCTCAGGGTTCAGGTGTCTCTGACCTGAGGTCTAGCTCTAATATAACACAGCTGCAAAAACCTTGGTTAAAACTTCTGAAGAAAATGGCTAAGAGAAAGAGCTGTGGAAAAAACCTGCAGTATGGCTTCAAGTTGACATTTTCCTATGATCACAAAACTAAGCAGTGTTAAGACTTTTTTATATGCCTGAAAAAACCCTGAACCTCTTCACAGGCAGTTCCCCAAGGTATAGCAACGAGAAGGAATAACTTAATTCCCAGTGACACTAAGATCCTTCCTCTTTTCTTGAGACAAAAAGGTCAAAAGATCAAAGTCTTAAAGGACACAGAAAGGCAGCTGCCATTTCAAGCTAGAGAAGTTCTTAGGAACTCATCTTTCCTAATAATGATATAGAATGGGGAAGGGTATGGAAATCAGCAGAAAGGACCACTGAGTTTCAAGACAGGCTAGGGCACGGACACTGACAAAGGAAGAGACTAACTAAGGAACTAATAACAAAAGAAAGTGGGAGGGTAGAAAACAGGGAAAACCAACTGCAAAACTGACTTTTTATTCACAACGTTGTACACAAGGGGATACAGACTGTCCATCCTGTAGGACCTGGACAGTCAGACATGGGGCAGGAAGAAAGTGGTGGCACTGAGTACTGTCCAGCATACCTGAGCACAGTGAGTTTACATGCAGGGTTCAAGACAGTTCCTAGCCCGTACCATCTGCCTAGAGATACTTCTGCCTGGTGCAACCTGATGCAGGTCTTAATTGATCAGTGAAGAGGATACTCATTCCATCAGTATATTCTGACACATGTAGGGTTTTTTCACAATGCCAGTGGATGCCAGTGGGCAGCACAGAACTAGTGAAATAGTTTTGAGACCTTGGAATACTAAACAGCTGAAGCCAAAGCAATGAGCAAACTGAGAAAAACAAAGATTATTCCTTTTCAAGAGTGGGGATTTAAGGAGTTCCTCTGCTCTGTTCTTCCAGATTGTAACAAGACTTCTAGGAGTACCAGATATTTTACAACAAACCTGCAGCAATGTTTCAAGAGCTCAGTTGTACTGGGAGTAACAGCTTTTCCTCCTGACAAGCTCAGGTGATGGGGTAGAAGAGACAGCAAAATCAACTATGTTAATTAAAACATTCCTGTTATTTCATTGTATGAAAATTATTGGTTAAATTGACAGTGATTGTTTTTGCAAATACTCCAGGGCAGTAATTGTGTCTTAACACAAAGAAGTAGAGATCTGGCTGTTCAAAAAACTCCACAGTTTGGGGATAATTCATCAGAAGAGTCTTTCATGGCAGCTTTTTTATTTATTTTTTCATTTTCCTAAATTCCAATAGAGTTTTCTGGTTCAGTAAAGGAAAATATGCTAATTTTCAGAAATTATGCCAAATGTCACAGTGAAAAAAAAAAAATTATGAGAAAAAGAAAACAACTTTCCCTAGGGGGCCTTAACAATCCCCTCTCTTAGCAGGAGGGAGGATTTTATTCTAACTTTTCTTCCTAAGGTAGCTGTCTTCAAGATGTATCTGTTCACCAGCAGATTCAAGGAACAACATAAATTAGAAATAAAGTCTCCTAATAGAGGGGCCATAGCAAAAAAAAAAAAAAAAAAAAAAAAGAAAAGAAAAAATGCAGGAGCTCATTTAGCAGTTCTGCATTATTCAGGTGTGTTTTAACTGGGGCACTGTCTCACTACCAGAGTGTAGGGACACAGACCACATCTAGATTTGTATCATGCAATGCATGTCAAAGACAAAACATGCTGGAAAGCCCTGAAATACATAATTCTACAGAAATATAGATATTGATAAGAAGAAACTACAAAACACAGTCTAGCTTACTAATCCGTTTTCAACATAGCTACTTTAGTTTTACTACGGACAGTTCTACTGGTTTTGGGTCAGATTGGGTCTCATCAGGAACAACAGTGATACAAGGGGGAACAGCTTCAAACTGGAAGTAGATTTAGATCAGACATTAGGAAGAAATTTTTTACTGTGAGGGTGGTGAGGCACTGGACAGGTTGCCCTGAGAAGTTGTGGATGCCCCATCCCTGGTATTCTGCATTCTAGGTTCACAACACCATATGAAATGGTTGTGGGGAGAGGGAGCTTTGAGCATAGTAACAGGTGATTTAAATTCCAGACAACCTGGGAAGGCCTCCATTTCACACTTTAAAATGAGAAAAACCCATTTTTCTGAGTCTGACTCAAATGTGGTTCACCATGGCCAAAATCCGTTAAACTCCTTCAAATCCAAACTCCACAATCTAGGTTAAATTTAATCCAGACCTGAATGTAATTCTTTGGCTTTCCTGAGAATTACACTGAAAGAGCATTTACATTTACATTATATTTCATCAAAAGGAAACAAAGCACTTTCTAAAGTGGCAACTGCTCCAGTGAGTGTGATGCAACCAAGTCTGGAGAGATTTTTTTCTTTGCATTCTAATTATAGCTGCTTTTATTTAGTAAAGTTACAGATAAGACTCGTCTATTACAAGCCTCTGAAATCTCATTTTGCTAAAATTAAAACATATTTCAAATGCTTTGGAGAACTATTAAGATTATTGAATGCCTAGCATACTGTTTCAAGTCTCCAAGTGGTTCACTATCTTCCCCTAGGGAACAGGCAAGCAGCATGCAATTATCACAGTAATTAAAAAGGTGCAATGATTCTTCTCTTAAAGACTCCTGTTTTATTAATTCTATGGTATGCTTTGGAGACTGGCATTATTTTACTCCTACCCAGCTTAATTATACCGTCATTAGTTTATCAGCATCTCTTTTTAAACCCTTGGGCCAGTTATTAGCATGTCACTTGCTAACCGTTAACCAATAACCACTACACCTTCAAAGCATGGTCTTCTGCTATAAAAAAGCCAATTTGTAGAGACAGATTTAATATCATCATTCAATTTACATTTTTCAGTCATTTAACTTTCTGCTTTTAATTTAAGAAGGTTACTGTTTAGCTTAATGAAAACACAAATAATTCTGATGTATTACAAGATGTTACCAGGTAATAAAACACTTCCAGTACACACTGGTCTATGAAACTGAATGCATGTTTTAATACTCAACAGTATGTACCCCTGAGAAGAACAGAAAGCATATGATATTCTTAAACATAACTAAAATTCTGGATATGACTCTCTACTAAGTCTGGCTGAGGTGGAGTTAAATTTCCTTCACAGCAGCCTGTGTGGCGCTGCATTTTGGATTTGTGACTAATCCAAGGTTGGTAACACACCAGTGTTTTAAATGTGCTTGCACAGCCTCAAGGCTTTCTTTTTCCCACTCCACTCCTCCAGCAAATACACCAGAGGTGGACAAGGAGCTGGCAGGGGACATGGTGGGGACTGCTGTGTCCCCTGTGACAGTATGGAACATCCCTGACCAAGCGATGTCATACAATGTCACAGTCAGAAATCAAAGCTGAAGGAAAGGAGGAGGAAATGGGGATGTTAATTGTTACAGCATCTGTCTTCTCAGGTAACCAGTGTGTATGCCAAAGCACTACTTCCCAGGAAGTGGATAAAGATCTGCCAGCCCATGAGAAACAGTAACTTCCTATTTCCCTTCCAAGGGTAGTTTTGCTTCACCTATTAAACTGTCTTCGTGTCAATCCATAGGTCTTTTTGCCTTCCTTCTATTTTCTCCTTGTCTCGTGGCACAGGTGACTGAGTGGCTACTTGGCTACTGCCTGGTGTCAATTCACCACACCCCATAACCCTGCAGGACAGACAGGCTCACACAGCACCCAGCACTGCATGAACTGATCATACAAGCAGATGAAAAAACTATGAGAAAATTCGCCTTCCCATTAAAATAACTATTTTCGTTATTTTCGAAATATTCGTGTATTAAATACATACTTACCTTGTCTAGACAGACATTTACATTATTATGAAGGGCACAGTGACCCAGAAACCCTCCTGAAGGGAGCTCTATTTAATTTTTATGCTTCTTTTTTGACTAAGCTGAAGTTATCTTAGTCTAGTAAAGAAAATCTTGTAAATACTAAATACTTAACTATTATTATAACCTAGCTGTACTGCTTTTTGGTACTTTTCCTTAAATACTTCTTTCCAGTAATGAGATGAAGAAAAATACCAAAATAACATCAAAGAATTAGTACCTGTATAAGTGCATCTTCACAACATAATAGTGGGATTCTGACAGCAACTATATTTCATTTTGTGTTTGACATCACACCAATTCAATTCAACTGAAATGACACTTACTCACTGACAGATGGCCAAGTGACTTTACAAAAAGTATATGCAATGGAAATACATTATTTCTGTTGAAGTATGTAATTTTTACTGTTAAAAAGGAAAGTAAGACCAAGTCATTCTTTAAAAGACTAGGAACAATAAGCTAATACTACTTGTGACTCCCATTTTCTCTAGCTACATTCCTGCCTATGTTCCACCAGCTTTACAGCAGCAGGGAGATGATTCAAAATATTGGGGGAAAATACTAATGACCAAAGAAAACCCAGGTCACAGTATCCTCTGTTATTTTCTGAGCAGCTAAATCCCAAACTAGTATCACTGCCAGTCTTACTGAAAATTATTGTACTATTGCTTTTGTAAAATAGGTGAACTTTGTATGTTATTACACTCAGAGGTCAGCTCTATTAATTATAACATCCAAAACAGGAGCCAAGATTGCCACAATGCACCAGAAATTGCACTATCTCATTTAGTAAAGAGACATGCCGTCAGTCACTCAAGAAAGCAGTCCTCTGCTAAACCTCATCTGCTAATTGAGACTCAACAGTGAATGCTTTTGCTGTTACACAGGATCTCTTTCCACTTTCTCTACAAGTTTGATATAACTGACATTGAAAAAACAAAAGCATGCACAGTCATGATTTCATCTACAATTTACAGTGGCATTGAAGGTTGATTTCAAGGTCACTGTAGCTGGAAAATGCTAAAAGATTATACTTAAAACCATTCAGTCTTAATTCCTGCAACTTGCTGGTTTAAGACAGACAGTAAAAACTGCAGGTGAATTAACTTATGTCTTCAGCACTAGAAAGATGCTTGCAACTTTCCTATCACCTTAGAGTACTCACCAGCACATTTGGTTCTTGTTTTGAGAGCTGGGCCAGGAGATCCTGTTCCTCCTTCACCTGGTCTTGTCAGTAATACACTGATTTCATATTCTGTATCAGGATCCAGGTGCCCAATCTTATAGCTTGTGGAGTCCACGGGCTGTATGTCATACCAGCTTCCACTTGAAGTTCGATACTCAACTTCTCTTTGGATAATGGGTCCATCCCCATTGATGGAATTGGCATTCAGCTGTATCCAGAGGTAAGTTGCACCGACTGAGGACAGCTGAGGTGGAGCAATGGGAACTGGTGGCTCTGAAACACAGGAAGTTACAATAACAAGCTATGATTACACTTGCATTTCTTCTGCTTCTAAAGCATTCAAATAAGCAACGGGTTTCATACTACCTTGGAATTGAAGACTCCACAAAAATATGGCTATGAGGCAATCACCACTACAGATTGACTTATTTTCATTAAACTGCAATATTCAGATTCTTCTGTTTACACATTTGGAGATTTTAACCTGAAGCTTTTGGTTTATACCACCTAACTTCCAGGTGCAAATGGAATTCTATTCACTAGACACTCCATGGTAACTTCCAATTTAAAAAGAAAGATAATCTCAGGTTTTCTCATACAGATACAGTTTTTACTGGATATTAATATTAATCCTACTCAAAACTAATGTTTTTAAGCTAAAATCTATGTTGTAGCCTATCCTTACACGTAATCAGAACAGGAATTTCTGCACGAAAACAAAATGAATTTTTAATTAGTTATTTTTCATGTACTTAACTACTCAGCCTTCATATTTTCAGACTTCTGTGTAAGCAGAATAAGTACAGTAATTTTTCAAGTCCTATACTTTGGTTCAAATTAAAAAGCTTCTAAATAAAAGCGGGGGGATTTCTTGAGTTTCTACTAGGAGTCTGTTTCTACTTCATGTTATGGCTACTCTCACTAACTACCACACAGAAACAGAACTCTGTATCACAGAGCAAGCATGCATGTGATATCCTGATAGTTTGGATTCTAAAGATTTCAAAAGCGACCAAAATTTTAAAACCACTTTTATTTACTACGTGATGGGCATCTTATTTTAAATTAGACTTCGGAAATAATTTGCAGACATCATATTTTTTTAAAGGTAAATAACAAATTCTTTTTTTTCCCTACTGGTTAAATTACTCTGCTGTTTCATGCATCACATCTGCAAAAATTCGCCTTCCCATTGGTTAAATATATTCAAGTAGAATGAAATCAAGTCACTGCAATAAGGCACTGTTTGATCCAATATTCTCAACATATCTATCAGCAAACAATGCCGCCTTCTTAAGGCTACACAGAATATGTAATGACCGCAAGACATCTGTCTTCCCTAAGCTTTAGATTCAGATTTATCCTCTTCTGCTAACCATTTCCCTCTGTGTTGAGATACAGGTAGTCAAACAGACAAGAAGCTGAATTTATATATTTCATCATTTTGTCATGGTCTTCAAAGTCACAGTTAAAGCAAAGAACATAAAAGAATGAAGCAAAAGGGAGAAGGGATCTCTGGGAAGCATTCAATATTTCCTGAGAAACAGCAGAATTACTCTTTTAAAAAACATGTAATTATCCTACAGTATGCTACCTTTTTTCATTTACAGAAAGGGTAACCCAGAGCACTAAGTACACTGAAGATTAGCAACGCCTCAGATAGATGGTATTTCTAATTAGCAGTGTACACTTGTACGCAAGCTTCGATCTATGCAATCTGTTAGCAATTGCTGAAACACAACACTACAAACCAGCCAACACATCCTCACTGTGTTTTCATCTTAACAAAACTAAGTGATTACTATCATGATGAACATGATACAAAAGGGCAACAAACCAGAATATCTCTGAAGATATCTACTAATTATTACTAATTTGAATAGACATAAAAATAGCTTAATATATTGTGGTAGATTCCAGGATATAAAGACTATTGTTTAGATTTTCAAATCAGCAGTGAAAGCATTGTTTTATGTCAACAGCAATATATGGCAAACCGATGTCATTGTTGAGTTAGAAACATACTGCAGTTTTATTGAAACTATTCTTCCTAAAGTATATAAATTATGGCTTCATACAGTGATACTATGTCTGGAAACACTCCTGACTTGACTCAAAATGATTTAGCATCAATTTAAATCATTAGGCTGTTTTGTGAACCAAGACATGAAATGGAACTTTTATAGAGCATCCTAAGGCATTTACTTAGCCATGCTGAAAGAACAGTTAATTACTTTCAAGTTTCAAATGCTACTAAAGGCTGTTGAAGTGCCATTCAAAATGCAAACTCAGGAGTTAGGTCACTAAGGTTAGTGGTTACACCAATTCATTCCAAATATTACAAGTACTTGAAACAGACAGTATTTTATTGTCTTTTTATACCTCAGGGCATGTTTTTCATTTCTCTGGGACCACAATGAAAAAGGTTAATTCAAGCTGCATTATTTCAGAAAAGCCTGCATATACTGCAGTTTCATACTACTAACATAGTTTAATACCGAAAGTTACCTTCTTCCCAGAGACTGAGACTACCTAAAATCAACCTTTCATTACAAATACAACGCTCATATTAAATGACTGGTTAAAAACATGAGACTCAGTTAAGCAGATTCTCTAACAGAAACATTATATGTCCAAATATAATGAACTGATTTCATGACTTAAGTATGAAACGTATTATTAATTTATGTCTTATTCTTTTATTCCTTCTTTAGATGGAATGATTTAAATTTTTTTGGATGCTGAGGAGTTTGAATCACTTAGGGAAGTACCACTGCAGCACTACTGTCATTCACTAAAAGCAGTTTTACTGGTGGCCACTGAGGTAGTCTCAATTAAATACCATGCAAATTAATACCTTTATCAAATGATACAATAGACTTAACGTTTTAGATTTGTGTATGTTAAAGGAAGGATTTTCAACTGACAGCAGAAACAAGTTTGTAGCAGTGGCTGTTTAGTACAATGGTCTAGCTTAAAGAGGAATTCTTCCTTGCAGATCTCTCCTAAAGCCAAGTGGACAAAACTATTCAGTACTGTGAAACCCTTTTAAATGTATGCTTTTAAAACAGAATATTAACTGAAAAAAAAGAAGGCAAGTTGATCCATATTTCAAATTTTATGCTTTTTAGACTTCAGACAGACACGTGACCTCTTCTTGAATTCTCTGACAAATGACAGAGGGAAAGAAAAGAGTGGCTACCTTACAGAGCCAGAGGTCTGCAGGTGATAGGAAGCTTTAGGCAGCTGCTCTCAGACCACCCTACATAAATGGATCATTTATATTAAATATGAGAAAAAGACAGACTTTATGATAAAGAGCAACCCTTCTCTTACACAGAGGATAAAAACAAATGTAGCCATACATGAATGTGAACTATTCATTCTTATGCACTTCTTTATTAATTGAAAACACACTTGAAACTGCAACTCGTTCATTTAAACTGCTTTGTACTTAAATTACACAGATTTTCCAAACATTTTCTACAGCATCTTAACATCTCTTGCTTTGCAGTTCTTTTAAAATTTTAATTGGGAGGGGAAAGGCATCACACTGAGATGCCAGTGGAGATAATGTAAATCTCTAAGATTTAAGTGAGTTAAAGAAGACAAAAATAGACATTTCTTCTCTGCAGCTCAGAACCACTATCTTGAAAAATGACAAAAACTACTTCCTCACTTTTTGCAAATGCATGAATATGTATGTTTATCTTCCCCTCTTTGTAACAGAATCATAGAATCATTAAGGTTGGAAAAGACCTCCAAGATAATCAAATCCAACCTTTGATCAAACTATGCCAACTAAACCATAGCACTAAGTGAATATTTTCAGGGACGGGGACCACACCACCTCACTGGGCAGCCCGTTCCAATGCTTAAACATCCTTTCAGTGAAAAAATTCTTCCTGATATCCAACCAAAATCTCCCTGGCAAAGCTGGAAGCTATAAGCTCTTGTCCTGTCTCTTGTTGCCTGGTAGAAGAGGCTGACCCCCACCTGGCTACAGCCTCCTGTCAGGTAGTTTTAGAGAGCGGTAAGGGCCTCTCTGAGCCTCCTTTTTATCCGAGCTAAACACCTCCAGCTCCATCAGCTGCTCCTCATATAACTGACTCTCCAGACTCTTCACCAGCTCTGCTGCTCTTCTCTGCACTCACTCCAGCACTTCAATGTCTTTCCTGTAGTGAGGGGACCAGAACTGGACACATCACTTTAGGTGTTGCCTCACCAGTGCCGAGTACAGAGGGTCAATCACTGCCCTGTTCTACCTGGCCACATGCAGGTCAGGATGCCACTGGCCTTCTTGGTCACCTGGACACATGCCAGCTCAGGTTCAGCTGGCTGTCGGCCAGCACCCCCACGTCTTTCTCCCTATCTTTTAGTGCTTATGTAGCTCCAATTTTCACCTACCTTCCCTCTCATTTCAAAACACCTCCCAGTTTGCCTTTCCTTTCAGTCCCAGCACGAATAACCTCATCTGGGTATGCAGCTTCTTGTTCTTGCACTCCTCACTATCCACATTGCTATCCATCACCATTTTACTCTCAAAGTACAAGGATTCAGCAAGGTGGAGGTCTGTATGCTAAAAGCATACAAACGCTAAGCTCATAGATCTTGATTCCTGTGCCTGGATCCAGCCTGCCACAGAGGAGCTCAGATCCCTGCTTGCAATTAAATTCCATACACTGTATCTAGAATTTTGGGGGAATTTGAAAGATGAACTCAAAGAAGTCTCAGGGTCTTTTTGGGTTTTATTTAGCAGTCTGTTAACTAACTATATTTGAGAACAGATTTTCACAGGAAGAGAGAAACAGCATTCTTGACATAACTAGTACCCTTCTGAAAAAATATTACTGCTTCAAAGTCCAGAGTCTTCAGCACTTTCCTATGGCAAGTTTGCTAAGATGGATGAACTGTATCAGCTCTTTTGGCTGGAGGTTTTCTCAACACCTCCAGGCTGAGGCACACACCCACACTGAAAAATGCAGGTCTCCAGTCAGTTTGCCAAAAAATGAGCATGTGAAAGCAGGACTTCATGACAGGAATTGTTTGGCAACCATAAAAATAAGTCCTAATACCAGCACGGTTGGTAAAAAAAGGGGTACAGACAGACTGATGGACCCAGCATGGTAACTTGGAGAGAGCAAAAACAGATGCCAAGTATCTGTGTATATTTAATGTATGAGAACAACTGATACCACAGATAAGTAATCATTAATATTTTCTTACTCTGTCTTGATGCCAAAATGACTTTGCCCTCCAGAATAAAGTCTTTTTAAGCTCTAGAGGTCCTGAAGAGGTTTGGTTCTGTTCCCAGTGTTAAATTTTCCATTTGGAAAATGCAGACATTTAAGCTGCCAGCATTACAGATGGCTACCTTTCTATGCCCTTGCTTAAAAACATAACCAAACTGCTTTTAACCAATTTGACACCTAGGTTTACCTTGTTTGAACTCAATAAGCAGTCTGAACTCTGTAATAATCTGATGTCTGCTAGACAGGCTCATTCTGTTCTCCTAAATCTAATCTGTATTGGATCTGCCCACTATTAAAAAACTTCAACCTAGGGACCGTATGTAGAACTCTAATTTACTTCACCAAATGCATTTAATCAATTCCACCCGACTATTTTCCTTTTGCTCAATGTTTGATTACTGTTATGTCATCTATTAGATACGAGCTGATGTTTTTTACAATAAGTGGGTTATCTGACAAGGCCAATTTCATGTCTCCCATTAGATAAAGTGACATTTCAATCCAATTTTCTGACAAACTTAGATGAGGATACCGTGCAGTTTGAGCACACACAATGACAAGGCACTTGTCTTTTCAGCCTTTCTTATCAGAACAAACACTCAGGTAAATTGAAAACCTCCCCTTCAGGATTTATTTAAATAGAACAATCAATACTTTATTTCACCATCCTCTAAAAGGCATATAAGCTAACACAGACAAGTTTTTTAAAAAAAACCCTTTTATTTCCCCCTTTTTAAGGCCAGACTAATTGTTCACTGACAGCCTTTTTCTCATTAACTAGACAATATTCATGTTTACAATTATTTAATAAGAGAACTGACAGCTCTTTAATTGTGCTTCTTTCCCCCCCCATACTGCTGAAACCTTGCTATAACATGCTCACTCAGGTAAAACAGGAAAAAAATAAGAGAAGAGAATAAGAACACCTGGCAGTTTCTTACATGTCTTTAATTTTCAAGATTTCATTCCTATTCCTTTGTGATTCCAGGTTTGATTTGCAGCACCTGAAACTAGCAGCCCTTCTGATCTTTTCAAGCGTTCTTGTACCTGCTCTCCAGTGCCACACAACATCATGCCACAACAGCACCACAAAGCTTAAAGATCTTTACACACACAATTGGAATCTACTTACAGTAAGTTCCTATTTAGCGAAACTATGTCTACAGTGAAGTAGAATGAATGTTGTACAGAGTTGTAACCCACCCTACTGTGCAAACATCTCTACTTAAAAGCAAACATGTTTTGAAAAAAGCCCTATTCCAGTGCAGGACATACTTTTTGCAACTTGAGTTACAGGTTCAGTAACCAGAATGAAGCAGAGCATGGTAATTGCAAAGAACTGATTCCCTTTAACTTACAAGTGCTCCGTTTGACTCTCCTTGTCATTCTAGCAATATAATTCCAAGGAAATTCCTTGTAAGTCAGTTTAGTTACACCAGCATAAATTAGAAGTGAATTAAATTCATTGTTTGTAAAAAAGAGGGGGGAGTAATCACACCACTGTTTTTACACATACTATTATTAAGCCATCAGCAATTCCCGAATATACTAAACATTACATGCAGTGTGGGCATATGTACATTCTTCATGATTTATGGATGGTAATGGATTAAAAAAATACATAGCTGCACTGAAATCAACCCATTATCTTTGAAGTCTGCTAACCGACATTGCAGAAAAGCTGCTAAAAATTATGAAATACAATTTCTTAATTATATACCATCAATAAGAAAGCATATTTACTAATTAGCTCCTAATGCTGCTGTTTCAGTACAGTCATGTAACATTTTACAGCACAATGTTTAAAATGGGTCTTTTTAGGTCAGAAGGAATGACCTGCAGGTGGTCTCATAAAAGCTCCAACACAGGCAATGGGGATTACCATAATTACTTTGCCACTCTACAAGTAGTTAATGGGATTACACCCTAAGGCTATCCACTTGCTCACAGTGCCCAGCGCAAATTTTCTGAAAGAATCTGGGTAAGCACAAATGCTTTAATGATACGCTTCATAATTTCATCTACTGCACCTCAAAAGGAGCACTAATAAATTAAAACACCCTGAATCAAAGAGACTGAGAAAAAACGAACTTCTTCGGCTTCCTGTACCTCTCACCACTGACACAGTAACTCCTCCCTCTGCCTCCTTCAGGCAGTGTTCATTCCTCTTTATTTTCACTGGTGTTAGGTCTGAAAGATGCTTCATCATTCCTACTGAGTCCACATTTCCTTTCTTTGCCAACTTTCATGCATATCTATTTTTGGCCACCTACTTTATTTTCTTTTCACGCTTGGACCGAAATAACCTCATTTTTTTCCACCATGCCTTATAATTATATTCTCATCTCACCCACTCTATTTGTTTCTTTTTTCATCTCTCCATTCAAATAGCTCATCTAAGTTTTCATGCTACAATTTGTTTTGTCTTGTTATCGTCATACACCGGTTATTTGCAACATCCTTCTCTTGTCCTGTTTCTCTCCATTTTCTCTACAACACATTCACTAAAACCTTATTCTTGCTTTTGGAAAATGATTTAGTCTTCATTATGGCTTTCTTGCATCTTCTTCTACTGGTGATGGATTATTCCCCATTCTACCTACATATAAGTGTTTCCCAAAGTTTTTAAAAACATGCCTCCACATACAGAAATATGTGTATTTTATGTGTTCAATCTTTTAAAAACACCCCTCCCTCCATATACTGAAATACGTGTATTTTATGTGTTCACTTTAATCTTGCATATTTTGTAGTAAGTACATTTCTAGAATACAATCTCCACAAAGGAGGTAAATAGCCATTATTATGTTCATACTTTTAATAAAAACTTGTGAAGACGTACAGGTCTGAAGAGCGCATTTTGGGGAAATATTTAAAACAGCAATCAACAAGTACCTAGTTAATTAGCCATGGTTTCTTCTATCACTCCCTTGTTACAGCTGGATAGACTCTTAAGATTTACATAAGCAAAATCTATTTACTGAACCTCTTATCAAGTTTAACAGGCTATGGGTGACATTCTTACTGCATTAGCAACTGCAAGCCCTGATTCCACACACTGAGCATGGAAATACTGATTTGTATCATGAAGTACCTTTGACTATCAGTTCTGCATAGTTGGATACACCAACTCCTCCTTCCGTCCGGATCATGCAGCGATAGTTGCCAGCGTCCCGCTTCGTGGCATTTACCACACTAAAAAGAGCCACAAATCGTCGGGCGTTGAACACTTTTATGTCCTTCAAAGGTGCATCCCTTACATAAATACCCTAGGCAAAGAAACAAAAATAAAGAATATTATTAGTCATAGATTAAAAAAAAAAAAACAAAACACTGACAACCAATTTTACTTCTCTCGAGTTCCCCAGGAGGAGAGGAAAGATAAGAGCAGATGTCTGTATGTTAGTTTTACAGG
Organism: Pachycephala philippinensis; assembly: GCA_013397055.1. Classification (NCBI taxonomy): domain Eukaryota; kingdom Metazoa; phylum Chordata; class Aves; order Passeriformes; genus Pachycephala; species Pachycephala philippinensis. Next base: position 3,130,744 of record VWZT01004606.1, read on the forward strand.
TGTGAGAGTGAGACTTTACTGCCTTCCCATGTGAGTTAAACCATTCACCGTGAGTAGGCAACCATCAATCTGTAACAGCTCCTTTCAACTCTTTATAGTTTAACTAATAGATTTGAGAGCAATGTAACATTTACTCTCTTAGCTTGTTTTACACAAATATTTAAATTTATTTATTTTAAAAGAACATGAAACCCAGGATAGTCAGTCTGTGCTTTCTCTTCCCTCCCTCCATCTGCTGCTTGGCATATACATTTTGCACATGTGCAGTTGCACAGAGACATCAGTGGATGTTTCGCATAGCAGCACCCACACAAGGGGTTATCAGTGACTCAGGTAGAAGAGACCAGGCACAGATTTACCAGGCAAATGACCTGAAGCTGTCTCCACCACTCCCTTCCTCAGCATGACACTGGAAACTGGGCAGTTTCTATTTCAGCGCAGTGTCTAGCCGTCAATTCAACATATTACATGTACGGCACAAGAAAATGAGCCCTGTAACAGCTGAGGAGAACAAGGAGTGAAAAAGGGAGGGGAGAAGACAGAAGAGGGCAGAGATGACAACTTGCCATGTCCTTCGACACAAAGATAATGGCAAAGAGGCTTGGCTCTCAAATCCTCATCAGAACTCATGCTCCACCTGACCATGAAATAGAATACTTGCACTATGAACACCCAGAAACCCGCAGAAAATGTATAAAGATTGAATTATGAAAGCTGGATGAAAAAAAATCAAACCTACCACCGAAATCCACTGACAACATTAACTCAAACAAGAAAACAAGAAAGATACACTTTTCATACAATGATATTTATTTCACCAAACCGAAGGCTGCAGCCACTATTGAGACATGAGAAACTGGAAAACCCCAACCGGCACTTCACGAAAACCACTCTCTCCAGGAAGGCACAGGCACAGTCTGATGCTACCTAATGACACCAGGTATGTTTAGTGGGTTTCTCTAGCTTGAGGAGCTTCTAGCAGGTCAAGGGTCCTGCCCTATTAAGCTTCTACAAACCAACAACATAGCTGGTGATGTCTGTTTTTCTGCCCTGGAGTTTGTAGTTTGTCCAGCAGGATTTAAAACATTTAGAAAATACTGATCTCATTTTATTATGATCTTATTTGCCACTAAATTGGAAGTACCCTTGAAATACCAGCTATAACAAAAGAGCTTTAAACAACAGTCACACAAAATTAAACTCATCCGTAAATCACAAAACCAAGTCAAAGTTAATCATGCTGTTAATACCAAAGAAGCAACATAATTAACAATAAATACTGATTCTAATGCACAGCAAGGTAGAGTTATTTCCTCTTCAAAAGAAAACGTGGATGATGCAAAGCTTATGTAAAAGAAAAAAAAAATGTTTGTAAGATGTCCAAAGAAGAATGTGCTATCATGCCTTAGGAATTACTCAGCCGTAAATTATTACTTGAGAATTACTTCAGATAATTGACAGCTCCTTAAGATTCCTCAAAATTTGAGCTGCTGATAAGGCAGCTTCTCTGATGTGGCATGGAATTACCAAAACCTAAATGTGGAAAGAAACATTTCAAACTTCTATTTCAAAACTACTATTTTTACTAGTTTTGCCACTGCAATATCCTTCTGGCAAGAATGGCTGCAGACAACAGGAAATAAGCAGTGGGTTAACTAGGATTTGGAGAATGAATATTTCTTAAAAGCAACATTATTTCTTACCTAATACATTAACTTATTAATCCTGATTTTCAGAACTGCTGATCAATCCCAAGCCATAAGCCAGTTTTAAAGTTATGTTACTGCAGCTTTCAGACTCTTGAAGGACCCTGTACATACCCAAATGGTTGCATTACTCCCACCAATACTAGTTTTCCCATTTTTCTAGCTGCAACTTCAGGAAGCCTTATGCAGGCTCTTTATCCTGCCCAGAAATAGGGTAAGGAATTCTCTAGGGAAGAACATACTGCCATACACTGATTAATTCTAGTACCTAAACTAGCTCAGCACACTTAGAGTGTGAACGAACTCCTCTGCACTCCAGCCTGCACGGTACACCCTCCCTTCCACGTGGGGCACCTGCATCCAGAATTTACCAGGACTCTTGTAAGTTAGATCACAACTGAAGAACTCTGTAAATATTTTAAAACAACTTCTTGCTGTTCCCATGGAGAAAGAGATGAAGGGAAAGGACCAGGCAATGCCACAAGACAGTAATTTCTGCCTTAATCTGCAGTTCATGAAGATGGGGGAATCATGGAAAGATATGATGCATACACAGTCCCTGCTGGCCCCATGCTGAGAACTGTCTCCTACCACACTGTCCCCTCAGACCTCCAAGTGGCCTGGTAGAAATCCTGAACTTCACAGTCTGGGTGTTCATATAAACTGCCAGCAGTCCTTGAAGGCAACCGCTCCGATACCCAGCCCCACAGGACATATTTCCCATCTTTTTCATGCCTATTTGGAATGGAAATTGGAACTAATCAATGCACTGTAGCAGTTACAATAAATTACTATTTCACTTGGGTCCCATAATCTTTTTCACCTTCTGCTGATTCTCAAATACACTAATCTTGCCTGATTTTGAATGTTTCAACTGCTGTTCTACAACAGGAAATCTTAGTTTGATCAAATAATTGGCTTAGATGGTTTTGTGAAACATGCCATCCATTCACATACCAGTAATTTTAACTGAAAAAAGAGAAGCCAAAGCACATTTCAGGAGGCACACATCATTTTGCTCCAATGAAAATGCTAGAGGAGACTTAAATGTAACTCAACTTGGCTCCACAGGGGATTTGAGCATTTTTGCCCTCTACCAAAATCCAGGTGAGAAAAGGTTATTAATGGTGGTGTCAAAATTCATGAAAGAGCTGTGGAATAAAAAGCCATTATTATTACTATTACTATAACAAAGCCGTAAAAAATACAGGAGATTATTATCAATAAAGATTATCTTTACTGACTTCTCTTGAACATTACAAACTCATGGAGGCAAAGTGTAGAGTGTCTAATTATATGGTAGAACTCAAATAGTCCCACAGAAATTACTAGCATGACATTTTATACTAGAACTCAAAGGAGAAGAAAAAAGCCCAATCTTTTTCTTTAGTCTCTTCGGGGAAAAATATTTTCAGGGAAAATATAGTGTCTGGAACAGACAAAGACTAAGAAACATAATTGCTTTACATTCCACAAGAAAAAATATAGCCCAAGAGAGCAAGTTTTCCCTCTCTTTTGGGATGACAGCAAATGAGTAGGAGAGCTGCCTAATTGATTTAAGCCTAAGCATAAAGGAACAGTAATGAAGGTAATGAATTCAAGTATAAGAAAAGTTCAATCTATAGGCATTGCAGAAGATAGCTAAAAAGGCTGCAAAGGAAAAATTAGAAAAAGTAATCCCACACTTACAACTTCTCCCAAACTCTTATTTCAGCAACAGACAAATGGCAGAAGACTATTTTCAGTCTGAAAAAATGCTACTTACTATTTGATATATGAATACAGAATCATTTCTGTTTTAACAGTACCCACACATCCAGCTTCACTTTCTTTATTTGTGATTCACATTTTGTTCTCCCTGACTTACTGCAGTGACTTCAGTAAGCTACCCAGGTATGGTATCTTTTTCTCCAGCATGTAACAGGCCCATTTAAGCTCACTGTAGGATAAATTACAAGCTCTCAGTGCTGACTGCCAACAGCTATTTCATTTAGAATGGCTAGGAATAACATATCAAATGAACATTTGTTTATCAAACATACTAGCACATCCCGCTACAATTTCTTTACGAAGAATTATTTTTAGTAGCATTCAGAAAAGTTTTTATCACTCACTAATGCAACAATCTGAACTCCCGCAAATAAGAGTTTGCTTATGATATACTGTTTTACCAGCTAATAGTCATTAAAACTTTAATCTCAGGTTTTTTGAGATTCTGAAATTCACCAGTAGGTCTTGAAAACTCCCACTTTTTACACAAAGGCCTGAGTCTTCCCAAATACATCATATTTTTATTGAAAAAGAAACAAAAAAACGACAAGTCTGTAATTTACTAATCCCGTTCTAGAAAGCAGGATAAAATTCATGATTTACAATACAACGCTATGGTACTGGTATCAAGACCTATTAGAAAAGGTTGTAGGAGCAAATTTGTAGTATCCTGTTTTCTGTGTGGGGCTTATTTTTTTTGGTTTAAATACAATTCAAAAATAAATATTTTTTTTTAACTTTCTCTACTATAGCCCTGATTTGCCACTGAAAAATCTGAGGCTTTACTACTGATTAGGGCTGTTAGCTTTTCCTGCCCCTGGGACTTGGAGAACTGTGTGAACAGGACACTTCATTCTTTGGAAAGAGGAAGCTGCCATAATCATTTAATGTTAGACCTGCTTGGACTACAAAGGCCACGTCCCCAGGGCAGAGCTATCTCACCTCCTTAGAACACAAGAACTATGGCCACAGAATAAATGCTGAGATCCAAAAATGAAAATAACAGATTCCATTGGCTGCTGAGGAACCTGTGCATTTTCAAATGATCAGAGAAAGCTTGTAAAAAATACCAAATACAGATCTATAAAAATGCTACTTAAGCTAACTAATGAAAATATGTAACTGGTAAGTTACTTGTAAGAATAAATTTTCTATTAAACAACAAGTTATTTAAAATATAGGGTTATTAAAAATAAGCTTAATTTAACTTCAGGATATACACAGCTTGAAAAATCCATATTCCTAGCACTAGCATATTAAATGCATACACAGACACCTTAAAGCACTTTAAAATGCACATTATTTTTCCATTTTAGGGAAGTTAGAATGAAAAGAAATAGGTTGATAGTTATTTAAATTACACTTACCGGCTCTTTTAGGCAATGAACTAACTCTAAGTCTTTTAAATGAACAGCAATTTAGCAGCAACAATGTATATATTAAACCTTTCAAAAATACTTTTAACAAAAAAGCAGCAGCAATTCAAAGGCATTGAAGTTCTGGGATGTTGCATCTAGCACTACCACTGCAATAATCACTCTCAAGGCATGTATCAACAATTTTGTGAGAAGAGAGTTAAAAGGAAAAACATCAGTCAGCTTCTGTCCATACAGGTAGATTAGGCAGCTTTTCATATATTTAATAAAAGAAAGGGTATGCATTATCCCACTTTCAAATATGCACATTTATAAAATTGTGATTAGATTTATACCAAATCTCAAATAACACCAGCAAGGCCAGAAGCAATTTTTGTTTAAAATATGTATAAAACTAAATCAAATAGTAATTAATACCTCAGGAAAATTGCTTTGCAGAGTTCAAATAATTCCAGTAACTAAGACTGTTTTCTCCACCTCTCAATTTCTAGATTTGTGTTCATAACCAAGACAACCATTTGTCAGTCTAGATTAGAGCCATCACACATCCTGTGATTATCCTGTATTTATTCCATCTGTGTAAGTTAACAAGTATATTTCATTCAAGTAATAAGGCCACGCTGGGAAAAGATTATTATTGTCCTGCTCGGAATTATTCTGCTATGAGACAGAATTGCACTCTGCATGTGTAACTAATGGGCATTCAAGCGAACTACTATTATTTTACCTTTCAAGAAAGGTTTCTCCTTTCAGTATTTTAATGTTTGATAACTGAGCCTTTTTTTCAAATCACATAGCTCTCCAGAAATCCCTGTTTATTATGACTAAACCTAAACACTGGCTGGAGCTGTCAGGTAATACTGTAAAATATTATTTAAGTTACACATCGAGTAGTCATATTATCAAATATTATGCACTGACATCTATTTGAAGACACAGTTACAAACACAGAAAGTAAACAATGCATTTTCTGGAATCATTAAACTCAGTGTAATTTAACCAAACCAGTTACTCTGTACTCATATACTGAAATTGTTTTGTATCATTCTGACAGGAGAAAATCTGCTATCATTACACAGACATTTTAAAAGGGAAAAAAATCAAACCAAAAACCAAACCGCTATTTTTTACTTTTACATTAAATTCCAGAGCAGCTAAGAAGAGTTTATATCCTCTAACAATTTGTCAGTGCTCACAAAATATGTAAAATTCCAAATCTTCTTTCCGTTCATTCTTAATAGCACACAACAGAATACAAAATGAGTTGTAGGAAACTACAGCCTCAGAAGCATCTGGAGAAAACAATGAACCAGGAAATATCTCTCTAACAGGGAGTTTAATACTTTGGATAGAAATTATGGCAATGATCCGTGGATCTACTACGCATTTTGTTGAACTCGCAGCCCTACTTAGGAAGTCACTTACTCTAGTACTGTATTTTAATTCTCTGAAGTACGTAACACTTAGTACTTCTGATCCTCCTTCTATTTGTGTTTAAAATTCCAAGAGCTAAGACAAACACCTTGCTAAAAACTGAAGAGAACATACATAGGATTTCAAATACTCTGGGGCTTGGCCTTCTGCTAAAATCTAAGGCATCAGCAGATGCCAAGCTTATAGAGGGGCTAGGAAGGAACAAAGTGATGAGGAGAAAGCGAGGAAGTAGAGTTCATTAGCTTGATTTTCATCGGTACACACCATACAAAGCATAGTAATGCACGTCTTTGTCTGCCTTTTCTATGCAACTACGTAACAGGAGACTTAAAAAGCAGTGCACTCATGTCCCACATTCCCTTCACTGCAGAAGTGTTAATCTTGGGAAGAAAGGCAGCATGGGAAGAAGAAACTCCCAACATGCAAGTTCTGGGGCCAGCCTGAATATTCCAAAGTTTAAAACAAGCAGAATAGCAGGCAAAGTGAAAGCAACACTGAGTACTACAAAGCAGGTAAGGAAGAAGCAGCCAAGAAAGAAACACACATAGATTTGATGATGACAAATCATTAAGAGCTCAGCTACTGCCTTCTTAAAAGATTCTTCCAAATGGGAGGAATGAATGGTGAGAAGAGAGGCAGAAAAGAATACTGACAGTGATACTGACCTCAATACTGACAGTGCAATTTGTGAATAAAGACAACCACGGCAGTAATAATCAGCAGTAGGGAAGGCACAAGCTGGTTCACATAACAGGGAAGCTGATGTAGATGGGTTTGGCTGGAGGTGTTTCCAATCTTAATTACTGAGCCAGTCACAGTTTAACTGCTCCCATCCCCAACACTCATCTTCTCCAGTGGTCTGTTTCCTTCCCATCACCTTCTCTTTGGACAAACTTAAACATTACTTTGGTTCTCCTTGCCTCAAAACAGCTTCAACAGCCCTTATTCTTAAAAAAAGAAAAAGAAAAGGGGCGGGAGGGGAATAAAAAGGCTTTCCTCAACTCCAATTTGAACAAGATACCTTCCAGCAGTACGTTTGTACATTTTACCTACAATATGCATGGTAAAGGTCACTTTCTTCCTCCCAAAGGTCTAACATAGCACAGAAAGCTTATTGAATTTATTCCAACAGTTTCATGTGTCCTTAAGTGATTCTACTGCTGCTGAACAGCACTTCATATGAAGGCAGCTTTCAGGGTCCAGAAAGAGGCCAACAATCCTGCACTTTTAAAAGGAAAGTGGAATTCAACCAGCCCCATGCAGCACAGGTCAGCTGTTTCATTATTTTCCTTGTTTCAATATCTTAGGTCTGCTAAACACCATTTTATTAACACTCCAGAATAACTGGAAGACGCACATTATGATGAGTTTCTTGAAAAGTGAACACTTCTTGGGTTGCTTCATTTTTAAAATCAGGCAAGAATTTCAAAAAGGTTTGACTGATAAAGGTAATCCCAGAACAACTTTTCTTACGGGTCACTTAACCAAATGAGAACATAAATGGGGATGGAGGAAGGGATAGGTTTATGTGTATCCCCTCTGACTTACGTCCATAATTGTCTCCAGACAAGCAAATTTTCTGCAAATCAATGTATGTAGTCAATTCATTAGTTTTTGGTAACTTTTGAGTACGTGAGACACAGATCTAAAACAGGGAGAAAAGGAAGAAGAAACAAGAACGACTTACTACCTGTTACCACAAGTATTTTGTCCAGAGTTCGAGTTTTGTATCATCCTTGTAATATAAAAATAATAACAGCTCTCTTGCATGGTACTTCTGACACTTTTTATAGATATAATATGCAACTTCAGCAGATGTGGAAGATAAAAATCCACTAATTGTTCAGGTTACTTGCAAACAAACTTTGCCAAGCTTTCCCCAAGTCTCTTCAGGTTTTGCACCGTTGTCCATAATGAAGGTCCCAGTGGATTTAACAGAGTTTACAGTGTACCTCTAAAAGCAAAACTTCTACAGTTCATGAATGTTTCAGATTTACTTTTTCTTTCAAATCTCTTTTGAACACAGGAGATTACCAAAGAGACAGCAGATGAGGAGCAATATTTTTGTGATAAAAAGGCTTTTTCAAGACAGAAACTTTAATGCCTCTATTAGAAGTTTTCAGACCCCACAGTACCTTCACAAGCAGGAACAGTTGGGTATACTAGTTGGATACCAAATGCCTATTTCCATGTCACAAGCACACTCTTGGCAGAGCAGACATCACCTCTGCTAGACAGGTGATGAAGGAAGGCCTTTGGAGGACACCACCCATTACCATTCCTTGCAACCTGATGGATGACCAGCAGCACTACAGACATAAGCATGTCTTCCCTCTATCTACAGTACTTTTTTTCATGAAGGTTGCATAGTGGTTTGGTTTTTTTAATAAAATAATAAAATTTTCTTATATCCACTAAAGTTTGTTTCTTGGCGTCACTACCAACATGGTCTGTTGTGCTTATTGACCTGAAGAGTTTCTGATTTAAGGATTTTGATTAATGTCATAACATAAAACTTCACAGCTGTTCAGTCAAGTATTTTCACCAGAATATTTTGGGTATTTTGGGTAACACTTCCACACCATTTAGGATCGATGGCGCTCGTACATGATGAAAGAAGTGACATTTATTCTTCCACCTACCCCTATCTGCCTTATTTTAGTATTAATAACAAAATTCACTGACATTTCTTCATGGTTACCAACATTTGGCTTTTTTGTGCCAGGCATTGCAGTCTGGGTGGACTGGGAGGCTTAGCCTGCAGAGCAGCTTTGCTGGCCAGGCTTCTTTGGTGTTTCTCCACGAGAGAATAAAAGGCTTATATTTGGTTCCACTGTTACAGTGGCACCATCTCATGCAAGTCATGCAAGGCCATAGATTCAAGAGTAGCTACTGCACCTATATCATGCATTTGAGTTTTTTCAGCTGTGCCTTTCACTGCTCATAGTGCTAGAGTGAGAGGAGTACACAGTGCCTGCTGTACCACTTAGTGTCCCTGAAGCTAACCCGTAACAGAAAATTTGGTGTCCAAGGGGGAAAGTCACCTTTCATGTACATTCCCACCACACTCCAAACACATTCAGCCGCACACACCTTACTAATAAAATCACTAGACTCAAAGGTTCCTACCGGTCAGCTCCGAAACCTCACTGACGTGAAAGCACTTCAGACACAGATTGATTTCAAGTTGACATTTTGCTTCTTGCATATGTTAACTGGGATTTATCATTAACAGTCCACAATTAATAACTTCTCCTAGTCTCTGGTATCACTAATAATTGAAGATACCATAAGAGACATCTTAGCATCAGAGAAGCATTAATCAAATCTGTATTCAGACAATAATAAAACCAGTCAGCCCATGTAAAAAAGTCTATTATATGCATCAGATGATTCATATATAAGGCAGATAATGAAAGAAAAGGTTTTGCCAAAGATCACAGCTCCTTAGACACTGCCTAACACAAACACAATATATATCACAAGCCTTCTATACTCAGCCGTTCACAGAAGATTTTCTGCCATATAGTAAGGTTACTGTGCAATTATTGAAAAACAACTGAAACTGATTAATAACAATTAATAGAAAATACTGAATACATACTGCAAGAAAAGTTCTAAATATATACTGGAGTGGAGAGGGGGACACACAGAAATTAACATTCCAAAACCTGGAAATAATATTAAATATTCACCAGAATATAGGAAAAAAAAAAAAAGTTTAACTTTCATCTATGCAATAAAGTGTAGTGTCTCTTCCTACAAGACATTAATTGTTCTTCTAACAGTNACAAACACAATATATATCACAAGCCTTCTATACTCAGCCGTTCACAGAAGATTTTCTGCCATATAGTAAGGTTACTGTGCAATTATTGAAAAACAACTGAAACTGATTAATAACAATTAATAGAAAATACTGAATACATACTGCAAGAAAAGTTCTAAATATATACTGGAGTGGAGAGGGGGACACACAGAAATTAACATTCCAAAACCTGGAAATAATATTAAATATTCACTGGAATTTAAAAAAAAAAAAAAAGTTTAACTTTCATCTATGCAATAAAGTGTAGTGTCTCTTCCTACAAGACATTAATTGTTCTTCTACTGATAAAGTCACCTCAGGTTATCTATGAAAAAAACACATCAGGATGCACAGGCTTCAGGATGAATGCAGTCTTGGTAAAATCTTTAGTTGACTGATGTCATTAAAGCTCTTCTTCAAGGCAATGGACTCCAGAGAATTTGCATTGCACAAGGTGGTTTGACCAGTCTTGGAAGACTGAGCTATTGAGGAGCAGGAGGAAAAATGATCTTGTACACTCCTGTAGAACACAAATGCACCTGCACATGAAACACTGAATATTTTAACGTTCAAAAGAACATCTTTAGGCCTATTTCATTGTATGGTTTACATTAATAGCTCCACCTGTTCGTGTTACCAAGTTGTTACATGTGTATATGGTTTAATTTTAACAGTTAAAGTACTGCTTCATTATCTCAGTACTCAAAAATGGCTGAAACATTATTTCCCTCAAGTGCTTCAAAACTTGGCACCAAAAATGATAATTATGTGAAAAGTCTCAGAGGGTTTACAGCACAACAAAAAATTCTCATGAAAGTCCAGAACTTCATTCACCTTCTGGGATGTTGTATGCAATTTACATAAACAAGCACATGCACACACACACAAACTGTTTTGTATATCCTATAAATCTATTTGATTTTCATCATCTGCCAAGAGTCATTTCACTGGCTCTACATTCTTACAAGGATGTTTTTGATATCTCTCATTTGGGTATGTGTGTATTCCTGAGGATAACAATTTGCTTTCCAGAACTCCCTCTGACACAGGACTACATCTCTTCCTTTGAAAAAATAATAAATAATGCATACAGATAGTTTTGTACATAGATGAATAAAATCTTTCATAGTCTTCACACCTTCAGCAAAAGATTACTGAGGATACAAAAAAAATACACTGAATAAAGTGAAAGACAGCTTTCAGGAAAGAAGAAAAACCAAATGCAGGAAATAAACTATTTACATAAGGTAGATGAGAGATGGGCCATTAAAGTGATACTGTTCTTAGTTTCTTGGCTGAAAATGAAGTAGTACACATTCTGCATGCATAAACAAAGGTATGAAAGATTTCACCCTCTCCCCTTCTATCAAAAAATATCCATTAGTCTCCTGCTGCTGGTAAATCTGATGATCCTGCTTACTATAGCTGTCAGACATATCCTGAGATCCTATTGTTATCTGCTCCTCTTCAACAAATTTCTACTTTTAGTTCTCTATTTCTGCAATAAAAGTTATGTGTTTGAGAACTACATTTTAAAGTAACATTTCAACCATGTTTTAGAAAAAAAACAGGAAAAATAAATTACTGCAGTGAAGTGATGATCTCTTTTTTTCATCAGCTATAGCTTTCCACTGTTTGAGGAACCTCTCTCAAGAAAGGCTACTCACACTGGGTCAAAGCACGTCTGAAAAATGCAATTGCAATATCAAAAGGTTGTGTTTGACATTAAAATGGAGTTTCTTTATACCTGGGTATGATTTGAGAGCAATTTCCTGGAAATCATACTGCAGATCATTCTAAGAACAAGCAGCACACAGAGGCAACTGAACGAACCCACTGCAAATAAGGAGAAGCAGCAGATGAGGATGGGAAAATGAAGAGATGGAGACAGGCCTGAGAAGCTAAGGAAAACCAAGCCAATTCTTTGCAGCCAATATGCTGCACCAAAAGCAAGTTACTTCCAAAAAGGAATTCTATCCTCACTCTCCTGTAATACAGGTTTGTGTTTCCTGTGCCAATTTACTGAATACCAACAGGCTTTTCAGAAGACATTGTCTCAGCTGCTTTCATTTGACCATTAACTGTTCTGTGTTCCACCTGTTCATTTCTTTCCAACAGTAGGAGCACAGGAAGGAGCACAGGAATGACATCTTTGCTCAACCATTCAGCAGGAGAGAAAGAGTCCTCCCATACAGGCAATAAACTGTGTTGTACACAGATGCGAAAAATAAAATGTAAGCAGATTAGACACTTTTGTTAATTATAGACATTCAGATCTATTTTTAAGGTATGTTTACATTTAGAACATAAGCTAGTGGAGACATGAATTCATGAACATACAATCTAACCAATGACCTTATTAACCAGAACTCATTACAATGACAAGAACAAACTTATATGATACTGTGTTGTATTCTCAGGTCCTTTCATTTGAATTTAACCTGAAATGGTATCACTGAAAATACCCATGACTTATTGTCAGATTACCTGAGAAGCTTGTGATCATAGTTTATGAACTAGGGATTATCGCTGCCTAGCCAAATGAGGAAAAATGTTTTTCTGCACCATGCAATAGGTAAACAGCTTTCTGTCTTCCCTTTCCCAAAAGAGTAAATACTGATCACAGCATCATGAAACAAATTTCATGCCTCAGTGGTCTAATTTGGGCAGCTACCGTATGAATTGTGATTCCCTCAAGGCCCTTGCAATTGCAAAAAGTTCTACAATACTTCATAAATTAACAGACTTCATGTTCCATAGGGAATAAGAGTGGGAAAGACTTGAAAAGAGAAAAAAAAGTGAGGGAAGTAAAGTATGATTTATGGATTTCACTTAGGACTGCTTCAAGGCCTGGGCATTATTAAAGTAACAACACCTATGCTGTTTCCAACAAGTACTCAGGAAAGACATGGAGACTAAAATAATGAACCAACTCACAACTACTCATTTGTTTTAAAGAACATATAGCACTCACAGTCCAGCAGACTGTAAAAAGTAAAGAATTTGTTTGCCAGATTAAATGTGTACCTCTAAACTTGAAGTCTGCTGCATAGAAGCAGAGAGGTACTAAATAAAAGAGACAGAACTACAGTAGTGAAATCCTGCCACTGGAAACTGCAGAAATATCACTGAATTCAGTGGGTTTGTGATTTCATCCTGGCAATTTACCTGTACTTCAGGCTAACAATGTGAATCTGAAAAAAAATGACAGGTACTGGAAATCATTTGGGAGCAAATTATCTCACAGTATTCTGAATTTGTCAAATCCAAACAGATTAGGCCTCCTGATATGACTTGGATGGCAGAAATGCTGAGAAGCCCCTGATAATATCACTCAAATGTATTTATTTATTTATTTATTTGCTGTGATTTGCCCTTAAGGTTTTATAGGCGTAATGAAATAAACCACCAAAAGGATATCAGAAAAGGCTTAGTCTTACTGGTGAACAAACTAGGCATATCATAGGGATTGCATGATTTGTTTGCAGTACCACTAAAACCTGAATCCCTCTTACTGGAGTGCTATCGTAAATGTTCCCAGACAGTTCATTTTTGTTCATTTTATTCTGGCTCTAGTGTATATAAGAATGTCTTTTATTAAGATGTTTTGTAGTTGAATATTGGGTTTAGTGCTACTAGGAGCAAAAGGATCTTTAATGTCTATTTAACCAGCCACGTGATGTAGAAGATACCGTGTTTTCTGACAGCTGTTACTGATAGCTGCACTGTACCCGTAGTCCTGCAGCAGTGTCACGAGATGTCATACCCAGGCATGTACAAAATTCCTCAGCACCACACCATGAAACCAGATAGCCAGGTGATGAATGGAGAACTGCAAGGGCTGGGGATCTGTTACCCGATAATGACCTAGTGTGCTAAAGCACAGCTGATCCTGTAGGGAACTGTTATCTCACAGCCTCAATTTGCAGCATCCCACACACGGAGCTGTTTGATCAGTCTTACTCTAAGTTGCAGCAGACATCTGTGGAAACTGGCAAACAAGCACAAAAATAAATCCAAGCTATCCAGGAGATCCTGTCAACTTCTGAAACATTCTTATGCAAAGGCACACCTGGAATTTGCACAACCTTAGGCTGATTACCAGAGGGACCTGTAGTTGTACAGGCAGAATAAATAAACAGTGGCCCTGCAGGAAGATAAAATTCCTCTAGAAGTCCATCTGTCACTACTTTCTTATCCTTCATATAGAAAAAAAATTAAATCTCATAATCATGTATAAACAAGGAGTCAACTCAACTAAGCTCAGCAAGGTATTCTGGAATCGTTACGCTGCTAATAAAATTATTTTGTATTACATATAATCTAGAAGGATATTTAATTTCTACAATAAAGAAATTACATTCCAGCCCGGCAAAGAATTTATGTGTGTCCTAAATTCTGTGAAAAAAATTAAAGGTGAAATGATACTGTCCTGAAACATACGGAAAAACTGAATGGCATGAGGATTTCCTTACACTGAATTCTACCTTCAGTTTTACAATAGAGCATTACACAAAAGTTCAAAGGCTCTAGAAAGGATATAATTGATGAAATAGCAACCCATTATTTTCCCATACATGCTAAACCCTTTCATGACTAGGAAAAGCATTCTTTCAAAAATCTTGGTGGCTTAGGAAAGACAGGAGTCTAATTCAACAGCATAATACTGTCTTTAAGGGGCTGGAACACTAGAAAAATATCAGCCTTTTATCAGCAAGAGGTTGGAAATAGCCATGCAAACCCAAATAAAACCAAAGGAGATTTTCATTGCCTTCACTGTATTTGATCAGGCTATCTCTGAACAGACATAACAGTTCACCATTCATATACAGATAAATATGAGGCTTTTCTTTTCAAGTGATTTTACTTTTTTGTTTGTGTGTTAGATTTCTTACAACTACTCGGCTGTTTAACCTGTCACACTTAAATGAATAATTTACAAAATGCAAATGCAATAGGAAAAGATAACTACAGTAAAAGCCTGAAATTTTTTAAACAGCAAAAATAGAGAATTTAATTTCTAAGTCCCACCTGTTACCACTACCCATTTCACCTATCCCTCTTTCCCCACTTCATCTGACTGATCTCCTCAGACTCCGTTTCATTTATTTTAATCGTCCTTCCTTCTCACAGACAATATCTCAGTTCTGGCATGTTGGCTTTCATGTATGGAAATCACTGGTATCTGGAGGCTGGTGTATTCCCAATGCTAAGTCCAAATCCTGACTATTATTTGCTGTAGGGAACAACTCTGTAATAATGGCAGCAAGACAGCAGTTCAACTTGCACCCCCATTATAAAATGATATCAAGCAAAAAGGCATGGATTTGATACCAGGCTACACATATCAATAAGGGAACACTGTCTTTACTGAAAGAAAATGAGTTGGAGACAGACTTCAAATCAAGATCTGACACCCATCTAGAAGCTACACTACTGATTAAGTAAAAAATAATGGACTCAATGAATATAAGTAAAATTCTTTGCCTCTGTAATACAGAGGTCAGATTTGACTGTCATACCAGTCTTCTCTACACTTAAACTGTAAGAATGCAATTTTAGCTGAAAATACTAAACAGAGATAGAGGTAAGCCAAGAAAATCATTATGCATAATATTGCAGTTAGCCAGCACAGACATTATAAGAAAGTCAAGTGTTCTTCCCTGGGGATTTAGCCTTTACTCATGATCGCCACATGTAAGGAAAACAGTATCTTTATTTTTAGTAAGGCATTCCACTGAAACAAGGGAGGAAAATCTTCCAGTAGCATTTTTTACAACAGAATACCTACCATGCAGCAGTTCAAAGGCACTATAAAATTTAATATTGATGAAATGGACAGTCCTATAATTTTTCACGTTTTACATTCCTTTCAGAGTCTCTCCCCTCTCCAGATCTCAGTGCATTAGGAAAGAAAGAAATTACCTGTAACCAAAGTCTGTCACTTGAGTCTGTTCCACCATTGGCAGTGCACTGAAAAGTAGCAAACTGTCCTGCATTGACTTCCACACTCTGAAGACGCAAGAAATGGGGAGTTTTTGCTGTTGGAAAAGATAAAAGTGTTGAAGTTATGCAAAACCAAAGTACTGGCTACAAAAAAAAAAAAAACCAAGCAAATGAAATAGTTCTGGTTTAAAAGGTTCAAGTCACTGACTACACATTGGATTCTAGGCTGGTTTACTCCCTTGCCTGGGAAAGAGCAGAATAGAAGGGTGCTGTTTAATTGTTCCTGCTGTGTAAATTATCTTAGTTCAGCATCCCTCTTGTAATAACAATCTATTAAAAATGATCATACTGGAAACTAATAATGTTTTGAAGACAAACCTATTAGATGCTTACCCTACCAGCTGGACAAGCCAGTAAGAAGTTAAGTGATGTTACCAGGGGAACAGGTCTTTCTTTTTAACCAAGTACAGTGAATGTAGAAGAGATCCTATAGAAATACAGCCCACCAAACAGCAAAAATACTAACACAATACTCCTCATCAACTGCAGCTGTATTCTTTGAACACAATTCTTTTCAAAAACACTACAGAAAAAAACCCAAAACACAACACATATTCTCCACACCACTGCTTATTTTTCAGTTAGAAGGAGAAAACAACCCCAGTAAAAATTAAAGCAATATACCTACAAGTCACCTAATGAATGAAACTGATATTCAAACAAGAACTATATCCACTGAAGGAGAAAAGATACTGTATATTTTTGTTTTACTAAAAAGAGTCAATCACATTATACAGAAAAACATAGATATTTTATACAGAAACCTATCCCTTAAAGCACAGTATTCCACAACCTATTCAAATCCTACTGCAGCCAGGCAGACTTCTTGCATTGTCTGTACTAACAGATAAGCCAGGCTTTGAACATTGCTTTTCAACATGAAAATCTTAGTACTAGCAGTAGACTGGCAAACTAAACATCTGTTTTCTAGCAGAGCATTACAGTCATTTAAAGTCTTGATCATATTTCCTTAAAAAGCCTTATTACTGGGCGAAATTGCATTTTTAAGGAATTTATAAATAGCTAGCATCATGAAAAAGTTGTCAAATATCCAATGCAAGACAGCATAAGAAGGAGAAGATGGAACAAAATAGCTCCAGTTAATATCTAAGTATGGGATAAAATGTTTTCCTAACTACCCTTAAGGTAAATTTATTATACATACTGCCTTGTTTTCTATTAAAACCTTTCCCAATTAGGACAGACAGACTTCAGGCCAAAATTATCCACTCCTGCCTATCAAACTACTAATGTCAGACTATTCAGTAAAATTCTTCAGTATGTTCCCCATTTCTCAGCTGTCATGTTTTTGGTTTTTAATAAATCTGCTTTTACCCCACTCGATTTTACTGTTTCCTTGGTCTTCTTAAACTCTAGAAAACTAGATTTTCTGAAATACCAGGTATGGCCTAAGTGGAGAAGAGCATTGGGTTTTAAAAACAAACACACACACACACACACACACACAGAGACACAGACACAGACACACACACACACAGAGAAAAACCCTACCCACCTATCACAACCCATCCCTTTCATTTCTACATGCCTACAATCTGTCTTCTGCCTGGTCTTTGTTTGTACTACCCAGGCAACTGCCTATCAAATATTTTTCCCATTTCAATTTTTGTTTATAGAGTTAGAATCCCAGAACTATTTTTTCTGGGAATAAACAGAAAGAATATCATAATGAGCTTTACAAAGTTTTAGACACAGAGTAGTTTTACTTCAATTTTCACACTTTTTCCATTTTCTTTAGACAATTTAACTGGTTTGATGTCTTAATTTCTAACATTTTAATTACTTCATCAAAGAACTTTTCATTAAAGCTTTTGCATTTCAACACTGTTATGTTAGAACTCTGCATGCTATGGGCTATAACTCAGTCTCCACATTAACAAGAGCTATTTGCAGCTTTGAGAATTGATTGGTACAAACGCAGAGATCAAACCTCTCAAATTCTGTATAAAAAAATTAGTAAGCTGCTAAAATGCTGCTTCAGACTTATCCTACCTGAACCAAGGATATAAATTAAAAATGCAGAAGCACATAAACTTTCTAACAAGATGAGAGCCTGCTGCGTTTATTAGAAATAAGTGACTCAGAAATAACAGCTGCTGATTCTGCATAACTGTCTCTGTATTTGAAGAAATGTGTGTGTCTTCTCGCTATTAACACTAAAACCATTTTTATGAGGTGCTTCAGTGCTATCCGATAGAGCACTATTTATTTGGAATCACAGCACTTACTTAAAAGCCACAACAAATGCATGAAGCACAATAACCATATTGTGAGAGGAACATACAAGAGGAACAATCACACAGAATTTGGTGCCTTCTTCCCCATTCATTTATTTGGTCAGTAAGATTATAACCTACTATTCCATGTATGATCTTAATAAATCTTATTTAACAAACAGCATATATGTGAAGTAATGATTTATTTAAGTAGTCTATTATGTCTGGATTACTACATTAAAGCTTTATTTATGAGGTTTGTTTTGACAATTCAGGATAATTAAGTATTACAAATCCTTAATAATGGGATAAAGAAACATATCTGAGACATAAAGAAATAAAGCAATGCAGAAATTGAGCCATGAACCTTGGGATGTACCCTAAGTAACCTTGCTTAGCAAAGCCTCAGCCCTCAGCCAGCTGAGTTTTCTTCCTTCTAAACCTTAGAAAAATAATTATATATAGTCAGCTGCTGTGTTATTCATCTGCTCTCAGTAATGTCTCAGCTTGTGGCTGCACTGAATTTTTGATGCAGACAGAAAACTCATCAACAAATCTTAGAATCATAGAATCATGATGACTTGGTGATTTTGTTCTAAAAGAGTTGCCATATGGCCCAGTTTGGGTCCGGGGGTCATGATAAGTGATGTACACAAGGTGCACACACAAGAGATGCCTTTAAAGCCAATAATGTGCAATGAGGCCATGTTAGCAACACTTTATATATATCAGCCTGTATTTACAGCAGTGACACTGTTTTCTGACATTTTCCTTATCTTTTGCTCCACATTTATTGAAGCATAGTGGCACATTCATTTTAGGGGGTCTGGCTTTACAGTACAAGACAGGTACTTACTACATGGATGTCCTAAAACTTTCACTTCATCAATAGCCACATATCCAGGGTGACCTGAAGTAACCACTTCAAAAACAACCTGAGAAGCAGAAAGAGAATTTCAGTTAGCAGCTTTGGAACACACGGAATATAAAATTAGTCTGTTATGGAAAAATACATCAGTTCTTTCAATATCTTAAGAACACTTTGAAAACAAAACACAATCATAAAACCCTCAAAATGTGTTGTTCTTATCATTAAAATTAACCAGAACTTCAAATAACATTTTTCATATTTACATCAGTTTTGGAGATTTACAAGCAGGATCATATATAGCTCACAGTAGAAATAACCAAATCTCCCCAATATTCGGTTTGCCAAAGTAGTTACTTAATAAACACCTTAAGTATTAAGATTGGTATTTTATTTTCAATTCTTTGTCTTGCAGAATGAACTGCTTTTATTATAAAAATTACAATTCTGTAGTATGCAGAGATTTGCAGGGTATCCGACACGAACACACCTATTTCCAGGAATGCATTTTCCATGCTTTTAATCTTCCACCAAATGCAGTGAATTGAGTAAAGCAGACCCATTTGCCACGGTTTGTTTAATGGCTATAAATAGGTCACAAAATAAATGGACCGTTCTCGTCGTTTGAATTGAATACACTCTAAAGTAAACCTCTCCAAAGTTTGGCAGCCTTAGCTTTGCACATCCCAAGAATGTTTATATGGAATAGGAGAAAATATGCCAGTAATGTTAGCAGGTACATTTCCAAACCAATGCTTGAGAAGTTAATGCTAAAATCCAGGTTGTGGTTTTGTTTTTTTTTTTTTTTTTTTAATACTTCACTTATGCTCAGGAAGTTAACTCTAACTGCCTCTTCTAACCAGTCTTAGGAAGTACCCTGAGGAAGTCAAAGCTTAGAAATGGTTTTTCACACATATGTTGTACTTGACCTTGGAACAGATGCACACACTACGTACCATAACCCTTACTGAATGATACACAATGCAAACACGTTATGAGGGTAACATACAGCTCCATAATATATTACAATTTCTTGATGTTGAATAAACACTGTCAGAACACCAATTCTGATTTTAAAACAAACCTTGAGGTGAGAAAAACCTTCATGCCCTTCTGCCTCTGCCTTCTCCCTTCTTTCTCATTGCTCTACCTATGGACACTGATCTGTTGTTCTCTCCCAGATTTCATCTTCCTAACCTCTGCCCATTTCTCCCTCCCGGTCTCACTAGAGTAAAATTGTTGTAAATGTGGCCTTAACTCCACATGGCTGAAAAGGAAAAAATTACTTTCATTCTAGTTCTGCCTCCTGTCTACACAAAATTTCAACCTAAAGCGCCAGTGTTGCTACTACATGAATCATGCAGCAAGAAAAAACCACAAGGAGTCAAAGAGCAAAGTCCAAATGCCGCCAAAGAAATTTTTCAGAAACAAGTTCTGCAAGAAAAGGATTGCTCAGTCACAAGCCTCAGTCTGTGACCTTCTAAATGCTAGATGGCACTCTACTGGCTCTTAAAGTTGGTATTACTGATCCACAGCAACAGGCTGAACAGGGTATGGATTTGGCTTCCAGCATTTAGAAGAACACCCAGAGCAACACCATTCAAAATTTTAAAGGATCTCTTTCCTACAAAGAAGAAAATCTCCTGATGGAATTGGTGTTAACTATCTTGGGAAGCAGAAGTTCTTAGAAAAGAAAATGATCAAAGACTCAAAGAATAACTTGCATTCAGAGACCGGAAATAAGTTTTCTAACCATGATTATTACGCGCATCTTAACAGCCTTGAAATGGAAATAGAAAGGTGATGTGCACAAAGTAACCCTAAGTTTTAACAGCAGTGCAAGACTCAAAAATGCAGCTCCTGTTTTCAGTCACTGAACTTTGAAAAAAGAACAAGCATTTCTCTCTATTACCAAATGTGACAAAGTTGCACGTTCTCCATTTGTGTAACAATCTCTGAAAAGAAAAAAAAAAAAAAAAATTACGCTGATACCCTTGAAGGAAGGCAGAGATTGCTCTGTTTCCTGAAGAGCTACCAAACCTATTTCAAGCAGAGAACATCTGAAAGACCATAGGGTATGAGAACCATGGCATAGCCCCAGGAAGCTGCAGTTAAGGCAGAGACATTGCAAGATGGTAGTGGAGAACAGGGAGCAGACAACCAGGTCTCAGAAATGATGGAAAAGTTTCCCAGGGAAATATGCTGCCACAAAGTAAGTCCCTGAGATAACTGAATCTAGGTGTGGATGCAAAGACCTGCCTGTAAAAACACAGAGGGCTGGGGACAGTTACTGATTTGTTTCCTGTATTCCCTAGTGGCTTTGAGTTTTCTCTGTTAAGAAGAAAAATACCCCAACAATTAAATTTCTGGGTTTTACTGAACTATAACTTTAAAAAAAGAACCCCAAAACAACCGTCTCTTTCTTATGGAGCACTTAGCATAAGAAGAGCAGCACAAAGCCATCTGAAAGGCCTACCTGATCCATGATCCCATCACTGCAGAGTGAAGTAGTTTTTTTCAACTACAAAGGTTCTCAACTTTCAGACATGCTGAATTCCCTGAGGAACTGGCACATGCACACCTGTGGAGCAGCCAGCCAAACCAGTCAGAAGTTTTCTGCTAAAAATGTTACTTCCAGATAATAGGGACTTAACTATTTGTTAAAAATGCTGCATAAGAGTGTCTTTTCTAAAGACCTACTTGACTTCCAGCAAGACCAATAACCTGAGCTTTAGAAAAGAAAGCATATGCAATACCTGAGTAGATCACAAAATAATTTCTATAATTCCTAACAGGGGAGCTTAGCTATAGGCTGAGAGGCTTTAAGTACCTCAGTATTGCAATCTACTCACAGACAAAACCTGTTGTAGATTCTAAACACAAAACCATTCCTTCAGTTCATAGGCAGAAACTACAATCCTGAAATAACTGAATAAGAACTGCTAAGGACAGCAGCAGGAAAAACTCAATGATGTAAAATATCCTGCTGTATCCCTAGACAAAACACCAAAATGTCATTCCGCAAAAAAGCCAGGCAGTGTATCAAGAAAATGCCAGTTGGACATACAACTGAATTACAATTATTCACATTAAAGAGAGTATGTTCCTAAGAAAAGTATTACAAATTTAATTACTGTCAGTTTAATCGTGCTTCCATTAAAAGCAATAGCCAAACTGATATCAACTTTAATGACTGTAACTTTTAGTCTCTTCTGACATGGAATATGCCATTTTTAGTAAATGGAAAGAGGCACCAAAACCAAGAGTGACATACTATTGTCAAAGAGAGATACTGATTCATACATAAAAGAAAAAATATGCACAAATTACAGACTGGTCAGAATGGAGTGACAGCAGACCTGAGGAGAAGGACTGGAGAGTGTTGCTGCATAAGAAGGTCAATACGACCCAGCCACATGCACTTGCAGCCCAGAAAGACAACTGCATCCTGGGCTGGATCAAAACAGGCACGGCCAATAGGTCAAGGCAAGTGATTTTCCCCCTCTACTCCATTTCAGTGAGACCCCACCTGGAGTATTGCATCAAGCTCTGGGGCCCCCAAGAAGGACATGAAAGCTGTTGAAGGAAGTTCAGACAAAGGCCACGGAGATGATGAGGGGTCTGGAGCACCTGTTCTATGAAGACAGGCTTAAATATTTGGGGTCATTCAGCCTGGAGAAGAGAAGGCTCCAGGGATCATAGAATCATAGAATAGTTTGGGTTGGAAATGACTTAAAGATCATCTAGTTTCAGCCCCTTTGTCATGGACAGGGACACCTTCACTAGACCAGATCATTCAGAGCTTCATTCAACTTTGTCTCATTACGGGACACCACATTACAGATATACATAAACCATATATACATCCTGGAGAGCTTTCTATGGCCTTCCAGTACCTAAAAGGGACCTACAGGAGAGCTGGACTTCTCACAAGGGCATGTAATGATATGAAAAGGAGCAATGGCTTTAAACTGAGAGAGGGTAGATTTAGATTAGATGTTAGGAAGAAAATCTTCACTGCAAGGGTGGTGAAACACTGGCACAGGTTTCCCAGAGGAACTGAGCCCCATCCCTGGAAACGTTCAAGGACAGGTTGGATGGGGCTTTGAGAAACCTGGTTTTATGGAAGGTGTCCAAGCCATAGAAGGAGGTTGGAGCTAGATGATCTTTAAGGTCTGTTCCAACTCAAATCACTCTATGATTCTATGAACACGACAGTTTATTCCAAGTATAGTAATATAATCCCTCTTCTGTTCACAGGCTGTGAAATACTATCAATTGCTGTAAACAAACTCAATATTTTGTTTTATTGAAATTGATGAATGAAGATTACGGACTCAAATATCTGCTAACTAAGCATTTTCCCTTTTTAAATTAAAAAAAGAATCGGATCCTATGCAGTACAGGTTTCTGAAAGTCCTGGTAAGAGTGCTACATGCTGTGAGAGAGAAAGACCTGAGTAACACTTCTGGTAGCCCATTTATTCACTGAAAAGCTTACAATAGGGATGTCAAGACTCTTCACAAATCTACATCAGTTTTCCTAGTGATTTCACTAGAAATGAAACCTAGAAACTTAATTCACATCCAGTTTTCTCCATCATTTCCCATTTGAAAAGTTTTCTCATGGCTGATGCAACACCTGCAGGCAATACAAAAGACTCCAGTCAAAACAGAGAAAACACTCCAGCAATGTCAGACTGGGCGGCCCTTGGATTTTTTGCCTATTATTCCGCCACCTTATCAGTCCGGAAACAACTGGTTAAAACACGGAATTCATTTGCTCAGGAAAAACTGCTGAACACTGCCCTGAGAGCTGTTTTACACCGTTCTCCCCGTCGCAGGCCTGCCAAACAGGAACCAGGGAAGCGGCTTAGCACTGCCACTGTCCCTGATCCTCCCTGCTTCACTGAAGAGCAAAATTAGCTTTTCATTCCTGCCACTTCCCCTTGCTACATATGAACAAAGAAAGGGGGTCTGCTCACCAACATAAATGCTTACTGCTGAAAATGTGCGACTCAAGATAACTCGTTTGTTCCAAAGAACAATAGAAATAAACAGGTTTTGTTGCCACACAACCTCACTCTGTAAATTCCTGCCTTTGTTGCTGTGAAATTACAACACTTTGTCAAAAGGTGGATTGTACCTAATATAAACACTGTCCTTCGCATGACTTAAAAATAGCTCTTTGCAAAAACAAGAAAGAGAAAGGAGTATTAAGAAAGCTGCTCAAGCTCAGGCTACAATCCTGCCCCCCTGCATCCCCAGTGAGCAGGCAGTGCTGCATCACACACTGCTCTCTCCTCTCTGCCTGCTCTGCTCTACCGCACAGAACACCTTTCTTTGACTGTACTTTACCAGGCATTGGGAACAGTTTCTCTCCAGAAAATTGGCATTGACTGGTACCCTGTGGGCTGAATTCTCCTCCCCTTTCTGACTCATCCCAGGACTACCTGCCTTATCACCAGGCCACAACAGCAGCAACTGCTTTCTCATCAAAGCCATGTGAAGGGAGGTTCCTGACCCGGTCCTTTCCAGGCCCTGCTGAGGTCCATCACAGCTTATTGATGTGCGCTGCCTAAAACGTGTTCAGGCCTCCCCGGCTGGGAATTCGCTTCTTGCCATTTCCCTCTCCGCCTCTCACTCCTACACAGCTAGCACCTGGCCCTTACATGTGCACTCAAGCACAGGAAACAACATTTTGGTGGTTGCTGCCAATCCGAGACCACAAAGAAACAAGCAAGCCAAACTGAAAACTGAACTCCTGACATTAAAGCTTATTAAATCTTTTGTCTTCTCTTTCTGTTTTTAAACCAGTTGCTGTCTTGTATTTCTCTACTGAAGGCCCAAATGCTTTTCTGGTTTAGGAACAAGGGACGGGAGAAAATAACAGAGCCTTGTGCATATGACAAAAAATGCATGCCTCCTTACTCGTGACCATTTTTAGACTGCTGGGGTTTTTAAATTTAGGTATGTGGTTTGCCCTGGCGCATCTTTCTCAAAATAGCTATTCCCAAAGCACATAAGTCAATGAAGAAGAGCTATTTAAGATGCCCGACACAGGTTTGTGATTCAAAATGCAATACGCATTTCAAAGTTTCTTTGGAGTTCAAAGCACAGTTCAGGAACTGTATGTGTGCAGTTGAATGCAACACACACAACACACAAGAATGTGAGCCTGACCTTTACTGCAGAAGAAGCTTAATGCTCTGTCCTAGATGAGGATTTAAGTACATTGCATGAGCCAAACTGCAAGCGAAACATGTACAAAGCAAGTTATGAAACACATGTATGTTTAAGTCCAGATTTTAAAAGTTACGTTGGATCTACTGCTTCTTATTCCCTAAACTCCTAATTTACAGGGGAAAGTGTCAGAATGGTGAAGGGTAAATCTCGTCTCTGTGAAGTGATACCATATAACTCCTTTGTGTCCTTACTAAAAAGGATCAGGAATTACTGCCAGGCTCTTACCCCATTTTTTTCATTCCAGCTTCACAGGATTTTATGTTTAAAGACGGTGCAGCGGCACAGACAGTCATGTTACTCCACTGGAAGCTATTTTTAATCCTTTCAATTCCATTTCTGGATTTTAAATCTGCAGTGTTTGTTGCTTTGTTTAATCAAGATTTGTTTCAGTTCACTGCTGCCATGACTGACTTCCAGCAAAGTACAAAGAAAATAATTCAAAATATAAAAACTGATAGGGGATGGTGTGTGACTTGCAGTGGTGCTGTGCTAAATTGCTTGCTTGAAGGGTTAGAAGCAGGGAACACAAGCCACTCACCAGACTCAACTCCGTAGTAGCATTTTGCATATTGTAATCTTCCAAAATGGCAATACTTCTAAAATGTAAAATAAATTTTAAATACTACCAATTGGTCTGGGAATCATTAACTAACCTAGGGAAAACAACCCTGAAATCACCAGATTCTACTCCTGCTAAAAAATCCAAATGAGAAAAAATATCAAAACATTAAAGAAAATAAAAACATACACCAAAAAACCCATGCCTGCCACCCTCTCCTCACTAGATGAGCAGCCTTTTTATGAGTATCTTAAAGCATCAGTTTTAGACCCTCTCAACCTACTGAGACTGCTCCCCAAAAATCTAAAAATAATCTTGTCACTAACCAGAAAAATCTATGTAACGTTCATTTCTCTTTTGCTGTGTACATTCTAATTCTACTCAAGCTAGGAGGAGGGTGAAGGTCTTAGGAATTATGTGAAGCATTGTTTTGTTTGCAGGCTGTCTCCAAAGGCACGATAAACTCCTTGATGCTCTTGCTTAAGATGCACCAAGTAGACAACAGCTCAGTAAAGCAAACAGTTTCTCCTGTGACCAATGTTAAAAAGAGGAAGGCAATGCTCCCTCAGGGGAGCGCTCCTGAAGCGATTTTATAAAACAGAAATAAGACAAGTACCTGCAGAAATACACCAGCTACTTCGAAACAAATAGCTCAGAGACCAGGAGGCACAGCAGAAAAGAACAAGCTGTGCTGATTATCTTGGACTCTCAGAAGGTGTTTGGCAGCTTGAAGCCATTTTTCTGCAAGTACACTGTTATCACTAACTGGACAGCAATGCAGACATAACCTAAAATCAATGGCAAATGTTAGGCAGTAGTACTTGGAAGATCATTTATTATGGAATTAACTACATCCTTAATCATCAGAATACCTGACAAGTTAAATAATCAGCAAGTAATCCAGAATTAGTGTTGTTATGTGCAGGTTATAATTGTGATTTGGGATATATATGTAGTACAGCTCACCTATGGTGTGAAACATACAAATAACCACCTGGCAAAAAGAGTAGGGTACATTAAAACAAATTAATTATTTTGTTCAAAGACTGTACTTCTAAAGAGTCGATTCTAAATAGAAACCCAACCTGAAAAGTATTAACAAGCTTGGGCAACTGGTGCTACAATAATAAACTACTGTTACTTATTAAATCTTTTTGAACACTTTGCATGTACGGATTTGCAATACATGGTTTAAACCAACTTCAGAAGTTGGATTAAAATTCGCTCCATACTACATAATCTGATTTGTAGTCAGCTACCATTAGTGGGAGTTATTTTGCCTACATTTTTCAACAGCAAAACAGACACAGCACTACGTGTTTTTAAAAATATTGAATTGTATAAATATTATAACTCTGAAATGTCATCATATATAATTTGTCCTCGGAGTTCTGTAGTACGTTTTGGTTTCATTTGCACCTAGACATCTTGTAGGTGTTCTGCTAACGGAATGGAATTATAAAACATTCACAGTTATGGATGGCTACACGGATTATGTGATTTAAAACACAACAATCACACAATTACATTGCTTTGTCCCTTCACCTATTAATGTCACGTCTTCTCTTGGAGATTACTGATCGGGAGACTACCAAACTTCATGTAAGAAAAGTTAAAAAGGGCTCCATCATTCCTTAAAAATCTTCTTAGTGGGCTTTTCTTAATTACATTCAGTAAGGCCAGACAAACTCAGAAAATCACTGGGAGGAAGTCTTGTACATTTTGGAGGTTTTGTGAGGAACACGTGGATTTGTGCCAAAGGATGTTGGAGTTTCGGACTCAAATGAATAGCAGCTTAGGAAACAAACTTGGTACTATATTATACACCCATCAGATGAGTCCTGTGCCTTCCCCACATTCGTGCAGTCACCTGAGCTGTCACCTAACTTGCAGCCATATTTTCACAAGATCCACGTATATCCTCTCTGGTCTTCCTGCCCTTCTCCCAGCTCCTTGCAGCTAACTTCCTGCCTTCCCCCACAACAAACTCTGTGAAGAAGAAAAAGATGAAAACTGATGAAAAGAGTTCAAAAACAATGAAAAATTGCGAATGTCAGCACTCAAGTGAGGAAATTGCATCGCAGATCTCTGAGAGGATGGAGGCAACCAAAAACAAAGACAATTAACTGTAAGCTCTTAAAATGGTGACAGCACTTCCTCGAGAATAAATGAGCTTATTTACAATAAAACCAGTGAAGTTACAGTATTTAACAGTGATTCCCTGCACCGCTGTGGATATTAACATAGCATAAGATGTTTTGGCACATCAGCTAAATTGCAGTACCTAACTAGGTATTATTTCAGATTATATGCAGCAAATGCAAAGAAAATTACTTAGTGTACTCCACAGTGAAAGAAAGATTATGCAAAAATTTCAACATTTCCAGCAGCAAGGAGAGCACATGGAATCCATTACAGACAGGCTCAGGCATCTATTATACACCAGCTGATGCATGGTAATCTGCTAAACTGCAGTACCCCATCCAAGCATGTAAGGGTTCACCTCCGAATAATGGTGAACAGTCCAGATGGCAGGTCTTGAGGAGAAAGAGGATGGGAAAGGTTATCCTTTTGTTTCTATGGCCAAATACCATATTACTCAGACATCAGTTAGATGTACCATATTGTCAGAAATCTGATACAGATTATTATTAATAACATTAGCAATAACACTTGAAGCTGTCAAAGGTTGCGTGTATTTTTATGAACATGTTAATTTACCTTAAAATTAATAGTCAGAGTAAAGGCTTCTTCTATTAAAATTGCCCTGTCCATATCAGCCTTTTGATTCAGAGCTAGAGCGCGACTTTGAAGCACAGCCCTCTTCTTGACTGACTGCTGTTTCCAGAGCAGTTCTGCTGCATAAAAACCACACTCCTTTCAGAAGACAGGAAACTGGAAGCTCCTCTACTAATTCACTATACAGATGGGGACATTACAGACTTGGGCATAAGTGACAGAATCACACATTTACTCAGTATTCAGTACTCCTGAACCACCCACCACATTCACAAAACCTTCTAGTAAATTCCACGTTATAAACCACTGAGTTATATTCAATGTCAGCCACAAAATTGTCTGTGGGATGCTCTATCCTCTTCTCCCACCATCCACTGAGGCTAACAACACATGCTGGTCCTAATTATTTCAGTCAAGATAGAAAGGCTTTTTGGCAGCACTGAAAAGCGTTCTCAACACTGGCATTAAATTGATAACGTGAGGTCTTGATGTAAGGTCAGAGAATCACGGGAGTGGTCCTGAGCTGGAAGGGACACTTAAACATTATGGATATCAACTCCCTGCTCCTCACAAACCAAACCATATGACAGAGAACATCACCTAAACACTCCTTGAACTCTGACAGGCAACAAAATACACACTGCCCTTTCACCCTGAGAGATGTATGACTAAACCAAGCTTGGACTTTGTGATCAGGATATAGCCTCATGCTCCAGAGAGTTAGGTAGCACACAGCTTCTCCCACATGGCTGAACTGAACCTCAGCTCTGCTAATATGCCTGCCCTTCTTGAAAAGGCACCATTATTGCCTCATCAAGCCCGCAGACAATTATAATCTTTTATCCACGTCATAAAGTTTGCTGAGATGTCTGTAAGCTTACCCTGAATCCTCTCCAGGAAGCCCTGACAATGCAGTTGCAGCAATTCCTAGGAACCTTGGGCAGAACATTGGATGCAAATGTGGACCCTGTGAATACCAGCTATCCAAACTTGGGACACACTAGTAGAGGCAAGGAATGAGTATGCTCTTTCGTGTCTGCAAGTATTGCATCCACTGCCAGGCATCCCACATTCCAAGAATAAAATGTTCCTGGCACTCTGAACTCGTCTTTTGGAGAAGGACTTTCTGTTTCATTGTGGATGAAACAACCACAGAGGAAAAGACTCCAGAAAGTTCTTCAGCATTTTCTTTCCCTTAGAAGAAAAAGGGTTCAAAAGGGACAGACTGAGTTCACTTGAGACATCCTCACAGATCAGATGCTGCAGCCACAGAAAGGAGTCCACTGTAGCCTCCCAGAGTACCTGCAGTGGGCATGGCCAAACTCATCATGAGAATACGATGGGGTAACAAATACCTGGTCACCTGAAACAGCAAATGCAGGAACAGAAACAAGACTCTGCCACATGTGACACTGGTAACTGGGGCACTGCTGTAGGAATTAAGGTGCCCCACTCTGGAACAGCATGGTGGAAGAGCAACACTGTACCTCCTAGGGAGGTCTGCAGTCAAGGAACCCCCATCGTAGGGATGACTTTTCTTCAGAAAGCTTCAAACCGTAAGTATGGTGACAATATTCAGTACAGGGGAACAAATAAAATACAATTCAAACTTTCCAAACTTCAAGAGAAGATGGAGGAGCTTCAATAACATCTCTATGTTACTAGTCTGCTCTTATTAAGCTAAGTTATTTGTCTGTGGAGACATAGACTGTATTTTCACAGGAAGAAGGAGAAAAAATGTTTAACTACTACAGAACAGTAAGTAACTGTATAATCTAAACCTTCCTACAGAAAAGCAGCACCCTAAGGGACTGTCAAGTGAAATTCCCCCTGAATCTCTAGGATGCAATCAGAATCCCATTCCTATGACAGCTACTATTATATTTATGTTTACTACAGGACAGAACAAACGGATATTGCATTCAGAGTGAAGACTTGAACTGATGATTCAAAGGATTCTGCTGGTTCTAAAGCAACAAGTATTGCTGATCTAAATCAAACTTGAAGACTGTACTGTAATAAAATCTATTGGCATTCAATTCCAGCATTCCTAATGAACTGAAAGAACGAGTGAATTTATTACAGAGAAACAGAGTTAATTGACTGAAATCAATGGCAAAATTTCCAGATTTTTTCCAACAAAATTAGTTCATCCACATTTAGAGCATGTGTGCATTTCATACACTTCTATAAGTATATGTAAACATATAAACACAGCCATATGTATGTAAAAACAAACATTTAGCATCACGTACAAAAATGTAATTAAGAAGAAGATAAACTAGACATACTGAAAGGTATTTTGATTTAAAGTTAAAATCATGATTAAGAACCAGGTGGCTATTATGAGAAACGAAATTTCATAAAAAGTAAAACATACCTGATAAAAATTGGGCCAGAAAGTACTAATTGCCAGTTCTGCTCTGTTCCAAGTAGCAGTGATAGACGTGTTCCAGACTGGGTTACCAACAGGACCATCATTAACCTTCACATATACATTCAAAGTGCCAGGGCTAGCTCCACTCTTGCTTGAAACATAATAGTGAAAATCAATACAATGTGTATCATTTTCTTTCAGGTGGGGCATGAGGAGGTGAGCTTTCTGTCCCGCAAATCTCCCAGATGTATTCACCAACATGAAAGAACCTGCAAAACAAAGTGACCAATTCAGTTTCTTCCTTATTTTTCTCTTCCTAATACAGCAATATCTGTAAATAAAGCATAGTTTAATAACAATAATAATTTAACCATTTTTCTTTGCTTCTACTAACATAACAGTGATTTGTATTTGGAAGGTATTCAATCTCAAATTCTTTTGTAAAGCTAGTAAATAGTACAATCTTTATCCTACAGGTGGGGAAGCAAACAGACAAAACGCTGAAGCAATCTGCACTGTGATAAATCTACAGATGGTAGTACAGAATCAACTGCAGTTCTCAGCTACGGAGTGCTTCTATATGCGAAGTCTCTGCTGGGTTTTTCTGGCAAGGCTGCAGTAGTGGGGGAGCTACAGGAGTGGCTTCTTGTGAGGAGCTTCCCCACGTGTCCTACAGAGCCAGGGCCAGCCGGCTCCCAGACAGCCCCGCTGCTGGCCAAGGCCGAGCCCGTCAGTGACGGCTGAGAGCCTCTGGGATAATGTAAATAGAAAGGGAAAAACGAAAACTTCAGAATTGCAGCCGAAGAGAAGAGTGAGAATATGTGAGAGAAAGAGCTCTGCAGACACCCAGGTCAGTGAAGAAGGTGGGGCAGGAGGTGCTCCAGGCACTGGAGCAGAGATTCCCGTGCAGCCCATGGTGCAGACCACAGGGAGTCAGGCTGGCCCCTGCAGTCCATGGAGTGTGTGGAGAGAGCAGAGATCCACCTGCAGCCCATGGAGTGTGTGGATGGAGCAGAGATCCACCTGCAGCCCACGGAGGGCCCCACACCAGCTCCACCAGATGGCCAAAGGAGGTTGTGACTTTGTGGGAAGTCCACGCTGGAGCAGGTTTACTGGCAGGACTCGTGACCTGGTGTGGGACCCAGGCTGGAGCGATCTGTGCCTGCAGGACTGCATCCCATGGGAAGGGACTCCATGATGCCAGAGCAGGAGAAGACTGTGAGCAGTCCCCCTCCTGAGGAAGAAGGAGTGGCAGAGACAAGGTGTGATGAACTGACCCATTTCCTGTCCCTCTGCACTGCTGGGAGGGAGGAGAGAGAGAAAATTCAGGAGCGAAGTTGAGACCAGGATGAAGGGGAGTGCACTTGGTGTCCAGCCAGGGTCAATCCACCACAAGAGTTGCAACAAAATTTAAGAGAATTTTACGTGTTCAGATCGTTGGATGCAGTATGGGATGCACACGCAGTTTAAAAGGTTCTCCTTTTAAATTCCTTAGCCTTCCTCTAGCTAATCACAAGTTACCTACTTGACTAAGTGTGACAATTGTCTCCTGTCTTCAAAAGCTGACAAAAGCATGAACAAATGAAAATACAAGTAAACCAGTAAGCTTTACAGGTAAAAAAGAAGGGTGGGGGTGAATTTTATATTATGGCCACAACTTAAAACAGCAAATGACAAGAAATGTAAAAGTATTCAAATAAAGTTACATTCAAACAACTCTCACATGAGCAGCTAGTCAATTTATACTATATTTTTCAGTGCCTATTAATGTGTTTCATTGAAGTGTACCTTCAAAATAATCATGTTGCAGAACTAAGCAATTTGAAAGACTGTACAGACATTAGAAAAATACAACATCATTTCTGAGACATTCATAATCTGGGTTTAACAAACAAAAATGAAAGAATTCTATCAACAGATAACCCATGATATCATAGAAGGAAATAAAATTCAGTATCTACTTTGGAAAGAAAACCTATCAATAAAATGCATGAGATAATTTAAACCCTGCATTTTTCCTAAGTCCAGAAATGGATGTTATAGTTCCCTGCTACAAATGCATAGCTAAGTGTTCTTATAAAAATGCAAGTACACATACTCATCACACAGTTATTAGAAAACAATTTTTAGGTTTTTTTTATTCTTACTTTGATGGGTGACAATACTTTTTAATGAGATGCAAGTCATTTCTTGAAATGGAATATTGGAGAACCTTTGTCCAGACTGCATCTTTATGTTAAATAGGTTTAACTATTGAATAATAATAGTTTTGCATTTAAACTTAAATTATGTATCAAGTATAATTTCCTTTCTAGATAAGTTCATAAAATTGACAAAAATGGAACTTACTTACAATACAAAGGAATATAAATATTTTACTTCCTAAAAGGCATTACTCTGTATTTAATTCACAGTCTGTTTGTTACTATAACATATTGGGACAAATCCTTATTCATTAGTAACATAAGAAGTCACTGAATATGTTTTTTTCCTTAAAAGAGGCAGGAAAGAAACTAATATTCCTTCCATCAATCAGTATATGCTCTGCCATTCAATTAATTTATTTACATTTAAAATATAAACCCCTTAAAATAGCTATAATTGGCTAAGTTATAAGAACAATACTTAAAGCATTCATGAATTCACTGAAAATTAACTGGCAAGCTTTTTTACGTGGAAACTATCAATCACACAAACTACAGAAAACCCCACAGCATACTTTCTGACAGTGGGTCAGTTCTCCAGAATAGGTTATCATATATTGGGGCACGTAAGAAATACATACAAAAAATAACTGAAACTATACACTGGTATATCTACTAGGAAACAGTTATCTGAGAGGACAGAAGGATTCCACAAGAAAACATGCAAAATTATAATCAACTGAGTACGCATTCCTAAGAAGAAATAGCAAGTGCACATCTTACTGTTAATACACTCATTTTATCACACTTATTTCCCTAAATGTACTTCCATGTGTAAACACACAGATGATGATAGTTTCCTCAGCTGATGCCTGAAATGGCCACCTAAAAACAGAGACTAGACAGGAATAAGGGAATAAAGGTAGGTATTTATTTGAAGGGCCTTCAAAGGCACACCCTGGGGAGTCCAGAGGCTCCTGCCAAGATGGACCCCAAGATGGATGATGAGTCACGAGCTCTTCACACTTTTATAAGTTTGGGTCATTTGCATATCAGGGTTAATTCTCCAATTAAAGCTTCAGTTAATGATGTAATTTCCCCAAGCTCACCCCCCCTTTTAGATGTTGGTTTACACATTTTGGGCCTAGGACAGTCTGGGTGTCCTTGGAGAGCAGGCCTGGAGAGGCTTTGTTGTGTCTAACTGGCATGAGAGAGCAGAAATTAACAGGCTACAAGAAACTTCAGAGTTACACACCAGGCAGTACAGGATTTGAAAAATATAAGTTAAAACCTAAGGCCTCACAGTCAAAAAGTTTAAACAGGATTTACTTGGGTTTAGTCTTTAGGGCTATGTTTAGGCACTACATGCAATGTAGTAAAACCTAATGGTACTCATCATTCATTAAATTCAGGCTTCTTTAGTCCACAATCTTGCTGAATCACCTGTATTTCATCATTTTAGCAAACGAGTTTAAATCAACAAAGCAGTGACTTTCCTAAAGTCACTGCTGTTGTTTACAATTCCTCACTGAAAAATGGTTCAGCAGAAATTCAGCAAATATTTGGTTCATGTAAATATTAATTCTAAGAAGATGCAATACTTGAAAAAAGAAAATACGGATTTGCTCCAAAGTAACTGGGCAATTGAATATCCTGGTAATATTCATTAGCATAAATGGAAATTTTCTGTGAAATACTGGACACAAAAAGATGCTCAAAAGATAGAGTGACAGAAGAACTGAAAAAAGAAATGTTTAAAAAAGAAAATCTGACAACTGGAAAAGCAACATACTGTCCTACAAAAAATGATGGGAATGGCACAAGAGAGATTTTCCAGTCACTTCTGTAAGTTTTCACCATGTCACCTCACCTTGTTAAGAGACACGTTTTATATTGGGAATGTCAAACGCAATGAAATTGAATGCAGGATCATTTTTCATGCATGAAGAAACTGTGACTAGTGAGCAAAGAAAGTTACTTTGTTGATTTTTCACCAGTCTTATACATGGTTGGGGACAAATTATTAGTCTTCCTAATAAACATTAAAAAAAAGTACTGGTATTTAACTTATTCAGGCATCACTATTGGTTGATTTTGAATCTCAGTAATTGTAAAATGTGCTAAATGATGGAGAGCAAAAAGTCTGATTTTAAGAACAGATACTCTATGTATTACTTTGTTAACAAAACACCTTTCAGGTGCAGAAAGGTGTCAAAAATGCTGTGACTAGGCAGTTCATAGAAACATAGGAAGGCCTGGATTGGAAGGTACATACAAAAGGTTACCTTTTATTAGCAAAACAGCATTCTCTAAATGCCAGCCAACCCTACAGCCATCACTCACAAGGGATTGTGACTACTCTGAGTGCCCAAGACTAAGTCTGGGACTCTTCAAAATACTGGAGTTGCTGAGCCTGAGCAGATGAATTGTAAGGCTCAAGCAAGAGTACCACTTTCAGACAAGGCAAACTCAATATACATGTTATTCTATTTACTGTATTTCATAAACATGCACAGGCCACCTCAGAAGCACTGCAGAAAGCAGAAGACCTGAATTTAAGAACCCACCTTTCACTTTAACGCCCAAACCTTGCAAACAAAATGGGGTTTGTCTTCAGTTTTTTTCATACTATTTACTAATATTACAGGAAAAGGAAAATACATTTTCAGGTAACATTTGAAAATTACAGGGCTGCTGTAATTTGAGAAAACTCTCAAAGCATGACTAGGACTACCTAAAGAAGCTGAACGTTCATTCAAATGCCCCACTTCCAGACATAATCCAGAGGGTATGTGCACACAAACTTCAGAGCCGCTTGCACCCCTGAACTGGCATAATGAGTTGTCCCAAAATACACCAGCTGAGAGTCTTCCCTTCAGTGCCTCAGCTAACATCCATCAGTTCTGCTCATTAACTTACAAAGCATTATTGTCTCCAGGTGAATTTTAAGTCTTCTTTTGAGCAATATTTACTCATATTAAATTTAACGTGGTAATTTTAATCATTATTTATTATCCATCCTAAAAACATCATTAATCTCAACTTTCAAGCTGTTTATCTTCCAAATTTGCAACTATTCAAATTCTTGGAAAAAAATCCATTAAAAATCCATCATAAGTCCTGTGTATTTTTTGAAAAGATCAATTCACTTCTACCCATAATGCCATCTTCGTTTTAGCAGAACAATTAATAAGACTAATAAGCCTTATAATTCTTCCACTAAATTCAATTCTTAAAATTCTTCCTCATCTCATATGCATAGACACATCTCCCATTACTTTGTTAGAAATTGCTTTGATCAAGCTTGAACATGAAATCACGCACTTCTGAATCCTGTATTTTTTGCAGTCCCTTTTCCAATAGCCAGTAATATAAAAAAAACCCCTGCTTGCTGATGAATGCTGTTTGTTTTTTCAAGCCTTTTCAATATTTAATGATTTTGACTACTCACCCTGTAATTTGTTTTTCTATTTTCTTCATGAGTATTCTATGTTTTCAAACACTATACGGACATTTTGAAGGCTTCTTATACAACTTATATTACCTCTTGGCAAAAAGCAAGCCATACAAAGTTCACAAGCTATTAGAGAAAACTGCATGTGCATAAATTCTGAGAGAGTTGTCTCAAGTTTCAAATTCAACTTCTGAAGCAATCACTGCATTTTAGGAAAAACAGAAATCAAAGTAAGAAAATACTTCAGGACAGGCAGACGCAGACCTAAAGAGACTTTTAAAACACAAAGCTTTCCAGCATCATCTCCCCAGGTCTAGAACAGGAAAATTCTGGTTGAGTACTCTAAAGCAGGGAACAGGTATATATTTGAAACAATTAACTGAAATTAATTGAAAGTAATTAGAGGACAATGTTTGGATCTTTCCAAAGTCCTAGTATCATGGAATTGTTTAGGTTGGAAAAAGAACAGAATATTGTCGATATTAACAAAGTTAATGCTGGGCTTGTATAAAACCTTCTGAAGGGCAGGGAAAACGGATCACATCTGAATTGTAGTTCCACTCCTGAACACAACTGGAAAGTTTTCTGTTTATTTGTTTCTTTGTTTGTAACAGGAAACCTGACTTGCCTGAATATAAAGTAAATGCATCTACAAGGTAATTCTCCCTCTGTTTGATAAGGAAGGAGAGGTGTGGTGTGGACTACAAAATCTCCAAGGAATTGTGCTACTCCTCTTGATCCTGGAGAGTCACCTTAGATGCAGCCCAGGCCTGAGGCAGTAAAGCAGTACCACCACAGATGGAAGGTTTCCTTACCACCCCCAGTCACTCAGAAAACCCACATCAGCCAAAGTGTACAACTACTTGGGAGTTTTTCACTTTTAAAGGAACCGTGCTCCGCTTGGGCTTCAAAGAGGGAAGTTTGATGCAGGGCAACATTCTTGTTTCATTTCTGTCATCCCACATTTGGCCTATCCCAATATGCTCTGCAGCTCCACCGGTATCTTCTACGGCCAGTGAGAACTGTGCTACAAACTCCTAAACTGAGAACTGATTTATAAAACACACTCACAATAGAAAACTTCCTCAACAAGTTATGCAAAGTTTTCTTCAGATTCTCTCAAGAGTCCTCATGATGCAGTCAGCTGGATTTCTTTAAAGGTGACCTCATATATTTCACCAGCTATAACATTTTTTAACTTTTATGCTATGACTGGATTTCAAACATGCCAGAGCTTTGAGACAGATCTGTCTGCACCTTTCTTTAAAGTGAACACACCTAAAAATACCAAAAGGGCTTGAAAGAAATCATGTTTTATTAGAACATAAACTTGAAAAACTGACTTCTGTCTGAAAACCCAGATTCTTTTGAGAGAGAGAGGTAAAATACAGCCATTTGAAAACATACACCTTTTCTGCCCAACTATGTCTTTGCAACAAGGGCCCTTTTCCTCCAGACCTGCTTGGCACACTAGCAATCCTCAATAGCCTTTACGGATTCAACAAACTGTACTTGTTCTCCTCCGGGTCAACAGAAAAATGTTCTCTGTTCTCATCATGCCTGGCCCAGTTTTGTGTTTCTTCCCCATTACTCCAAGAAAACTTCCCAAGTGCGAGCTCTCCAGTGAGCACATCTATTACTGCCTATCCTATTGTTCCCTGGAAAAGCTTCTCCCACGGCCAAGTGCTCTCAAAGACGAAATCCTCTTCTCCCCTTCTGAGAACTTCCCCTAACCAAAAAGCACACAGTTACCAACCATGGACTTTACCACAGCATACAACATGCATACAAAAAAACGATCTTAAAAGACACCTTGAACCACTCATTGTCACACACACAGAATGACAATATGTGCATGACGAATTTTTTTCATGTCCCTTCTGTTCTCAAGGAAATGAGACCAAGTTTCCAACGTCACAAACAGAACAGAACTTGTTCAGCACAAAAGCTTTCTCCCTGCCTCGGAGGCTACATTCACAGATGTTTCCTTGCCTTGTTTGTTCTTAATAGGGCACAGCTCCACTGGTTGATTGTTTAGCCTGTGTACCTGCAATGAGATTGGAAGAGGTCTGCTAGACACATCTGCTAGATGTACCCTGAACAAAAGTAAGGGAAGTCAGAATACAGGATGCAGTACATAAAGGATTAAAGGGTAAGGATAGAAATAGTAACAATCAACATTTTAACAGACAAACGGGTCTTGCTAAAAAAAAAAGTGAACCCTTGGGTGTACAGTTGAAAGAAACTGCAAGTATTGCTGAAACTACAGCAGCTAAAGATGTAAGGCTGCTGTGAAGTGCTTAACACAGTGAAATTATTAGAGTAGCATAAGAGAACACATCAAATGTATTAAAAGCAGAATTACAGAAGCAACTGTTAATGAAGAAATCCCAGCAAACATGGATGAGGTTCTGCTAGTGGGATTTTTTGCATCACTGTTAAACTAGGTGCTGTTTAACTTTCTTAACAAGGATGTAAGAACAGATGTAAACCTGGAAAAAATTAAATACAAACACTGGCAAAAACCCCACAAAACATCTGAGAAGTCAAATCTAGGCTACTCTCAGGAACCAGGGTGAGTCTTCATCTCCCTGCCTGACAGGTACAGGGCTGCTACAGTTCCATGTCCCCAGAACCAGGTGGTGGTGTTCTCAACATTGGCAGACAGACATGCAATGAAAGAGAGAGAGATGGCCTGACAGATCAAATACAGACAGAAAAACAGCACGTTTATCAGCATCCCTGTGAACACACTGAGCACTCACACATAAAGCACTGACAGCCCTGCCCTGTTCCTCCTCTCCAGCCCAGGGGAATCTCACTCTTCAAGAG
This sequence comes from Pachycephala philippinensis, assembly GCA_013397055.1. Taxonomy (NCBI): domain Eukaryota; kingdom Metazoa; phylum Chordata; class Aves; order Passeriformes; genus Pachycephala; species Pachycephala philippinensis. The sequence continues at coordinate 3,170,299 of VWZT01004606.1, forward strand.
GAACCCAAACCCTGCTCCTCCCCAGGCTCTGGCCCCCAAAACCAAAAGCCCCTGACTTTCATGGTCCCACAGCAGCTCCTGGCACCCAAATCTCTTCTCCCAGTCTCTGGTTAGCTTGGTTTGAAGTTTATGAGCATTCATACACACGCTGAAGATATGAGTGCATCCATGGACAAGATGGTAGAAACTGGATTTAGTAAGAACACAGGAACGATTGCAGTGATCAAGCATCAGGCAGAGTCTCACCAGCATACTGAGCGGTCAGGTATGTACATGAGATGACACTCTTTATCCCTCTATTTCTCTCATGCTTGCTCCTTCCCAACCCAACTTGACTCCTGCCTTTGGTCTCCACATAAACAGCTGCACATGCAGCGAGAGCAGCACAGAGAATGGCAAGCTGTGCTTACCCTATCAACTTGCATTTTATTATAACGTGGCATTCAAAGCACGAGACAGTTGTTGTGTCACAGAAGATAAGTATCTGTAAAACTAACCAGCACATGCTAACAATTACTGCTGCCTCCCAGAAAGTCTCCCTTCTTTTCCAAGCACATTCTCTTTGCTGCACCACCAATAACATTAGTCATTATTTTTGTAAACCATTCAACCATGCAATTCAGCATTTAAGAAACAATACTCAGGAGATAAGCAGGAATCAGCTTTAACATGTTCCAGGGGAGCTCCTGGGGTAAACCAGTTACTTTTCAGATAAAAGCTTGGGGAAGTAAATGTAGAAAGGTGGGGGAGAGGGGGAACATGGCTTGATGCTGCATGTTACTCTTATCTGAAAACGACCATCTCCAAGAACAGGGTTAAGTGCTACTGATGCTCTTCTCCCTTCCCAGTGACAGGCTGAAAGGTTTGTTAAACACAAAGGTTAATATAAAAAGCTTCTGAAGGCCCGACGACAGTGAGCTTTACAACTTTTACAGAAATACAATTTTCTTTCAGCTTTAGGTTGCTAGGTTAATGTTTGGCTAACGATCATACCTATGTATACTTTTCCAAATTCTAGATCATCCAAGCAATAAGTTACTTTTCATTTAAAAGCTGACTGTCATTGTACTTTCTTCACAAAATGTTTTCTGGAAACTGTTCTGCCTCCTGGCTGATTACTAATTTCCTAACTACAGATAAAAACAAACTGTCATCATAATACTACCAGGTTTGTAAACTGCTACTAAGTTGTTGCACCGATTAGTAACTGCAGTAACACACCACATGCAAATGACATGCATCTTTTGAATTTCACTCCAATGTCTGACAGTTTTTCACAGATCTGTAAGGCAGAAAACAAAAACTACTATATTGCCTATGGCACTAAATCCCACAACAATAGAGAGCCTTCTGAAATCTTGCTTGACATATCAGTAATTTCAGAAGCATATTAGCCTCAAGGGCTTTTCTGTTACTGGAGTAATTTACTCCTGGTTTCATGAGTGTGAATAAAGATAATGCACAAGAAACCTACCTTATCTGTTCAAAAGACTAGGTTAAACATTGCATTGTCATCTACTGTAGCTCTGTGGAGTTGTTTTGTTTTGTTTTTATTCTACCCTCCTCTTTTGAATCAAAGCAGCCATCTTTGTCTCATCTGTTCAATACACTCATCTGACAACTCCCTTAGCATGGGCCATGTGTCGCTTCAATTCTTTTACTTCCACATAAAAAATCTTGCTCAGAAATTAGAAGCTCACCAGTATAATTACAATCAGAGTAGCTTCCCTAAAACATACTTTTATGCTCTGTTTTTCTAAATTGAATCACTCATTGAGACTCCAAACCACAAGTAGTGGGCTTTCTTCCCCAGTTAAACTACAAATTACTTCAGATTAGTATTCACAGCATTTTTCTTCCACGGAAACACTTCAGAGACCTTAGACAAGACTTGCTGAGTAAAATTTTAAGCACATCAGGGCCTGTGTTTCACTGATGAGCAACAGGATGGCTCAGGACCTTGACTCTTGAGCTCATGTCCCACAGGAAATCATTGTTATACCAGCACAAAGGCACACATTCAACCCATGGCAACTACAGGACAGTTTAAGCCTTAATGGATCAGCTACTGCACTTTCTGCTGGCAAAGTTAAACTCTTTAGCCAACCTACATTGTAACAATACGAAAGCTTTACAACTGATGGAATAGCATATCCAGTTGGAGCTATTACTTCCATCTTAAAGGAATCACTAACCAAACAAAAAAAAAACCCCACCACTATGAATTCAGTGTGCTTTTAAAATGAAACTTAACTCTAGTCTACACCAAGATTTATACATGCCTGCGTATGCATTTATCAGCTTGGAATATTGCCTTAGTTGGACTTTGTACAGGAATTAGAGACCCATTACATCTCCATTTCTCCATTTCTTTCTTTTTTTTTTTTTTTAAATGCACTTATACCTTTGCCATAAAAGCAGCTGACAGCATTTTCTACAAATTGGTATATAAAGCTGTATTTCACTGAGGTTTTCTCCTCTTAGGGATCCTGTTACACTTGGCAATGACAAAGAGAAAAATGACATATCTTAAGAATACAGATTTGTTTTTTCCTACCTGATTTCCAAATTCTAAAGCAAGTGAAAAATACAGATGTATTTGTTATCCAAGCTATAAGTTATATGAAACAGTTTCACTACATGACAAATTAAAAAAAAATATTTAAAGCATAAGATTGTCTTTCCTTAAAGAATATATTAAACTATTCATTCAACATAATATCAGCTCTAAAATGAAACTCTTTTTGCAAAAAACCCCTTCTTGGCAGGAAGAAAAAATACTTGTTGGCTATTTTATTCTTGACATGGTAACCACTACAGTACAATCTATCTTTAAAGGCTCTTATCTGGAAGAGATTACGTCACAAACTACATCACAAAGAATGAATACTGTGCAGGTTGCCAATTTATCTGTGTTTATTCACACAATAATTTCCTTCACTGTGGCAACCGGCAGACTTCCCAAAGCCATCTGCACACTGATAAAATGGGAATTTCGCTTCTCATTCTTTTAAAGAGACTTTTCCCAAGCCCCAGATGGAGTTGGTTTTAAGTCTTGTACTACTATGGCTATTTTCTATGTCCTAGTTAGTCTCCACTTGTATCCACCTTAAATATAGCAGAAAACACCCCTAAATCACATAACTGGTGTACATAATAGTTAGAGTATTTACTGAATGAACTTCATGTTGGGCATTTTTCCTGTGCAGTCCCATGGAGGATATAGTTTAATGTACTTATTTTCAAGTTCTAGTCTGCTAGAGATGCATTAAAGATATTAATCTGGGCCTGATTCATCACTGAAATAAGCCTTCCAGTTTCCATGACTCACAATCCCAGGAACTGAGATTGTCATTCAAGAGCACAACAGAATTAGGGTGGTTTTTTTCAAAAAGGGAAAGCATAAGATTCTAATTAACACAAAGGCTTAACGATGTGCTTAAGTACCATTCAGGAAAGCACTTAGATACTTAATTTGTCTTCAATAGGATTAAAAATTCAGAAGGTACATGCATAGTAATGCTGCAGGATGCTTTCTGGAGTTCTGAGATCCTGCTACTGCAGGAATCTGACATTTCACAGCTTTATTAAAAATTTCTAATTGAAATGCCATTGTATTAAAGCCACACAATTTTCAAAAATTTAATTTTATACTAAAGGTGGCTGGTGGTCTGCAAGAAAATTTAAGGATTTGTAGTAGTGCTCAAGCAAAAAAAGTTTGGACAACACTGACTTAAACTCTTGACTTTTTTTTTAGCCCAGAATTTAATCCAGAAGTTAAATATTCAGGCATGTGAGTGATTTTAAAGGGGAATGAAGGATAAATAAGTGTTCTCACTACTGTAAAAGGGGAATGTGTTTTTGCATGTATTTAAAATTGGTTGCAGAATAAAGAACAATCAAACAGAAACCAAACAAAAAGAAAACAAATGCATTGCACTTTTCTTCTTTGGTTGACTTTGTCTTACATTTAAAAGCTTCCAGGCCAAAACCTGGACGGGATAGGAGAATCCCCTGGATTTAAAGCTATAACAGTGAAACTAAAACTAGGGAACTAAAATGAATTTTCTTCTATCACCCTAGTCTTTTCTGCAGTACTTTTGGCTTCCTCATGACCCATTAGCTTCTCTGTGGTGCCCATGGAGATGTGCCACTCCCCACTGAAGCTGTCAGGGGTGTCTGCCATGAAGACTCAGGCTGCAGCTTGCAGCCACTGCTCTGTCCCTTCCCTGTGGTGGCTGCCCCTGCCAAGCTGTGCCTGGCTGTCGGGAGGACAGAGGAGGCTCCCAACAGGGCCATATTCCCCAAAGGAGCAGGCTGGGCAGCCAGGAGCCCAAGGCAGGTGTGAACAACACCTGCCAAAGGGAGACAGGGAGCAGAGGGGACAGATCCTCACCCTCAGGCTGGCAGGGAAGGAAATGGGACATGGGCCATGTCAGAGGGCCCTCAGCCAACAGCTAAGACTGGGAAAGACGGTCACATTACAGATCGTGCATTCACTGCTGTCCTTCCCCACTCCCAGGATGTTATACATATTCTGCTTACTCCTTTTTGTTGTTGTTTTTTAAATCCCCATTTCAGCTGTTTTTTTCCAGTATGAGGGGCACAGAGCACCCCTTACCAGCTCAGTGCCACAGGAAGCCATCCCAGCCGTGACGCTCCTGCAGCAGGGAGGTGAAGGCTGACCATGGCACAGCCAGGGAGGTTTTACCAGAAATACATACGCCTTAATGCTCCCGCCTGTCACTCATCATTAACTTGTTCTACATCAACAGCTTCTTATTTCTGGCCCCCTGACACAAAGAGCACGTTGCTGTGTACAAGCAGGCAGCCTTAAGCTGAGCCTTGTATCAAGGTAACCATGAAAACGAGCAGTGCAGGCAATGGTTCAGGTGCGTGTCAAACCACTCACAAAGCCATGTTTCTGTATTTAAAACATTTAATGAAAAAATCAGTTTCCGAACTGACATATTTACTATGTCTGACAGTAGTTAAAGTCTCGATTCCATTAAACTTCCTTTCCTTGTCTGCAAACATGAACCCTTATAAATGTACTTTCTGAAGTACTACAGACCTTTAATTGTCATTATGTTCAAAGCCTGTTTCATATAACCAAATAAGCTATTCTCCAACAGCATTTCATGGGACAAAAATTCTATTATAAAACATTACCATAATGAAACAGATTACGTTAAAATATTAAAGAAAAATGAAAATTTTACAGAGAATAACTGCTAGACTCAATTATCTTTTACAATATAATAAATACTTTCTGTTTCATTTGGACTAAAACTTTGTGTCAAAAGCAGAAATTCAAACCTTAGTGACATAAATTCATATACAGGCAAGCAACTTGGATTTACTTGAGACAATGTAGAATTTATTTTCTCTCACGTCACTTGTTGCCTTTTTATTTTGCCTATAATTATGTAATCTAATGTTATTTTGGTTTGGTTTACCAAACTAAACTTGCAGTTCATTCTCCTGGACTTTTTGCTGTGATCCTTTGAAGCCTGGCTACTTTAATTCTGTGAACATTTTCAAGTGTTTTACTGTAAGTTTCAACTAAATGTACCAAATGTTAAAGACTTCTCTGCAATCAGCTCAGGAATAATTTGCCACAGAAATCATATCAGTGGCAGAAACGAACATACTCAAACTAAAAACTTCACTTCTAAACAGGTATTTTTTTAATCAGCTATGATTACAAGCAATAACTCTAACTCTAATACTTAGTCAAGACAAAAATAAAATAGCCCCCATTTTTCAGTGTCATTTGTGTGTGTTAGACAGTACTTTGTATACAGAAGCATCGAGACTCCAAGCTCTATAGTCAAACCAACATGGAGATCAAATTGAAAAAACAGAATAAAATAAGAATAGAAAAAATAATAATTTTAAAAGATGGCAGATATGGTACTGCAAATACATTTAAAGTTACTTTAGAAGTTGACTTGTTTTGAAATAGAAGTCCACTCTTCCAGCTTCCTTAAGAGTCCTAAATCCCTTCTTCAGAAAAGGTAGAAAATAAACTATAAATAAAACCACCCCTTAGAAAACACCCGCTCTGAAGCACAGCAAAAAGCCCAGATCCTGAGGCAAAATGGATTGTTTGCTAAGTCTGCTGTGTTAACCTGAACACTGAGCACTGCTCACTTGCTTACTCTGTCTTTATTATACTTGTCATATTCTTCTATTCCTTCTTACCATCTGCTGTACACAGGAAGAAAGTCAAGAATAGTCCACTGGAAAGTGAATGCACACTTAGCTAGCAGATGTCAGCATCTATTTCACATGTTGCACAATTACAGATCTCCAAGTTCAGAGACTGAGGTTTAAAAACACACTGAAAACATTTGAATAAAAATTCTTGTAAAGATATTTCTTTAAACGTGAGGATATTTTAAACAAATATTCTGAAATGCCTGCTGAGACACAGAATTTACTATGTGGAGCACAATAAATAGATACGTACTGAATGCTGTTCATGCACACAATGAATTACCTGTAACACCCAGGAAGATGAGCACCACTGTTTGCATTTTGTTTAAAGTTTATACTAACTTTTTTAACTAAAGAAGTCTGTTGAAAATGAATCCACTTTTTACTCACTTACATATATAAGCCTCTTGAAATACAGAGGGATTTGAAAAAGAAAAAAAAACATTTCAGTTAGGCAGCGACATCACCCATTTCATAACACTCAAACTTGATTTTTTCTGGAGATTGTAACTCAACAGACACTGCAATATGATGAACAATTACTAGATAAATGCATCTAGGCTATTCCTACTCTTCGCTCATCATTTTTGATAAGGCCTGTCATGAGACAGCAGGCAAGACTCACTAAGCTTTAACAGAATGTAAGTTAATTTCCTGAAAGAATAATTTAAGGGAGATTTTTTATTAAACCGTAATTACTTCTACTTCATTATCACTTCAGTAGGTGGATTGGTTGATATCATTATTGTAATGGAGGTCAGTGAGAATTAATCAGTCCAGTCCTACAAATATACTGCTTCCTCTCATCTTTTTATAAGCCTGTCACCTTTTCATGTATTTCAGTAATAAAATTCAGAGAGGTCACACCAGGAAAGTGAAAAAGCAGTGACTGAAAAGGGTCAATGGTAGATAAGCTCTTACTGCCTTTTTAAAATAAAAACTTCATCCAGAACTTCCTAGATTTGTATGGTCTGGCAATATTGCTAAGATTAAATAGTTTAATGTTCAATCTGCTTTAGCAGATGAGAAGAATGTGTTGTGAGCATCTTGGTTTTGTCAGAAGTCAGGGGCAAAATTTCTGGAATGTATTCTGACAATGGTTACTTCAAGAGAGACCTATAGCTTTGCAAGCCTAGCTCAAGCAAGCAGATAGGAATAATCTTGAACTTCTGTTTTTTCTAGAATGCTCTTTTTCCCCCAGGGTGAATATTTTCAAGCAAGATTAATTTAAATGATTACAATTCATAAGGCTGTTTCACTGACTTAAAAATTTTTCCACTTGGTTAAAAAATTGCTGTCTATATACCCCGAGTAAACTTTTCATCAACAGTAGTCCATAATAACTACTGTTATCCAATCCTTCAGAATAAAGAGCAAAGGAGGAAACAAAGGACTACGAAAAGAATAAAATTCTACAAAACCTAATTCCTTTGAAAACTGGAGCTGCTGAAAAAAATATTTTTTATGAAAAGCTAGGATTCTTATGAGAGGATAGGTTGGTTTGGGTTTGGTTTTTGTTTTATTTATTGTAGCTGATTCACTGTGTTATTATTTTTAACAACTACTGGCATTTATTTCACACCTGCAAAAACTAGTCTAAGATTCTCACAGTTTTTCTGTCTAATTCTTCCTTTAAATTTCTGAAGTTTCTTGTCCTGCCATATTCTACTTAGCTTCTTTGCTCCATCAGGGATGCCAACTTCATCAATCCCTTTGGTTTCCTCCTGATCATCTCCCTGTATGCCTTCCTTCTGACTGAATATTCAACAACCCAACCTCCTTTCACTATTCAACTAAATCAGTTTGAAAGGGCATTCAATATATTAACAGACTAAAGAAGTTAATTGTTGAATCTTTCTGTTTCCTCTGCCTTGAATTCTGATTCTTTAATTTCTGTTAATGGGGGATACAGCTATCATAATTTCTAAACTATAGCTGCACCATGTGCATAAGCATTTGTACTGTCTGGTTTGTCCCAGGTGCCAGGAACATTTCTACGTGGTAGATGAAGCCTTTGAACTTCATTAGAAATAAGCAAAAATATAAAAATAGCAACATATACCTGATCTAAACACACATTCAGGGTCTTAAAGCCACAGAAGGCATTCACATCCTTACATCCCTCAGTTCCCTACCTACCCATTATGCATCCTAAACTATGTGTGAAAAGCATTCTTTAGATGTACTGATTTTAATTCTGCACTAAACAACAAAAATAGTATTTCATACCTTAAAATCTCAAATGATTTTCTAGCAGATGGAAAAACAGTGATTGAGCCAAAATATGAGCACTTCAGTTATTCTCTATAGCATTCTTTTTATTTCATGACATCTAAAAAGATGAAATACTAGTTCAGTTCATTAAAAAAAAAGGAATTTGAAGACTGAAGATTTTCTGAGAAAAAATGTTGCTTAAGGGTTTTCAAATGCCCAAAAAAATCGTTACCGGGAAATTACTTTTTAATCAAGCATGAGGAGGAAAGTAGCAAATACTTTATTCCCTGTAACAACATAACACATGCTTAAATACTTAGAAACATTGTTTATACTTCAAGAGACAACGTATCTCCAGAAATAACTGAAGTTCTCTAATATTTCGCTTGTATCTACAGGGAGATTTAAGCTCTTATTTCCCTGTAGCTTACCTTTACTTACAAATTTGTAGCATAAAACATGAAGTCATTCTATTTTTTATGATTTTTCATCTGTCTAAGCTAGGACAGGAATTATAGACTTTGATTTTAGTTGTTGGAGGATAAGAAGAAATGGATACTTAGTACTGCAATTACTTAACAATAACTCTGATACTTCAGTAGCACAGGTTAGTATTTTAGGGTGGGAGGTGTCACGAAAGCTCAGCTAATATAGTAATAGAATAATACAAACATCCACTATTTTTAAAATATTGTGGGCATTTTAATAGAAAATCCAGAGGAAATAATTTTGAGCTATCTACTTAAAGCTCTATATACAATTTTTCTTATCCTTCTGCTTTGTTTTTCCACAGATTTTCACACAAACACGTTACAGATTTTAGTCTAAAAATAGTCAAAGAGATCCTAGCTGAGAAGGGATTCCCAAATCTTACAAGCCATCCCCAAAGATGCTGAAAAGTATGACTAGTGCCCATGTTCACCTGAATGGTGACTTGGTTTCTAAAATGAAAGCCTTGAAGATGGGAGACTAAGAAATTTCAATTGCCAAAGAAAATCTCTTATCTCTTCAAAAGCAATCTTAAAAACAAATCTGCATCACCTGATAATACTCAGAAATTTTAAAAAATATACTTAGTACTGTTGGCAAGTAATATCAGAATATTATTGTTTATAAATTATTGTAGCGTGAAATTGACTGGGAGAGAAACTTTCACATTTTGACCACTCATACAATGTTCAGTCTCTGAGTAGAGGCTGAAGAGGTGTAGCTCAGGCTTTCTGAAACAAAATTCCGTAAAGAAGAAAAAGGACTTTTACCGGTCCTGCACTAATAATAGAGAGAAACTCCACCTGGAAGTTTACTGGAGTGAGAAAGAGAACAACAAATTCTGAGCAACATCAACATCTGTCATCTCATACAGGAATACATTCACTGCGTATGGTGCATTTCCTTGTAATCACCCAGTGCTGAGTGCAAACATCCATTACAAAAGGTCTGTATTTTACCAATGCCTCTTTCAGTAAGGTTTTTTATATTTCAATGAAAGCTTGAGATTGCAGATTTAAGCCGGTATTGGTGTTCTGGAGTGGGAAACAATATAGGCGTTCTGTTAGGAATCATAAACTAGCTTAAGCACTTCCCATCTTTATTTCATGTTCTGCCATTGATTCATTATCTCAAGTGAGTCACTTAACCTGCACAGGTCAATTAGATTGTCTGTAAATTATGCAGGACACCACACAGCCTCCTGGTTGTTATGAGGTGTTACTCGTTTCTGGAAAAAAAACATTTAACGTTCTTGGATAAATAAGAGTGTAAATTTTATTACTGCCAGCTAATGAGAAATTAGCTTATGATGGCAATGCTATGCACTGTTTGCAGTTATCTGGCATGATAAATGGTTCTTCCAAATAGTCATCAGTAATCAATGTCACTTTTCTCAATTCCTACCCTGTTTTTCCTGTTTACAGGCTTTCACATTACCATGCAAGAAGACAGGCATGAAACAAGGACAGTAATTGCCAGTTCACACAGAACTGAAACAGAAATGTGGACATAGCATCCACAAACAGAGTTCATTTTGTTCTAGAAAGTAAAACAAGTAGTAACTTTTTAATCATGGTTACTATGTCCTTAACTCATGTTCTTGTTTCCTGGCAAGTAGAAACAAACTCCCTAAGTAGTACTGAGTCCAGATACTCAGCTTACAATGTACTATTATTTATTTGACAGGTATGTTGAAACCAAGCCCATTGAAGCTGTTTATATGTGTTTTACTCTTTCCTTATTACCACCAGAAGCTAGACACAGAAAGACTGTTTACTACAAAGCAATAAGCAATATTTGGCATTAGCAGGCATCAAAGATACCGAGGTCATCAACTTTCAGCAAGGGAATACACTTTGATTGGTTGATTCACAGGAAACAGCTTGTTACTGACACCTTCTTCTGGGCTTTTTTCCCCCTTGTTTTAATTAAAACAGAATAAACTATTTTTCAGTTTTGCTAAACAAACAGAAAAAAAGATCATGCTGACAGAAGAAAGAAAAGGTCATTTCTCAGGAGACATTTCTTAAATGAATAACCTTCAATAACCTTCAGCTTCTTCAGGTACAAAATTTTATTGAAGTCAAATGCAGTTGTTTTTTAAATGGGCAAAAACTGTGTGAACTATTATGGATACCCCATCTCTTCTGTATCAGCCAGACATGCAGAAGCTAGTCTAGGAAGCATTTCAAGGCCTACCTCTGTAGCCAAAATTGCTCTTTAAGCCCTATAGATCCATACTGCTACTGAAAGTGATTCACACATTTCTACTGTGCCTTCCTATTTCTCTCCTATGAGGCTACACAATAAACCAAACTAAGGAACCAACTGATTTTCTGTTTCCTCTGTTGTTGAGGTTTTTTTTTTACTGCTGCTGGGGATGTGTGAGAAGGTGCTGTCGGATCCCCAAAGGCACTACCAGGCCCTACTGCCCACGCTGTTCCCTGCCTCTGGGTGTCATTTCAGCTCAGTCCTGGGCCATCAGTCCCTGCCCCAGCAGTGCTGGAGGTGTGCCTGTCTGAAGCTCTGTCTCTGGCCCATTCTCCTCTGGCTCCTGCGCCAGGTCTCTAGTTGGACCCTGGACCTGGGACTTCCCCTTGGATGCCACCAGGATGGCATTATTCCTGTTACTGGCTCTGCTGGCTGCATTATGTGCTGTGGAACTGTGCCCCATCTGTGAGGGCACGGCCAGTGCCAGCCCTTGCTGCGCTCCCTAGCAGAGAAAGGAAGGTGTTGCTCAAGTTAATTGAGCAACCTGTTGCTCACCAGGTGTGAAACTACCGCCTAAAAACTAGGCTTCATCTTAGCTAATCCATAGGAAATAATCATAATGTCTGTATTTCCTCTCCAGTTGTACAAACCTTAGTAAAAAATGAAATCCTAAGCAACACTGATGTTTAACAAATCTTGTTTGTTACGTGAGATAGCACTTACTGAAACAAAGAGCTATTGCTTCAGGTCTTCTGCAAAAGCAGTTACAGCAAAGCTAAACATTTCCATCACATTTTAATGTTTGCAATGTAACAGATAGAGGCACTTCATTAATTTCAGTGAGGAAACTTATGCAAGAAATCTATCCCTACCCTGATAATGCTGATCCTTTATCTATCTTAGGAAAAAACATTACGGCCCTCACAGATCTCATGCTAATGACAGACTAGGAAAACTGACAGGGATGAACTGATAGGGTCTACCTCCAACACAGAAAGTACCAGCAGTATGATCTACCTATCACATTTCTTTCAAAGGATGATCTTAAAGTACAGGAAAATAGGAGGTGAATGCTTAGCATAATCATGAAAGGCTTCTAAAAGCAGGAGCTATTCCATTCCACTTCAAAATGAAGAAAGGTAGATTCATTTGACATAAACCAGAAAGGCCTCATTTCAACTTTATATTGCTTTAGTATAAAAAGAAACTACTGGAAAATACCCAGAAGAACTGCTCTGAGAGTTTTAGTATGCATTATACTTGAATGAATGTTAACATAAAGTCTTCCAACATCGTATTGGATATTTCATTTTTGAAGCATCCCCCGCCTTCTGAATTCTGTTCCAGCAGCTACCAGTTTTACTGACCACAGAGCAAGATTTACAGACCTGCCCTGCTCAGACCACATAATCTTTGTCTGCTTATATGGCACACATTCTTCTGACTCCCATCACAAGACATGAAGGGACAATATTTATTAATTGGATGGTGTCTTGAACCAGACGTCAAAGATGATTCTTGACAGACAGTACCTACCAAAAGCCCATAAAATAAGTATGCACTTTTCCTATTTTCTTATTTTCTAAGCACTCTTTTCCAGATGTATATTGTATTTGCTCTTTCCCCCCAGCTGATCTTACTCAATATGTTTACTCCCTTGTCTTCCTTCTGATCTGATTTCCTACACGTAAAAACAGTTTTCAGTTTCCTGCAACCTTAACAGCGAAGTGTTGCTTTACAGTATGATGTAGCTAATGAAAAAAGGCTAAAACTCCAAGAAGAACCTACCTTTGAGCACTAAGCCTCAGCAACATTTCAGTTCCTCTCTTGTCTCTATTGAGAAATTCTGCAAAATACAGAGGGGAACTGCAGGAACCTCAACTGCAATACTGGGCTGGATCTGATCTCAGCCTACTTCAGCAGTTGGCATCATGTCTGTGCCCAAAACAAAAGAAGCCTTGAGGAGATAGGGGCTACTGACCCTAAAGCAGGGTGACCTGAGGCAATCTGGAAGCCATGTTAGTCTCTTCCTGTCCTCCAGTAGTCAAAAAAAAAAAAAACAAAAAATCCCCCCAGTTTTATAGAGGCAGAAAAGCTAACACTCCCAGCTTAGGGACAAAGCATGCTACCAATGCAGCCATATGGACCACACAGCTTTACTGCCTTGAATTTTTTCCTTTAGCTATTTGTGTGGTAGCATTTAATCACTGTTCTATATTTAGTACACCAGTATTTAAATAATATGCTACTTTATTATACAACTGTTTGTATGAAAGTAGTTAATTTATTGTTTTAAGGGCTGGGTTTGGTTTACTGGAGTTGGGGGTGGGGAGGGCAGTTATAGCTTTTTGGTTGTTTATTTTTTAAAGAAACCTAGTATTCCACTCTCACTGACCAGAAGTAATACATATGTTTGAAAAGTGCTATTGTTTAATACACAGAATACTAAGACATGGAGTGTTTTCATTGTAAAGAAACAAAAACCAAACCAAATAAAATCATTCTCCCAAAGGAACTTAAATAAAATTAGAAGTGCATTCCCATTTGAGACTCAAAGTAAAAATACAAACAATTTGGAATTGCAAAGTAAAACTACATTTCTTTAATGTAACAGAGTTTTAAATATAACCCCCCAAATCAAGGTAACACAACTATACAGAACAAGCTACTCTTTCTTGTTGTTCCTGAAAAAGGATGTGAAGGCAGAGGGATGAGCACTTAGAGAGCAGGAGAGGAAAGAATGACATAGAAAAATCATTTTATCATGTTCTCTGCATAAAAGTTCATAATTATTTAGAATTACAAACAACTTATACTCCCAAAGTACAGTGCAGCAAAATTTAGTTGTGAGCATTTGGATATATCTAGCCTAGCATAAGAAAATAAGGTTCAGGTGAAGTCTATGGCAGTAATGGACATGATAACTGGAATTCAGCTTCAGTCCCCAGTTGGACACAATGTTGGTTTCTTAGTCTTTACTAACAATTAACATCTTGTCTAAATTTTAAGTATGTTGTCCTCGTAACTTCCATAAGGAAGTGTTGTCTTATTATAATAAAACACTTCTACTAAAAATTAAATTAAAATTGACTTAGAAATTCCATTTCCAACAATGAGATATCTCTCTTAAAAGAACATGAGAATATTTGAGTCAAAATACTTTTTGACACCGTAACAAAGAAGGTATTCAATAAAGAAAAAACAGTAACTAGAATTTTAATTACCATGCTACAATTAATGTGTCATGTATAACAAACAATAGAATTGTAGACAAAAGAATATCAGATGAGGTCAAAACTCGGTGTCATCTGCTATTTGCACTTAATTAACAACCAAAAAACTGCAGAAAACTTTTATCAGTTTCTAAAAACATGCTTTTTTCACAATTTAATCTTGACATGGAAAGAAGCAGGTATTATGAAGCTTTGCATTAGGTATTGAAGTATTGAGAATTGTCTCGGAAAAAAGCAGTCTAATATTACTTATCTTGAATATAAGTAATGCATCTGTGCACGCAGAAGCCAAGCGAAACCGAATCTCTTCATGTGTTCATTTCAAAGTAAAGGCAACTACCTTGCTCAGAATATCCTGTGGCTCAGCAGATGTATTGAAAATCATCAGCGTGGTTATATTCAGTTGCTAGTCAGCCCTTCTGGAGTCGAAACACACGCAGCCATAAATATTAATGTGTGTGCTTTTCTAGACCTATCTTCAAGTGTTCCATCAAATTTTCTTTAAATGAGGAAGAGCATAAAGGCGCACATTTTAATAGGCAAAGCAAAGCAAAGCTCAGGCAACTATCAGGTAAAAAAGGATATCCCAGAATCCTTCAGGGAATTTAGCAGTCTGTGCTTCCCTAGACTCCGCATCATTGATATGTTTAAATGCAGTACACCAACAAAGCTTTCGCTAGGAAATGAATCTGTGAAAAATAACAATGCTTAGAAAAAGCACCGAGAGTTAGAGGTGGCAAAGAGAAATTTGGCACACAATAAACAAACATGACAGATGATGTAAAATGTAAAGTCTGTGTGTGGCTAGAGGATTCAGCATAATTTAGAGAGGCACTACGAAGATTTTCTGAACACAGAAATCTCACGCACATACTGAGCTTAAAACAGAAGGATGAGAGAATAAAATTTTTGTAAATAAATATATTCTCCCAGGAAGGGAGAATGGCACATGAACTGTACAGAATAGAACAAGAGAAGAATCTTGAAGTAATGAAACTCCAGAATCTCAAAGTAACAAAACTGAATCAGTGTTTTGGCAATTAAAGTTTGCTTTCATTATAAAGATCCGTCATTTAACAACCATAGTACGAAAATCAGAGCTTCTGTTAGGCTTCAGCCTTACAACAGTATTGAAAGGCTCTTAAATGGCAAAATAAAGGAAATTCATACCATCATAAAAGCAGCCTACCTATTAACACACAAAATAGTGGCCTCAGGTTACATGATTTCAGATGCTTTTCTTATCAACACGAAGAAGATTCTCCAGTGAAAGAAATTAGGCAACCTGAGATTATACCAAAGGATCTTCTATATTCTTTATGCTATATTACATAGCATAGGCTTTATCTGACAAATACAAAAGATAAATAGCAGCATCACTGCGGTATACATTTTTATTCCCATATTACAGGTGGCAAAGTAGCGTCAGTAGCTTTTCCAAAGGAGTATTTTCATTTGAATGACGGCAATATGGGTTAATAAAAGATCTCAGAGGAGCTCTTTCAGGAACTTTAAAGGCAAATCCATTAATTGGAAAACAAATCCATAAAACTTTTTATTTCTGTCTGCATAATTTCACATGTGCTTTGCTAAATATCTTTCAGTATCTCATAACAACTGTAGATTTCAGATTCCAGGAATAAAACACTTTGATGACGATTTCTTTATGACCCAGCTGCTGTTGAGTCAGAACATCACTGCAGTTTAGCAAAACTGACCTCTACTGTATCTCTAAAGGGGAATAACTTGGTAGAAAAGGATGCATTTAGTCTGAACCTTAATACTACAGAGAATGTCAGATTAGAGCTGGAGACATTTCCAATACATTCTGGCTTGAAGAGGAGATAGGAATGACGAAACTAAAGGGGAGGCTGGACAAGGTTAGTTGACATAGATGCGTACCTTTAGAGAAATACTGATATCCTGCTCGTGCTGTGCAGCAGTGAAGACTACACCTAATATAAATCTATTTTTTACCTGTAGAAATACTAATGAATGACTTTATTTATTAAAGGTGTGCATTCCAATGGCTTTTTATTTTTTCTTTTTTTTTAAATTGAGCTTTGCTTAATTGAACTTGCTAGCACAGAAGTTAAAATTACCTGGTTTAATGCTTAATTTTAACTTAAATGTACAACTGGATGTAGACACACTAAAACATGGGTAATTTAAATTCAACAGGCACTATTATATCCTTGCAAAATACAGCTTTTCCTTGCTGTACCTAAAATAATAATTAAATTCTTACTAATTATACAATTGTTATTACTGCTATACTAAAAAACAGGGAAAAAATCTGCCATGCACTCATAAAGCTGCTTCCATTTTGCAAACCAAGGAAGTAAAATGCCTGAATTGAAATTCCTCCAAACAACTTTCTGCCTTCACAAATGTGCCTCACACTAAAATTAAACATGGCATGAACACCATAGCACACGTAACACCTAAATATGATTGCTGAAAGATATAACACATCTTTTTATACATGGTATATCAGTTTATTCCACTGTAAAACCTTAAGCTATGGGCTGCCTTAAATTTCACACATGCACTCATGAAGGGAATTTGATGCTGTTGCTGACCAAGTCTAGTTCAGAACACTATGACTTTGTTTTTGACACATAATCATTCCTATTGCTGCTGCGCAGTGAGCTTCCAAAACTCGGGTAACATCTTCACCTTGTCCTGCCTGATGCTTTTTTAGATTAATCAGTGCCCAGAGACACTAGCTCAAGAGCAGGTGCACAATACCCAACTGATCTCCCCAGAACAGGACCCTCATCAACTATCATCCTGGATCTTCCAAAGGTGTTTCATTTAATGTGTGGCTGCTTAATAAGGAAACCTCATAAGGAAATGCCAAGAAAAGCAGCAAGTTTTACATCCCTTTCCTCAGGTCCCCTGCTAGCTTCTGCAGAAGCACCCTTCCTTATTAGGGATACAGACAAGCCCTGAATCCTGCTCTGAAAGCCTGTCCTCTCTTTCAGTTTTTTCTTGAGATACCACTTGTAAGAAATCACCACCCTTTCCTAAGGTGCGAGAACCACTGTGTATGTGCTGTCTGCCACTCAAACAGGAACTGCCTTTGATTCCTATTAACTGAAAACTGCTAAAATACTTCAGACATAAAAGACTGGACCAGGGACCTGCTTCTCTTCACCTTCTGGTTCTCCTCCCAGAGCCATCTCAAATGCCTGAAAAATGTAAATTTCTCTTCTACAGATTCATTTCTACAACAGCGTGTGTGCAGAGGGAAGGTTACTGACCAACTTCTCACCATTTCCTTGCACCTGTAAGATATGAATGTAAAAAAGCTTCAGAAAGAAGCACCTCTTAACTCCTTTGAGCAGTGGTCTTATCACACAGGCCTGGCATAAAAGAAATTTGCCTCTAGCAAATTTCCATTCCCTTCCTTTCTTTTGTAGCTCTCAACATATAAGTACGGGAATATATTAAGGATCCTCCCATTGTCACTATGTCTTTGATCTATTTCTTGCGTAGCTGCAGCAGACAGACACACTGGGAAGAACAACACCTGACTCCCAAGTTCAGGATAGTGCCACCGTGCTCAGCTGCACACGCATCAGGCACTGGGAAAACTCCCCTGCACTACACTGGGACTTACATGGTGCTCCAGCAGAAACCACAATGACACAAGAGTTGACTGTGACATCTAGATGAGGTAAAGACTGTAAGAGTATGGGGAAATCAGGAACTCAAATT
Source organism: Pachycephala philippinensis (assembly GCA_013397055.1). NCBI lineage: Eukaryota > Metazoa > Chordata > Aves > Passeriformes > Pachycephala > Pachycephala philippinensis. Next base: position 3,188,391 of record VWZT01004606.1, read on the forward strand.
TGGCAGAAAGATGTTCCTCCCCTCCCTCTAAGTCGTGGGGAAAAATAAAATAGTAGAAATTTATGTCACATTTGGACTTAATGAAAAATCACAGTATATGAAGCTACTGGTAAGAAAAGTACATCTGTGGCTTCCATGTTCTAACATGAATGCATGTGTATTGAAAAGTGTTTTTCAAATCTTTTACACATGAGAAGCACAGAACTATGATCAATTGCTTGCAATTATCACAAATATTTGATGTTATTAGCTGCTGCAACATTATGACTCGGATAATTACCTGCACCTGCTTTCTCATTAAATGACTGTGTACATCATTACGTTTTCAATGAGGTCCAGACAGCATTTTTTTTTTCATTTGTGCTACTGAAAAGCAGTTGATTGGAAATGTGACTTCTAGATAGAGAAAGCATTATGTCAGCTGGTGAGGGAAAGAAGTATATTGCTTTAACACTGACAACAAAAATACTGAGCTCTTTAATTCAGTTCATGAAGTTCACGTAATTGCTTCTTCCCTGACTCTGAGTTCTGCAAACGTCTATAAAGGATTAAGACTTTGTCTGATATGTTGGGAAATCAAAGTGCTTCAAATACCAGAAGACTTACATACAACACAAAAAACAATCTATCCATTTTGTTTGTGCACTAAACTATCTCTGCTGCCACATTTCCCACCTGACAAACTGCCACATGACTTTCAACTTGGGAGCAGAAGTCCAAGAAGTGTAGACATCTGGGAGCACTTGAAGCCACATGCAGCATTTAATGACCTCTGCCTTGAACGAGGGACTTTTTAGCCACTCTTATTATAGTCACAACTAGACCTGCTAGCAACATACTATCAGTCATCAATGCCTCCCAACAAATTAAGTGCTGTAAAAGGGTATGACACATCTCCCATAAACCTAATTGAGACAAGAAATTCCCTTAAATTTCAGCAAAGAAACTTAAAAAAAAAAAAAAAGCTGAAAAATTATTCCCTGAAAATTCATAACATTTGTTCTCCTAAAGAGGAGTGATGGAGTCTGTCTCCAGCTCGCTGGCATTTTCACTGTGCCTATGACTATGATCTTGTCATATAGAACTGTCTTAAAAGATAAACTACTAACTTGGGAAACAACTGACTTAGGCCCTGAAATGGAGGCAGTCACGTTCCACACTTTAAAGCTTGCAGATGCAAGGAAAGGTTTTGATCCACTCTTTATTAGTTTCTAAAGGGCAGGATGGATGAGAAGAAATCTAATGGGATAAGCATAAGACTGAAAGAAAAGCCCTGAAGACTGCAAGAAATTAAGAGGCTTTTTTTTCCAGTAGATTAATTACTAAACAAGAAAAAGCTTATTTAGGAATACTCTGATTATTCTCCTTTCTCCTGATCTTGCAATGCAGTGAGTGCAGCTCCTAGAGGAGCATCTTCAGACTCGCTGTTTATGCATAGGCTTTTTACTGGCCACAGCTTTGGTTGAACTGGTGACGTATTTTCATTCTTCAACAGAAGAAACTAGATAGGCAAACAAGCACAGAAATTATATTGGTACTTAATACAAGCCTGCTAGAACTGGAGCAGACCGCAGTGGTTTCAGTAAGACACCCATGGCAGGGTGCAGTAACATGCCTTCAGCACTGAGTGAGTCCCTAGGGAACCCTACACTAAAGCATCTGCTGCTTGGTTTATATTATTCCAGAGCCTCAAACTACCTAGATTAAAGCTTCCTGAGGTTCGTTTGCACATTTCGGGCATATCTCCAGGAAAGAGCATTTACATTCTTCATGTGGTCTTTATCAAACCAGGAGCCCTTACCAGAAGTAACTTCATTCTTCTTTTCCAGACAATATTCCTGTTGAAAAATGCCATGTCACTAGAAGGTATTGTAAAAAAGTATTTTTTTACTAGCTTTACAACATGAAGCACTTTGTCTCTCTCCTGTTGGGATTCTCTTACTTTAGCTTCCTCTCTCCTGTTGGGCTACTCTTACCTCATCTGAATGAACTCATCATGAGTAGTCCAGGAAGGGAAAACAAACGCACGAACAAAACCCCAGTTATTCAGAGTACTTCTATTTTAAATCTAGCAGGGAAATCTGAAAATAGATTCTGATGCACTTAACCAGTAGGATAGTGTCTGGCACTATGGGTGGAAGACGGGGAGAGAGTCTGGGTTTCTGATGTGTAATAAAAAATAACTTTCTTAACCCCAAAATTTTTTTTGTCAAGAAATCCATTTCAAACCTAGCTCCACTGTCTAGCTTATTATGTTAGCTGCTGCTCAGCATATATGATGGCAGGTGTTAGATATAACCTCAGCAGGAAACAAGTAATCACAGCAAGGTAAATGAATTAGGTTAGAGGACTTGCTTAGCACTCTATGGCACTACATGGTGCTACACAGAATTAGCCTCAGCAGTCAACTTTATCTTCCAGGCTGCTTTGAGAATACTCTTGTTTAATGAGAAGTGACTTCCCAGGTCTTTCATAGTTTCTGTCTGTCTTCTACAGAAGAGGAGAGTTCCTCAAACATTAAAAAAAGTGCTATAATTTGTTATATCATCATAGTTCAGTCAAACATCTTGAACAAATCTTTATCAGCTACTGGTGCTTTTAATACAGTGTCTCCCACTTACTTCCATGACTCGGAGCACATTCTGCAATTTTGCACTCAAATATGAGCGGGCTGATGGAATGCATCAGAAAACAAGAAAACTGATGTCCTAAAGTTACAGTTATGAACAGTAAAACAAGCCTGTTACTTCAAACAAAACTCTGCAAGTCAGTCATCTATGTTAGGTATTATTACTTCATAAACCACGCTTCTCATATTCAAAATCATTTGTTCTAAAAAGTGCAAAATAAAAGTCATATATAGAGAACATCTACAACAAAGGGTTAAGTAAATCATTAGCACAAATTTTCTGAAAGCTATTGAGCATACAGGCAAAATGCATTATAACAATTTGCCTAGTTCGCCCACTAAGCAACCTACGAATGTTGTCCGACAGTGATTCAGAAAGAGGGATTCTGATGCTGATTAATCTTTTACTTCCCTTTGCAAGAACAACAGATGCTCAATACTTGTAATAAACCCAGAATTTGTGCCAGATGCTGAAACCTCTAAGTCAGGTCAGAAGTTACAAAAATGACCATTAGATCCATACAACAAGCAGTACCTCAGACACAGCTGGTGGCATTATTCTTGCTGTTGAACAGACCTGTTAAGCACACCGCTCAGTAAGTCTTCAGGTGTGCTTTTAAAGTAGCCAGCCCCTCCAGTGCTGGCACCGTAGCCATGGCAGCACAGATCCATGGGCTGCAGGGGCTCAGGTGGTTTGCTCTGTGTGACCTCCATGCTGCTCCATATTAGCAGCAACTGGTGTTAACTTACACAGTTAATTGGAAGCTGGAGCTGCTTGCCAAAAGGCACGTCCTTAATGGCTGCAGCTATTACCTGGGTGTGCAATAAAATGCTGAACATGCTAGTGTTCCAGGTCTAGAAAATTCTATGAAAAAATTTAACACAGTGAGCGAGCTGCAACTCCCACACCTTGGTAGTGCTTTATATTATCTCTTGATAGCATTCAAATGAATTAAAAATGCAGTTATTTAAAGTAATATGGGGGAAACAGGACTGAGTAAGGAATGTATTTAATTCTCTTCAATAGGGATGCAAACAGAAGAAAAGTATCCCTGCTAACACACAACAAAAATGTAATGTAGTGCTAAAAGGTGCTTAATGATAAAGTACAAAATCAAAGAAGGATAACTTTACATGGTAAAACATTGCAGTTGGCTTGAACTGCACACTTGCCAACTGATCACTTTATCTGTCTTTTAAAATGGATCACAACTCTTCTATGCACAATTAAACAACAATGTACATTTTTCACACAACTACTTCACATTCTATAATATTAAATACTCCTCTGAATCACTGCCTTGTTTATAGAATATCTGCTAGCTCTGCATGTCTGGTTACTAGGTATCAAAAGGCCATTTTAAACAGTAATACAAGCATTTTCTGCAGACACTGCATAGGCATTAAGCAACATTACATATTCAGAATACAAATAAGCATAGCAGGCTATTGAAAAAATCACATATAGCCATGGAAATCATGTATTATCACCTCAAATAGCACAAACAGAATTCTCATCCTGGCTTTGGCCAGCACTGCATTAAACACAGAAAGGTTCATTGCAGGAAACATCCTTTCAACGCAGTGAATGGCAGCCTGTGAAGATTTGATTTATATTTGGGTTTGAACTGTTTTGAAATGAATGAAAGGCTGATGTCAGTGACTCATTGCAAATGCAGTGACATCCCCTCAGAGGTATTAAACCAACCACTGCATCGAATAAAAATGATGCTACTGTCCTTTAGAAATCAACTGGAGCTGTGAAACACCATAGAAAGATTCTACACAACTGAACAGTGTTTCGTAAAAAAAATACATGGACATGAACAGAAATGATATCCAGTAAATGGCAAATACAGAAGACTCCTGAAAATATTTGTATTTCTTAGAGTAATCCGTAAAATTCTAATTGCATCACTGTCAGTGATGACTTGCTGTAGCAGTATCTGAACTAACATAACGCACTCAAGTATCTCAAAAAAAACCCAACACAACCTTTTTCCATGGGACACAGTCCTTCAGGAATGTACTGCTCCAGTGACCCCACAGGCCACAAGTCCTGTGATAAAATGTGCCCCTGCGTGGACTCCTCTCCATGGGCTGCAGCTTTCTTCAGGAAATCTCTACCATTTTTTGGTGTGGGGTCATGCACAGGCTGCGGGAGGATCTCTGCTCCACCACGGACCTCCATGGGCTGCAGGGGCACAGCTGCCTCACCGTGGGCTGCCCCATGGGTCACAGGGGAATCTGAGCTCCAGTGCCTGGAGCACCTCCTTCCCCTCCTCCTCCACTGACCCTGGTGTCTGTAGGGCTGCTTTTCTCACATATTCTCACTTCTCTCTCTGACAGCTGCTGCCCAGTGGCTTTCACCCTTTCCTAAACAATGCTATCCCAGAGGTGCACCAGGAGCTCAGCTGCACCCAGTGGCTGTACCCAGACGTGTCCAACACAGGGCATCCCCAGCCTCTTCTCACAGAGGACACTCCTGCAGCCCACACTTTGCCAACTGAGTAATCTACTGTTCGGGTTTATTGTTCTGAAGACATTTTTACTGGACTACAACTAGAGGGCTTACAGTTAGCTGGAACTGTAAATCTGTATTATATAAACACATTAATATCAAACTGCTGCAACTGTTCCACAGGAAAATGCAAGATGGCATTAATAATGACTAAGTGTTTCTGTAATTACAGTTGTGAACACTATTTTAAACACACATTCTTGGAACAGAAAGACAAGGAAAAGACAGAGGCTGAGAAAAGGGAAGAGCCACTCTTCCAAACAGCATTTACTCCATCTGACTCACAGGACACTTGAAACAGAAGAGCAGTAGATTAACCACATTTATTTAATTCATATGAATATATACAGAAATTCATACATGTCAATCCTTTTTGGGTCTATGTAACACAATTTCAGATTAGTACTGACTCATTAAAGGCCATGCTTTTATTTATTAAGGAAATTAGAGCACTAGCAGCCTACTAACTTTAGTGGTAACTTCCTATTTCTGTGCTACAGTAACAATATAACAGGGATTAAAGTCCACTGTAAGAAACACTTCTGGAATTTTTTTATTATTACCTCTGATATAGTTTAGTAATTTTCACCTAAAACAAGATCTCAAATATTCCCAAGCATGTAAACAGTGCGTACATTAAAGCGTGCACACATATGCATGAATCTTATATGACATTTCTTTTGTCCCACTGAAATAACATACCAAACCAAAATATTTATCTATCTGAAGTGCAGCTATGCTCTCAGCACTCTCATGTGGATTAAAAGAAATCAAATGCCATAACTTGTGTGCTTCCCCCTGACTACCACCAAATTATACAAAATATTATATATCGACATCAACTCACTCACTGGAGCATGTTGCCTGAAATTAGGAGTGTTATGTGAATTAATTTTTTTCTTCTGACAAGGGAGTACAGAACTGAGAGTTCTTGTTTCAGTCTAGTATTACAACATTGTTGCATAAAGCATTTTGCTTTCAAGCCAAGAATTCCCCACAAACCATTAATTTAAGATGTTCTATTCATTATCATCTGAAGTTATTTCTTCCTAAATATGTAGCTCAGAAACTGCTGACAAACTACTTGAAATCATTTTTTAAGTGTAGTACATAACCCTCTGGCTAAGGCTAACTGAAAACTAATTAAAATCATTAAGATGATGATTTGAACAAGAACAGGAAAAAACTATCTAGATGAAATTATGAGGAAAAATTAGATACCACTTGACTAAATCGTGCCGTTAGACACAGTGCTTCTCATTTGCAAAAAATGAGCATTTCTTTCCCTCTCAAAGGGGTTTTTGACCTTTTAAGGCACCAATATCCTCAACCCTCCTCAGACTAACTCGTTCATCTTCTGACCCAATGCTCCCAAAGAATATTTCACTTCCTTTATGGGCAGAAATAAAACTCCCTAAACTGTAAATATAACTTGTTACCGAATTAAATAGATTTTTACTAGATCATCAGAATATTATTTCAGACTTCTGATAAAAAGGCAAGAAGACAAGTAAGAAACAAGTTGTATGACATCTGATAAATAAAATTACACATATCATTTTCCTTCTATAGACATGGCAGTCCCTAGTCTAGACTCCTGCCACCAAGAAAAAAAACCCAAAAAAATCTTCAAGCCTGTGGTAATCAGAGAAGAGAACACAGATTTAAACTTCTATCTGCCAAGACTGAACATCACATACTGACAATTGCTTTCACAAATCCAAGTGAGCAGAGTAATGAATGAAATTTGGAATAGAAAGAGAATTCCAGTGGCGTGACTGAAAAAAAGAATGTATATCTTGTACCACTAGCCAAGATGGCTGATAAAGTATGTGTGTTATCTCCAACTTGTGCAACAGTATCAAGCACTAATGAAACAGTTCAGAAAATGTTTAGCAGTATATGCCAAGACCACTGGACGAAAGCCAGTTTAAAAAGGAATTTGAAAGAACGTCCTTTATCTGGGTTGATGAACTCAATCTAGCACGATGATCCAAATGCCATGACTCAGATAAACTGAACGTCCATCTTGAAGTTGGGAGTCCTGCCTTTGCCACAGGAAACAAAGTGCTGAAGTAAAAGGTACTTCAGCCACGAACCTCAGATAAGATGTCATCCACAACTCAGGGAGACACTGGTAAATCTACAGTGAAGAACACTGAAAGCCTTTTTCTTACAAGTGAATGATATCTAAGGCCAATAGAGCATATCACAGATTAGTACATTTATTGCTACACTATTAATGAGTGCATATGTTCAGGTTTTGTTTATACTGTCAATTCTAAAGATTCACACTGGCTATTTCCTAATTCCCTTATTCAAAAATTAGGGAGGAACATTTTCTCGAGAACAACTTTTGAAGAGATTTTATATAAACACCTAAGTACATTATGGGTCCTTTAAAGACCTCATTGAAAGGGATGTGAAATTCATCTGCAATGCTTTTAAGTGTTATATTTATACTAAGTTACGAGACTAATGCTGAAGAAGTCCCACAATGCTACGACCAGTGATCTTATCTAGTGGTCTTTTTGTTTTGCCTGCTTTTAGATGATAATAGTCACTTAAGGCTCAGTCCATAAAAGCCAAAGCAGATGCTGAGCTGGGCTGCAGGCAATCATCTCCCAGGAAATGGAGATCAGTACATGGAGGGAACTCTTAACATGCCTAGCTAAGAACCAGAAAAAAGAACAACTGGTAAATTTTAGGCTAGTGAATAGTTTAAAACCAGTGGACAGATTTTACATATTTCTGTGGGTGAAGTACTAAGGGAATGATTATATTATTAGAGGAAGTTTATAGTTCAGCAGAATGTGCAGGTTGTTGCTATGGAACAAGGTCCAACTCCATGCAGTGCAAAAAATACTTTAAATAATAGTATCACAACTATCTTTTAAATTCAACAAACACAGTATCATTGAGACCCTTTGTTTTGGGATGCCTTTGCTTTTTTGCTCTTTTTCTCTCTCCATATCTTTTTGTAACAGATTTTGATTATTATATCCCTCAATGAACATACCTAAGACCGTCTTCCTTTTCTCTCTTACTAAGTGCTGTCTGCCTGTTTCTCGTACTACTTCAGATTCATTTTCATGTCACCCTTCTGTTTTCTTTCAGCCTTCCCTGATAACACCAAGTTTTTATTTCTTCTTTCTAACCTTTATATCCCCCACACAACAAAAAACAAACCTTTGATTTGCAAAATAACCTTCATAGAAATCACTTGGAAAATCTGTGTTTTCCACTTTAAACAGACTCAGATGAAACAGCATTTTAAGAACAGTACTGTCAATCAATGCTGGACAAACACATAATCTAACATGGAAGAGAAACAAAGCAAAATAAAGACCAACCCGATGGCATTCCTTGACCCGAGGATGGCTTCACTGGCGCATTCACCTGATCCCAGTTGAGATCATCATCATCTGACTGACTATAGCCACAGGAACCAAGAGGCTCATCAAAAGTGCAGCACCCTGTTAAAGAAACACAAAGGTAAAAATTAAATGAGGCATGCAGATAACAGATTATGAATCTCCAATCCTAACAACTGCAACATCATTCAGTGCAGGCTTTGTCATTTTTAAACATCTTTTAATACAAATTATTATCTATTTACTAATCTTCACTTTATAGAGGGCATAAAAGTTTCTTGTCATGAAAACAAAATCCTAAGAGTAAAAGAGCAAATTTAGAACTGCAGACAAATTTTCTCTTACAATCCAATCACCAGGTATCAAAAACAAAATAGCAAAATAAATAGCAGTAAAAATCAGAATATTAAAAGATTGCATGATTAACATCCTTCAGGAAAAGGAAGATTATTCCATGCCCAAGGACCTACATTTTAGAAGAAATCTGTAAAGGTGGGAACATCAGCTTTCATTCCTGTATCTTGGTTTCCAAGTAAGGGAAAACCTAGATGCTCCCAGGCGTGCTGCACTGCAAACAGGTACCAGCATGGCTGTTTGTGGGGTCAGTGCCTCTGGCACAACACAGCACATCTACCTCAAAATGTCAATCTATGCTCAGTCTCAGAACCTCTGAAAGAAAACAGTATTATTTCCTCTTTTTTTTCTCACTCTCTTGTAAGTAAAAATCATGTTATAAAAGCTCACAGTCCCTCAAGTTCGGGTAGGTAAAAAATTAATGTCCCAAATTTAGAAGAATGGAGTCTAACATTATCCACAAGAAAACGGAAAAGCTTTGCTTTCTTTCCTGTGGTACAGAGGAAACTTCAGCTTTTTCACATTGTTATCATCTAACAGGAGACTAACACAGGGTTACAAAATTCTGTTTTATTTGATGTTTCACTCCAGTGAAGAATGATATCTTTCCTATTTGGGAAAATAAATATAACTCTAGTCAGAGATATTTCTGTCCATATTAAAGGAAATTCTACAGCTGTTCAAACAAAACTAAACTTTGGGGCTATTCATCATCTTTGCTATCTGTCCAAAGGCACAGTAGGCTTAGCCTTGCCAAGCTGTATTAAAACAGGAAACAGACAAAATCTAACTTTAAAAATTACTTTTAAAATCTACATTTTCCTAGAGCAGTATAAATGGCATTACAGAATACCATATTGTCCATTTTCACTATGATAGAATTAATTTCTTCCCAAGGCTTAAAACCATGACACTTACCAAAAAGTAGAAGACAAAATTCCATTACACCTGACAAATATCACCTAACTGAAGTCCAGCTATCCTAATAACTAAGAGTATATTTGAGATTCATAGCAAGAACTTTGCAAGCATATAATCTTCAGTAGAAGTTATTTTTATATGCAATCACTGAATAATTTAATTTTTTTTTCTCTTAATAGCGAGAATATTACATTGGCCTTTACAGACAGACCATGTTTGCCCCGCCCTTGGATACAGGTCATCCTGTACTAGTCTCTGCTCTAAAATATCTTTCTATAGGAGGTCTCCAATAGATCTAAGTGTATGTGGGAAATCGGCACCTCTGGAAACTGCTTCTTTCTGTACAAATTTAAGTGTAAAAGATTCAATTAGATAATCCAATGGGAACAGAAAACCCATTAAAAAACTCACAACTCCAAAATCGAATGTTTTGCCTCAATGTCAACAAGAGACAAACTCTCTCTCTCCTGAAGTCAAAAAAATTCAGAAACACACAAGATTTTTACAGAGTATATTAAATAACATCTGCAACATTTCCAGAGGGAAGGCTTAGAAATTTAGGCAGTCATTTACACATTTTTTCTAGTACTTGCATAAATATTACTTCAAACTTAATAAAATACCCCACAAGCTAAGTTTCAGACATACAAGCTGAACATCAACTTTCACAGACATATTTGCGCTTTTTTAAAAAAAATAAAAATAAAAATAAAAAAGAAAGAGCACTTCCTTGCAAAAGTACTGCAAATAATAATAGGACATAAAATTTAAACACCAAGTTATGCAGTCTGCAACATAGTCAAGCTTGGCAAAAAATATACACCCAAATGAAAGCTGACATAAATCAGGGTTTACAATTCAAACCAGGACGAACAAATATATGGAATAGCTCCCACACTTTATGACACCAAACATATCTCTAGTGATAAGAAGACAAAACAGTTTAAAGTGTTTTCTTCCTCAAATCCAGAAGCCCAGCCAAGCACTGTAAAATATCCAATACTGGGAAAAAGGTAAGATTTGCAATTCTAGATGGTTAATAAAGGCTTTTCCCATTCTCACGAATTAGGAAGATGTCAAAAATGTGGACAAATAGAATGACAGTTCTATCTGTCTAGACCATTTGTCTCTCAACATGGGACCCTTTCCCTCTGCTTGTTTTTCTTCATTTCTCTTGCAAGTCTATAGCTAAATCGCACTCTCAGGATTTCTTTTTTTTCCCCCATCTTTGCCATTTACATCCTTTGTTGCATTACTATTACTATAACTGCATCAAAATGGGTATCAAATCTTCAGGTCCGCTACAGGAAGAGTTTTAAACTTCTGAACTCCTTCCATTCCTAAGCCCTGTCCACCCACAACTAATAAGGCAAGTGTAGCAAGTATCAGTACGACTGATCAAGCTGTACAGTCACCTACCCAGAGAACTGACCAGCATACAGAAGATCTTTAATAGCACAGATGTCAAGCCATGTTTCTTTCCACAGCGAGACACCGAGGACAAGATGAATACTAATAAAGGCTTTGCACAGCCATGACTTTTTGTAAAGTCTTTTGCAGATTAAAATAGCATACATGGCATACGTAGGTCTCGGAAGTAAAGGCAAGCTTCTAACACAGAACACCTTAGTGGAACAAAACAAACAACAAAAAAACCACTTAGCCAAATTAGCCAAGAAACAATTACTGTAAATCAAGAGTCATCAAAGAGGCTAATGGCTTATGACCAACTCCTGGAAGTTCTGCCCCTCACATCTGATCATACTACAAGACGAAGTTCTTTAGAAACGGGTCGTAACTTTTGAGAAACTCCTACATTTGCCTCTACTGAAGCCCTCCTGGCTGCTCCTGCAGCAGTTCGTCTGTTTTCTAGTCATGATGCTCTTATCATGCAAGGTTTCCAGCTCATGAAACGGACCCATGGTATCAACAAGGACTGGTAAAATCTGAGCAGTCATCAGGTCTTTAATGTCTCTCATCATTGCACTGTTTTGAAACGCGAGCCACTGCCAAGACTGGCTGCTGTTTATAATCAACCAGCTCACTTGAGAAATCTGCTCATTTTTTCCTACTAGAATTGATAGTAATAATCAAAATACATATTGGCTGTTACACAGTTTAGTCAAGCACAGCAATTTCTCTGCCTGTTGTACTGACATCACAGTTTGGATGGCCAAACTGTATTTTAAAGGATGAACTCTATGCTGACTGAAATATTTATAAGTAAAGCAGAAGATACATATGCCATTAAGATTCTTTGGCTTATGCTGCATTTTATAGATATTTTTGGATTCCTAAGAGGAACTGAATTGACAAATGCACAAGATGCAACACAGTCTATTACAGGCTATGGTTCTTTCAACTGCAATTATCTATTTAACCATCATGAACCCAGTTCAATATAACTATGCCACTGTCTAAGCATAGTCCTTTTTGGATACTTCAATTTTAGCTGGCTAAATTACTTTAGATCTTGCAAAATTTATGAGCTTAAACAAGGAACATAATTTAAGATGAAAGCAACCAATTAAAGTAAAAGGGATAACGAACATATTGTATTTTTCCTAATTTGAATAAAGTTTTACTCAAACTATTTTGCGTTTTACAGACTCTGACAACTGTTATGAAGCATTCTCAAAAATACCTTAGCAAACAGTAGGATACTAAGTGACAAAAAGTAACATAGAAAAAAGTTCAAGTTATGCTGGGCACTGCTTTATTTCTGTTGATTTTATATACTTCAGAGATCTCAGATCAATATGTACTTTCCATCAAAAATTTGCTGCCAAGTGTACAAGTCCTAGAACTAGTAATTCTTATGAGTGTCAGTGCTAGCACTGGCAGGGAACATATGTGCATACCAGAACTGATGCAATGGCCCTGTTTTGGGATAAAATCCATTTTTTCTTTGGAGCAAAGCCCTGTGGTTTCTGACCTGCCATAGTACCATGAATCCCATTGCAGAATACGTGAACCCAGAAGGTAAGTTTACTGAATCCCCCATTTTCCTAGTATTCTCCTTTATCTCATTTAAAAAGTTTTCTGAATTCTGCTGTCTCTGTTATTTTCAGTTTCATACTGGAAATGGGGTTATGTCGATTAACTCTAAGTGCAATGTAGCTATACTTTGAAACAGGAATTAAAATGTTCATATCTGATCTGAAAGCTGGGACGCCTAGACCACATTTCATATCAGGAGGGCTGGATAATGCAGGGAAAGATTCATCTCCTATTAGGCAATTTATCTTTCCTTTCTGTCTATAACAAAAAAGAAGCCTCTGCCCAAACCAACAATATAGCATTCCTCAGCCAACTGCACTCCCTCCTGTCCTCACGAACATCCCTGCATCCAAGAGCAATGGACCAAGCGCATCACCTGGACAACATACCAAGGCAAATGAAAACTGAAATAACTGAGAAGTGTGACAAACTACAACTGCTAAGCTTGCCTAATCTGCGAATGAGTCAGCTTATCCCCAAGGGTTACTGCTCCGGACAATCATCCTATCTAGGCACTCTCATGACAAGTAGAAAATGATCTGAGAAACATGGCACTAGGGAAACAGGATCCTGTGCCTTTTAAGCTGACAAACCATCCCCTCAGAGAATAAACAAATTCTCCTTTGGGGGCAGATAAGAAGTCATAAAGAGGAAAATAAGCCATTCTCAATTATAAACTCACTAACAGAGAAAGCAACAGTGGGAATCAATGGACAATTTTTAACATAAAAAAATTAAACTGCTGCCTGTAAATCTGTACCACAGGTCTGGTCTGCTGTATAACGTTTACTATAGATGGGGTGATGACAGAAATTGCCTAGTTCAAAAACATTTGCTTCTCTGAAATCAAGATATGGTTAAGCCAATAAGGTTCATGTAAACTAGCTTGAGCTACATAAATGGACAGTTTAAAGAACATAATAGAAACTGAACATAGTGGTCTGCCTGGATTCTACTTTTTATGTAGATTCTCAGCAAAAAAAGGCTCTCCCTGCCCTCTCAAAGGTGTTACAGTATTACATGTTGAAAGGGCTTTCCAGACATGCTAGCTCAGAGATAGCCAGTAAAAGAAACTCTTCTCTGTGTGCCTCCTAAGAACACAAAGAGCTACCACATATCTGCACCAACACACATGCACCAAAAATTCTTATCCAGGCTTTACTAGTGAGCTTTCAACAGTGGGTAGTCTGTTTTAAAATGGAACATTTATTTTCACTCAAAATACAACGAGGGTTTGTTTGTTTTTTTTTCCAAAGGCAAGTGTTCAGAGCTCTAAAATAATTCTGCAATCTATATTACTGGTCAGGGAGCCTGAAAATCCATGTGCTGCATAAAGTTGATCTCATTTAAAACAGTATCCACATTTTGTCAAGCCTACGTATGCACAGGGGTGAGAGATAAGAGCAAAAGGAAACAGACTTTACAATTTGAGACCTTTTCTGATTGTGGCTGTGCTCAGAATGGGTTTTGAATAAGGTAGAGAATAGAAGAATTGACTGGAAAAATCTCATGAGCCAGAGCAAAGACCATGAGTTAAAAGTATGTGTTTAGCAACTAAGAAAGTCCGATATTAATTCTGTCCCTACGGGAGAAAAACAGACAAAAAATTATATAAAACTGTGCTAAGACTTGTGGAGAAGGTGGTACGAGAATGCTTGAGAATTCCAAATTTATGGACACAATTCCAGCAGTAGCACAGGTGATGACATGACAGCATACCAAAAAAAAAAAATATATATTCAGATAAACACTTAAAGCTGTTGTTTAAGAGTCTTCAAAAGCTCCCCACATGTTCATAAAACATTTACAGTTGTTCTCTCTGTTCTCCCTCCATTTATCTGACAGAAAGCGAATCAACAGAAATGTCACCAAAAATGTTTCAGTTTTGGTGACACAGGATAATGTAACGAAGTTGAATTTTATGGAAAACATATTTGTCAGTTCTAACTTCCCCTACAAACCTGCCCACACTTACGCAAATAAAATGGGTATTAGCAATTATATTTGCCTAATAGATATTGAGAATAATTCAAAATTTGGGTTCCTGGAGACTTTACAGAAAAACCCTGAAAAAAGTTTCCTCTCAAAACGTGCATTTAAATGCCTTTGAGCTACCGAGACATAGAAACAAGGCAAGACGATGAATAAAGGCTCTTAAAATAAAAATCATCCATCTTGTGTAAGCAAATAGTATCCATTTATTTGTGTCATTTTTGTATCAGTGAATATTTATGAGGCCCATGGGAAAATGGGTGCACATTAATATTCTATGAGCAAACTTATTTCTGGCATTATTTAATGGCAGGGTATTCGATTTCACAATATTAGTGATAGCTTTCCTTAATGTACGGCATCAGTTACATGGTCAAGTGCACATATATGCTTACATACACAAATTACAACCCTGCTGCAGTTGTCATTAGTTAGGACATCTACCAGGAGAAATATCTGAGTGTACAACCCCATAAAGAGCATACAGGATTATGTAGAAATGTATTATGGAGTCCCTATTTTGAGAAGTACTATTAAAACAAACATATTTGCAGAAGTCACCAGATTTTATGCTTTAGTTAAAGGGAGGATATCATGCTGGGTGTTAAAACCAATAGCTATTCTTCCAGTTCAACATGGGTTAATAGTGAGAGACATTTCTTGTACAAATAACTGCTATAGATGAATTTTAGTGGCTGTTGAGGGAGGGGGTTGGTGGGATTTTTTTGTTTTCTTTTTTTTTTGTGTGTATGTACTGTTGTCCTTTTTAATTACTAATTTAATGCTTAAATCAAATTCTAGATTAGGGAATTTACTTGACAAACGTCTGTTATAATAATTTTCTTTAAAAAGCCTTACCAAAAAAAGCTCCATACGAGATGTACTTTGGAAAGACTTTCCAAGAACAACTAGAAGTCCAATTTGTAACATCTGTTTAACCTACAGATGTATACACCTTATTAAAAAGATCACACTGGGCATACCAGATGCAAAAGGGAGACAGGTGATTTACATTTTTATTGGAGCTGAGTGAACATGATGAAATTCTGGACTGCGGTCAAAACCACTACAAAAATGAATAAATGAAAGGGAGGTATGTTTTGTGATATCTTGTTTATCACAAATAGATGACAAAAATGTGCTTCAAAATGCAAAAAATATCTTGTATAAACTGCCTGAAACATTTCAGCATAAAGCTTTGACCTACAAATAACAAACAAAAGGAACCTTCTTTTCACATACTTAAAACAGAATTAAAAACTCAAATTATATTCTGGCAGTGAAATAAGCCTACTGAGAAAAACAAAAATGCAACTGCACACCTATTTCATATAGTTTATACCAAAGGATTTACTTAATTTATTTTTATAGCTACCACCCAGGAGTGCACAGAACTCCTTTATTAAATGTGTAAAAGCATTCAGTCATCCTGGCTGGCAAGGAAAGCAGTGGAAATGCTATGGAACAGAGATATGGGAGACATTATTTTTTCCCCATTTACTTGAAATGGAGACTAGTAAGGATGTGATCAGGAGGGTGGGATGCACACAGTGCATTGATACATACAGAAAGTAACAATTAGGCATCCTTTCATTTGACACCATGCAGAACCTCTTAAAGGACTTGAAACGACACCTCTGTTTTGGAAATCTACAGTAAAACCCACAACAATGTCTCTGTACTCTTTTCTAGGGAAGAAAAGAAAGGGGTGATTTTCAGTGCAGCCGCTGAACCACGCTCCCACTCCAAACTGTGACTCTGAAGCAGCACTTCACCCTTCTGTCATCTGAGGGACAAAGCACATACCATAGGGATCTCTTTTCCACTCAGCATCTATTTGTGGTTTCTTAGACTGGCAACAGATGCTGCCCCTATTAATTTAATTATTATGCAGAATGCCTCTAACCTTTCCTCATTTAGATTTTATTGCAATTTTATCTTCACTTCTCTTTTCAGTATACTGAGGAGATCTATCACCAAAATATGCCCAAGCATGTGCAGCTGCAATGAAAGAGAAAATATCTAAACACAGTAAGAAATAACTGTTTTGATTTCACTCTTTCCTGGCTTCCTTTGCTCCTATAGAGATACCAAGGCCTAAAGGCAAAATCCTAAATTGTTTCCTTAGGTGAAGTGCTACCCTGACAAAGGGTAAACTCAAGAATCACTCACCATTAATCTCTCAATATGGTATTTACGAGGGATGTAAACAGTTGTGCTGATCTGTCGAAGATAAGCAAATTCCAACAAAATAAGACAGCTGTCTACTCTCGGTAGTTTCATACTAATTCCACTTTTTTAACTGATTATCCTAAAAACTGCTTAGTCCTTCTCATTTCACCTCATCCAAGAATCCCAGCATCTTTATAACTCACTAAAACAGCACAGTAGAGCTGTCCCAGAAAGATTAATCCAGGGGAGGGGAGAGAAGAGAAGGGAAAGGCATTTGGGAAGCACCACAAAACCATACAAGTGGAAAACAATACAGAACTGCACAGATGATATTCAAGAAAAAATCGTATAAAATGGAAAGTCTGAAGCGAAATAAAAATTCAGAAGGAAGGAAAAAACAGGGTGGGGAGATCTACTCTTTTTTTCCATCCCAGCTGGGAGGAAGAGATTGAAACGTATGCCTTGCAGCCAAAATTTATCATAATACAGGGTCTCCTCACCCCAACACTGTATTTAAAACACAGTATAACCTAAGAAACATACAATCATCAAGACTGTGATTGTGAGACCACACTAGACCACTTCTCTAACATCTGTTCAGGAAACACCGTATTAGATTTTCAGTTTGTCATGAAGACAAACCTTTTCATGCTACATCCATCCTAGGGCTCTGGGGAAATACAGCCTAATAAAAGACAGTCAAACCACTTTTCCCACAACCAGCACTGCTAGCCATTCAACTTACAAAGCCATTAAATTCCTGATCCCAGTGGAATCTGTTTTTCGCTAAGGCACTTTTTAATAACTTTGAAAAACAGCACTTCTTTCTTAAAATTACTAAAATCCAACACCTTCATTCTTTGCTAGAAATTATGCTATTCAATTCCCCCCGCAAAGTTTTTTCCCCATTTTATAATGGATAGGCGGGAATGAATGGACGTGAAAGAAGGCAAACATAAGCAACAGACTGAGCAGCCACTGTTCTTTTGTCTATGGTTGTGCCAAGAGTCACAAGTTTCCACCAAACAAATAGTGATCAGCTTCATTTCATGCTATGAGACTGTGAAAAAAAGGACTATGTTGATTCAACACATTTATCACATAAATTTACAATTCAGACTGAGCCAAAGGAGACTTGTCCTAACTGAACAAACCAAACCAAAGTGCTGCTTCCCAGGTCAATGTGGCTTTGTTCACTCCTTGTCTTCCAACATCAGGTAAACGGACACACATCGACAAACAATCCTTATGCTCTTACAGACTAATCAAAACCTGTGATATTTTATATTACTTTAATTACTGTGTAACAACTGTATCTGTTAACAGCACAGATTATATCTGAATAAAAAGCAAATAAGAAGCTAAGTTCTGATTTTAAAGCCCAGTATCAGTTTCTAAAGTAAATAAATACAACAGTGTAAAACAGTTCAAAGTCTTGATTAACTAAAAAGGCAGTGGACCCACCACAAACTTTAAGATACCATAGCTGAACTACTATTACAGATAGAATATCCTCAAAGGGAGCCCCAAGACTAACTTCTTCCCCAGATTTCACAGCTTTTACAGGCAGTAAATACTGCCTCTGAAGTTATCAGATAGCAGGACTGAAGACAATATGTTTTATCAAAATCCAATTTTGATAGCTGAGAGATTAACTATTATTTCATCCTACTATCAGGACATTCTGAGCCGAGTAATTTTTTGGCTTTGCTTTTTTTTTTCCTTCCCTGATCTTGTCAAAAAACTACTATAACATGCTATTTATCTCTATATAACGGGATTTCTTTGAGCAACCTGACAGCATTCTTCTCATCTGCCAGTTGAGCTTTTAAAATGTATCTTCACCTTTAAACTCTTCAAGCTAAAAAACACAAGTGTACTTGAAGCTCAATCATTCTCCCTGGTGCTACTCATTTTTAATGAGCTCTTGTCTTTATGTCTCCCAGCAGACTCCACAAAGCAATCTCAGGTGCTGTGAAACCAATGCTTGATGCTTCTCCAAACCTCTGTCTTTTTGAGCCTGAAATCTTCCTGCTAAACCCATATGGGACTGATGGGCCATTTCAGTCAAACCCAATTTCACTTATTTATCACAAGCCTCTACTTAGAAACTCTGCTGTGGATTGCTTGTAGACACAATCTGTTTCCAGCTTTGAACTTTAAAAAGGATTTAAGCAGTCAATCTCATATCATTATAAATCCAACATGCATTACTTGTCTATTGATTGTGAGAAAATAAAAGTTTGAAGCTTGATTTCAGGGCTAATCTTTCCATTTGCTTGATGAGTTCTGCAGTTGTTAGAGAACACTTAATGCATCCTGTTAGACTACACCATATTAAGCTTGGATGAAAAATACAGACTATTTACAACACAGCTCTAGCTTTAAGTAAAGAACAAAGGCAGTGTTAGCTTTGCCAGTCTCAAGAGGTTTTTCAGCTATGCCACAATTAAAAACAGAAAAAAAAAACCCTAAAAATTTCTTTATACTAATAATTTTAAGATGAATTTTATAATTCTTCTGCCCCATATATCGGAAGTTTATATTCTACTTCATCAGTGGGTAGAGCAAAAAAAAAAAAAATAGAACACATGGATATTCATTCTTTTCCTTATTAAACTACTTTACTGATAGTATTTTTCCCTATAAATTTTGAGTGAAATAGTTTACCATCTAATTAAACAAGCTGTTTATGTTCTGACTTCTAACGTGTGCACTGAGACATCTGACAACAAATGCCATAAAAGAATTTTATATGTAGAAAGAATTCAAATTTTAAATCAGATACTGAAGCCCATGCAGCCCCTGTCCTGCCTGCTAACCCAAGAATCATGCCACTCTTTTTTTTTTTTTTTTCTTTTAATATCTGTGGGTTTTCCTTCAGGTGAGAAAGGCTGTTACTCATTTCGATTTTTTTTAAGTCACCATGTATGCATTTTCCCATGCTGCAACTGTGAAGAGCTACAGACTTTAGTTCTATGATACAACCATTAGTTCTACAGCCATTGATACAGCTCTACTTGATCAATAATTCAGGAAAATATTCATCTCGGTATCAGTTACTGCTGTCATTACGACTCTGTGACTGGATGAAGGAGAGCAGGACCTCCACCTGGAGGTTTTACCTGTGCTGCTCAGTGAATTAACCTGTAGGAGGTGCCACAGTGATGAAGTAGTCAAAAACCTCCAGCAGGCAACTTCATCACACGGGTAATTAGTTCACTACATCAATAACGCCTCCAGTCATTAGCAGCACTAAGGCTGAATCCCAGGTCTGCTTGCTAAATTCAGTCAGCACAACAGGCTTTAACTGTGCTACGGGTATAAATAACTTTCTATTTTAAAATGTAGTTAGCTACTGCTTTCTTTCCCTTGGTTTTAGTCATTATCTCTTGCAGTAAATTATACTTTATTTCATTCATCACATCTGTAACCTTCTTTCAGAAGGAAGAGAATTAATTAATTTTAGAAACCTCTGGTATTTTCACAAGGTCTCATCAGCTACAAGAGAGACCTACATTTGACACTGCTGAAAACATTACTGCTGCAACACTGACATGCCCAAGCTTAGATGACCTGAGGAGTGAACCCTTGAACCTCCCACACAGCAGAATAGGGCACTATCACTACACTACCCAGATAAAATAATTACTTTCAATTCTTGCCTGTAAGAGGATTAAGTCAGTAGTAAACTCACTTGAAAGTTGTACTGTAACAAAAAGAGAAATTGAGGCCACACAAATCTTCATACTTTCTAACCTTGCTGGAACCATTTCAGGTCTGCGTGTGAGTGACTGTAATCATCTGAGTACGAGCAGATTCAAAAAAATGTCAGGTTGATTCAAATTATTTTATGCTTCCCACTAATTCCTGTTCCATGCCTGATGAAAGGGATGTTTTTTTCCAGGTTGTGGTGCTGGAACAAGCACCTCTGATCCTTTGTGAAAGAAGTCTGATATTCCTGGGACACCAGTATGTTACACTGGGAAGGTCATGCCCTCTCGGTTGCCAAAGTTTGCTTCAGGATAGGAATAAAAATAATAATGGCTAAATGTGTGTTCATGTCTCCAAACAGTATAGATCAGGACAGTATCATTGATTTACGACAGATTAGGCTAGCTCTGAGGTTTTAGGCTCAATTATGTGAAAGTATTGATATAGTATTACTGTAATACTGCTACTTGTTATATATGGTATATATATACATACATTTTTAGACATATGTTGAAGCATCTCTGTTGATTTACCTTTAATTATTTATTAGCCATTAAAACACTTGAGCTTTTAGGGCAATTTTCACATTTTTTCAAATGCATCTTACTTAAACTTTTTAAAATTTTTTTGCAAGTTGTATTTGGTCTCCGTATCTGAAGTAGCAAATAGGTTTAAAGATTTCAACAGACAGTAAGAATTATGTGTCAAGTGACAACAACCAAATAGCTTCGAGTATCTGTAAGGCTGGAGACTCCACAACCATCATGGGCAATCTGTGGTAGACTTCTTTAATATCTTTCAGCTTCCTGATGTTCAGAGGGAACCTCCTGTGTTTCAGGTTGTGCCCATTGCCTCTGCTCCCAGCACCGGGCATCACTGAATAGAGCCTGGCTCTTTGCACCCTCTCCTCAGGTATTTTTAGACGTTGTTAAGATCCCCCTGAGCCTTCTCTTCTCCAGGCTGTGCGTCCCAGCAGTCTCAGCCTTTTATTATAGAGAGATACTCCAGCCCATCATCTTTGTGGCCATTCACTGGATGGTTTTCAGAATTTCTTCAGTACATTCATGTCTCTCCTGTATTGGGGAGCCCAGAACTGGACCCAGCACTCCAGCTGTGGCCTCACCAGTGCTGAGGAGAGGTGAAGGATCACCT
Organism: Pachycephala philippinensis; assembly: GCA_013397055.1. Lineage (NCBI taxonomy): Eukaryota > Metazoa > Chordata > Aves > Passeriformes > Pachycephala > Pachycephala philippinensis. The sequence continues at coordinate 3,210,220 of VWZT01004606.1, forward strand.
CCCTGGAGTTGCTGGGAATATTCCTAATGCAGCCCAGGATACCACAGGCTTTTTCTGCAAGGGCCTGTTGTTGGCTCATAGTCAGCCTCGTGTTCACCTTGATCCATAGGGCCTTTTTTGCAAAGCTGCTCTCCAGCAGGTAAGATGCCAGCCTGAACTGATGTCAGGGGTAATTCCTCCCCAGGTGCAGGACTTTGCATTTTGCTGAACAACTCCTTAGTGTATCAGCCACCCCTCCCAGTGTTGGAGGGTGTGCTCTGCCCCTGCTGAGGGTGTGCTCTGCCCCTCATCCAGATCATTAATGAAGGTGCTGAACAGGACTGGACCCCTCAGGTCTATCACCAGTCACCAGCCTCCAACTAAGACTTTGTGCCACTGGCCATCACCCTTTGCGCCTGGCTGCTCACACGGTTTTCTGCCTGCCCCACTGACTGCTAATCCAGCCTCTACTCCACCAGCTTCTCTGTGAGTTACTGCAGTCAAGGTGGACAGTATCTGATGGTGTCCCCTCATCTATCAGGCCAGTCGTTTCCTCATGGCTGGTTATTAAGTTGGTCAAGGTCATCACTTCCCTTTGGTGAGTTCCTGCTAACTGCTTCTGATCGTCTTGTCCTTCGTATGCCTGAAAATGGTTTCCAGAATTAGTTGCTCCATCACCTTCTGAGGTGAGGCTGACCTGCCTGTTGTTTCCTGGATCCTTTTACTTGCTCTTTTTGACATTTGCTTTCCTCTAGCTCTCAGGCACCTCTCCCAAGTGCCATGATCGTTCAAAGGTTATGAAGAATGGCCTTGTAATGACATCAACCAGCTCTCTCTCATGCATCTCATTAGGACCACAGGTACCAAAGGAACATCCACTTCAACCCTCCAGTTTTTCCAAAAATTAAATCACCTGATTCTCAGCCTGAATTTGTTTAGTCATTCAGGCTTTTTTTTTTTCACTAGTGGCCTGCCTCAATTACTAAACAGCAGTCTTCTACAGCATGCTTCCAAAACTAGATCAAATATTGTAAACATGACTTACTAAATAGATTCTAGATTTCAAAGGTGTGCTTCCAAAGACTTGATGGTTCAGAATAGTTCTTCTGAGCTTCCCTGAGTTTGTGGTCCTTCATGAGTTGTGATGTTGCATGAGCTAGATCAAGTACCCCAATGACATAATAATAACTATGCCAAGTAGTCCTCCTGTTTCAGGTACTTCTGATCACACATCAGAAAGCACGGCTTCCATGTCTTTTTTCAATCACCATCTGCTTGATAATGTTTCTTGAGGCTGGAGGCACGTCTTCATTTCTGTATCAGAACATACAGTGCTGTCTTGCACTCCACTTTACTAGATGACTTAGCTCTCCTCTGATCACTACTTACCATGGCACTAACCCTGTTGTCATCTGCATGCTTTTATCAGTAATGACTCGGTATTTCTTCCTCATTACTAATAAAAAGGTTAAACACCATCAGATTTAAAATTAATCCTCAGAGGCCCTCCACATACTCCACGCTGATTACCTATTAACCATTTTTCTAAAAGACATTTGATGTACGCTGATGATTCTGTACCATTCCAATTTCTAAATCAACATCACATGGCTTCAAATCAAACGTTTTACAAATATTAAATGTCACATATCTCAGAAAAGTCAAACTTTTTCTCTCAAAACATCACATTCTCCTGAGAAAAGATTCACCTCTCAGAACTTTATGCTGCATGAAATTACCTAATGAAGAATTAGAGATATGTAACACAGTTTACTCCCAGGCAGCCATGCTACTTTGCACCAAATTCATGTCTGCTTGACAGACTTGGTCATCCTATTCATCCTTTGTCTTACCAGTTTTAAACAAGGGAAGGAAAGGAAAGGAAATATGTACTTTTTAATACACATCCATCTCTCCTTCCCCTCTTTCCTCCACTTCCTCTCCATTTTTGTAACCTATTTTACTTTTCCTCCCTTCTTAACAAGCCTACACCAAACTATTCTAATATTGCAATTAGTAATGTTCTGCATATATTTTCTTCTCCTACTTCCAAATCCACATTAGTCCTGCTTCCAGAGGTAATCACCTATGGATTGTGAGAAAGAAATGTCTTATTCTCATGATGAACAAGCACACCAACATAGCTACATGGTTTTATGATGCTGGTAAGTAAATTGCCAACAGCAGTAGTAGGAACAATAGCAGGCAATTCCTAATCTATAAAGGCATTCCAAATTGTGAAGCAGGGAAATTCTTTCACAGATCTACCCTTTCTTTAAAAATAAACAACCAACCAAATCAAAAAAAGCTCAACCAAGACTTAAACATAAAAACAGAAAGCCAGATGTTTTCTTTTTATAACCTACCAGTCCAAAACATTTCATGAAATTATCATATAAAGCCATACACTCAGAGTAGTGATGCAAAACAAACACCTATAGCAGAAAACATGCTTACAATCAGTGAAGTCACTGCTCTTTTCAAATAGCTCCACTAAGATGGATTGAGACTTTCAGGAACACACACACATACACCTTTTCACACAATTTGTTTCATTCACAGCGGTAAAAAAAATTGTGACATAACTCACCTGTGGCATGAATTGATTAGCAATGTTCTGGGAAATCTGGTATTTTATTTAGAAAGGCATTGATTTGCAAACAATAGGGCTAAAGAAACAGAGCTCAACCAAAGTAAATGAAGGACTAAACAAATGTTCATGGAGACAGGAAGTTCTGTGCATGAGAACTTTCTGGAGAAAAATTTATATTATGTTTTTGTTCTTTAAAATTTAGATGAATAGTTGCAAGATAAATGGCCAGTTTCACTGTTTTTAATGGTTTCTATACCTTAGAAGGTTATTTTATTGATGTAAAATTTAAACCATGGTTGACAAAATGCACCTCTGCTTCTCTACAGTTGTGACAGTACTACAAAATAATGGATCTCTTTCCTGCAGAAAACTGCCTCATTTACAAGACAAGTGTCCCACATTTTATGCATACATTACATTCAGACATATTTTCCCATGTTCTTTGGCAGTTTTTATTTTTTTCCTGTTCTGCCTGAAACCTCAGATAAGCCTGAGAGCAACCAAGAATTAATCTAAACCAACCAGAATGAGAAAAAATTTGTATTTCCTATTTTTCTTACTCTTTCTGGCACATCTACCTTTCAATTTTTTAGGGAAGTATTTTAGTCTAATTTCAAATTTAAATTCATGCATACTGTAGACTTATTTAAGGTAAATGATACACTAATACTACAGTAGTTCTCCTCCTTCACTTATTTGCAGCAGTAGATCTGTTCTTCGGTGCTGAAGGATTGGTGGCATTAATCCATACTCCACCCCCTGCACTTTTTTTGGTCTTGGGGGGAGGTTGTTTTGTTTTGTAATGATTTGTTTTCCCAAAATACGCACTTTGAAGAAATGGCCTACTCACAGTCCATCCTTTTAACCAACCATACTTCAGAGCCAGGTAGATACAGGGCATGGGGGTAATGGGGGTGTTGCACATTGACTCAGCTGCCCTCTGACCACATCCTTCCTTGCTAAGAGAAGGCACTAGAGCCTCATTCTGTGCTTGCTTGCTGGTGATCTTATGACTTACACATATGCAGTGCCCAAACTCTGGCATTTTCTTTGTAGGGAACTAATCCCTTTGCGACAATATCCTCAGCATTATGTGGTGCAATTGTCACTTGCCAAACCTGACAAGAAAGAAAACTTGAGATCTTTTTTGGTAAAGCAAAGAGTAGTCGCTGTGAAGGTCCATCCCCAACAGAAAAACAAAAAAATAAAGCCACAAAGATGGCTTTACTACTTTAAAAAGGACCACTATCACGCCAAGTTATGCATGAAGAGAGTTTCAAGATAACATCTCAAATTAACACTGCTGCAGCAGTTCTCACAGATGGCAAATCAACAACAGCTTCTGTACTGTAAATCCTTTACTAAAAACTGTAAATCCGCGCCTTTAAGGCCCAACTCTCTGTAATCATCTTTGTTCATCTTTCACTACATTGCCAAAAGCCCCTAATTAGTATCATCTTAGGCTGCCTTTCACTGCTCCTCAGCCTAATCAGTTGACTAATTACTAGCACATAATCTCAGTGTCAGGTTAGAAGATGTTTTTTGAACGAAGATAAGCATATGGAAGAAGTCCCTTAACTAGGGGGCATGGAAGATAGCCTGTGTTCAGCTTCAAGACAACCCCGAGTAGCAGGTAGGCAAAGCTATCAAGCTGGGCTTAAGGGAAGGAAAGGGGGAAGAAAGATGCAGTCACAGCCAACAGCAAATTCACAAACATGATAATCCACAAAGGCCAACAGCAGGAAGCTTTTAGTGGAGAAGGGAAAGACTGCAGTCTGAACACTCATTCTAGCATGATAGCAGGGAATGTGACTTTGGATTTTCAATGAGTTATACAAAGGAACACCAGCAAATTCTGCAGTAACTAATGGAGGAGGAGAGGAAAGCATACAGAAGTGTCTTCTGCAAAGGCAAGAAAAGAACACGTCTCACTTAAGGGATATATGAAAGGATCTGGAGATGATAAGCATGTACAAAAGAAAAGAAAGCATCACAGACATACCCTAAAAGAGCAACCAGAATAATTAACCAAGGAGCATGGGAAGAGCAGAAACACCAGTGCAGAGAACAACACTTACGAGTTCCCTGTCCCCCAACTCAGTGAGCACTGATGCAACACCTCAACATAACGGTATGCACTAAAGAGTAAAGGAGATAATGCAGGGAAGAGGAAAAGGACAGGATTAGGAAAGGAATCCTTTTGATACTCTTCTGCAAAGCCCAGACCTCACACCCATGCTGTTACACTGACCAGCAGCCAGAGATGTGGATTTACAGTACAGCCAGACTCTCCAAGCTGATGCTATAGGTCCGATGGAAGCCACATTCCAATAGTTTAAAGAAAGCCTGACAGCCCTTAAATTTGTTGTAATATTTCAGGGCTTGCTATGGTAAACAGAGGATGAAGACTTAACTCTGCAGTTGGCAACAGCGTTGCAACATGTCAATACGTAACCTGTAGACCCGGGCTGTGTCCAACAGCCAGCACATCCCGCCCTGTGGAGTCTCTACCAGGCACTGCTGTGCCTGCATCCTCTCCGTAATTTCTACCCATCTCTGCTAGGCTCCTTCACAAACAGTGATGTGGTCCAGAAGCAAATGCTCACTCTAAATCATCACGTGCCAAGGCCTGGAAATCAGAGTTAGCGCACCGTAAGTTGTCTTCCATGGAAGTCTCTTGTGGGATATCGTAACTCAGGAGAAAAAAAAAAAAAAACAAAACAAAACTGGATTTTCCTCTTTATTTAGCTTGTTTCTTATTAATGAGGGGAAAGTTTGGTTTGGCTAAACTATCATACAAGCAACATACAGTAGTTTATTCATGTTAACAAGGGAAAAAAAACTGAGGGATGTGCTGAACCTAAGGGCTTAAGAGTCTCTGGACTGCACTAGGATTTACCTCCCCTTTACTTTGGATACAGCTGCCTGATAAGAAAAGCAGCTCCCTGACAGCCCTGGCCCCCCACCATACAATTCAAGTATGAACAAGTATGTACTTCTAAAGGACAATCACAGTATGGCTTCCTACTTAAGTTTGGTTGCTGCTATTTATGTCTCTATGCAAGTTTGTTTTTAAAACAGCTTTGAAAAATCTCTAGTTTAAATTAAATGTTTTGTAACACATGTCAAAACTGCAAGTCACTGAACAGTAGCAGAAAGCTGACAGAGAAGATGCAACTTGCTCAGTACAATTCTCTGAATCTGCTAAGCCAAAAGTTGTTTAATACGATTTATCACACCCTGGAGTGTAGTTAAATAATTGTGATGGATGGCAGCATGTCTTAGTCTTTTCCATTTGTTAAATTATGATAGATGAATTATGCACATTAGAGAATTTCAATGAATTCTTTCTGTTCACCACGCCTGCTTCACAAAAAGCATCCAGTCAATACACAGTCTAAATCCATCTCCACCAGAACCGTACAATGTTCTACTATTATGATAAAGAAGCTGAAGGCAAAAAATGCTTCAGAATAAGTCCCTTGACATTAAGAGCAGCAATAAAGGTATGCATGTAAGGTAACTAACACTTTCTACAACCTATTTTTTAAATAAAGTAACTCAATCTGTATCTGGTAAAAATGTTTGTTATTATCACTTTATGAGAACTTTGGGGGAGGGAAGACTATAATGAATCAAGCCTCCCAAAAGACACAGACGTGTTTTTTTTCTTCTAGCAATTAGCTAACATGGCGTGAAAGTCACACAGTGAAAATTATGTAAAAACAATTCTTTCCAAAAAAAAAAAGACAAGTAAAAAATACACTGCTAAATATAACAGAATATTTTCTAAGAATAACTCCATTTGAGCAGCCATTAGGTAACTAAAAAACCATTAGGTAATTATCTGGCCTTTGACAACAACCTCACAGAGAGTCCTAGGATGTACAGCTTGTCATTTTAATGAAATCCCAGAGCACTTAGCTTCAAAAAAGAAAATCCATACCATCCACTTTTTCAAAGGGTTTTTATCTTGCAGTAACTGTTGCGTGTGACTGCATCTGATTTCTAGCTACTTTGGTTTCCATGCCTAACCAGTATGGCAGTCCCGTAGATCCTTTATGTGGAATTACTCCTTCAACTGGACTGGTCTTCATCTACTCACAGATGTATACTGCCTGGAGTTCCTCAGCTGAGAGGAAATTATAAAGTGAAAATGACTGATACATATTCTCTTTATAAATGTCTCCATATATAACTGTATAACCATAAACTACCACAACCCTAAATGTCTGATAGATGCACTGCAAAATTAATGGAACCACTTCTGGTTTCCGATGTGCACCAGGAGAAAGTCTAAGAAACCTATGGAGGTATGTCAAGGAAAAGACAAGTCTACAAAAGAATCTAGTCAAGATTTAGATGCATCCCTCATTACTTATAAATAAGGAAACAAGACCAAGAAAACAAAAAGGATTTGACTTGACAACGTGCCACACATTACAAAGACTACTTTTCCTGCTGGTGAGATATAATTTACGACAACTGAAGAACAGCATTTTGTATATGATTCACACTACAAGAATGAGGTACCTTCCACAGTAGGTTTGTTTCAAAAATAAATGAAAGGACTCAACTTAGAACACCTACTTTAATGACTGAAGAGGCAGGAAAAAAAAAAAGAAAAAACTCAAATAACTAGACTAATAACTTCACTAGCGAGTTTCTCCATCTTTGATGAAAGGACTTATGAAAAGTTTATGAAAGTACAGACGTGAGGCAGTAGCTCTGTCAAATCTCAGCGACCTGGTCTGACTGACAGGTATACAGCTTCACAAACACATCCTGACAGTTACACACCACAGCACATGGAATCTTATTTTAAATAAAGTTTGCACAAACTAAAATGTGACATTTACAAGATTTCTGAGCAAAAAAACCTCAGGGACAAATTCAGCCTGTATTACCTTCATTTCATCCTAGCTTTTCTTAAATATATTGTCCCAGGGTTGCACTTCTAATGTCTCTACCCAGATATAGACCTAATGCCTAGGAACTACCTTGTCACTTTGTGTCTGCCAGGAGCTTTCAAAAAGCATTTTTATCATAAATGTGAAGTGTTTTCCTGCTGGCAAAATGGCATTACATCTTGCAGAATTCTTCATTCATCTCCAGCGATACCACCTACCGTGGAAGGTTAGATCTGAATCATCTCCCTTAAAGGAAGCTTGACAGTTCATTTCAGAGGTTCCTTTTTGTCTCCAATTTCAAGCAGAAAGTAGTGTACATTCAGAAATTTCAAGCAGCTGTGCACCACTGCAAGTGCCACAGAACTAAAATAACATTTCTCAGAATTAGTCTGTCATAGTTTAAAGCATCAAAAGTGTTAAGCAATTCTCAATTGACAATGTAATTACAGAGCGCAGCCTCAGTGATGCTATATACTTAAGGCTGGAAACACTATTGCAATCTAAAACACTATTTTCAGTTTCTTGAAACTTTCTCAGCACCCTTCCTTTAAGGCATATCTGACAGGGGCAGAGAGAAGCACTCTTTTTTGACATGAGCCTCCTTAACAATTCCAATTTTTATTCACTAAACAAGCCCCTGTTCCTTAGAGATATTAATATTCAAACAGGAAATAGAAGAAATTTCTCTAGACATAAATTTTACAGAAAAACAATTAAGTAAAATCATTCATTCTTGCCCCACTGGGTCCTACTTGGATGACAGAAGCTATGTATGTAGCTGAAAGCACGTTACAATAGCAGTGCGGACACCATGAAATGGGGAAAAAGCTCCTGAATTAGGTGTAGTACAATTTGGAGTAGATTTTAACATGAAATTCGGTTGTTATATTTGTTGTCCCACAATCCCATACTGCCTAAACTCAGTGAGTGACAGAACTTCGCTGTGCATTCCTTAGAGCTGAGGCTGATGACCCCAAACAGGCTGCATGAAATGCTTGCATTCAACTCCTTGCAGGTATTAGGAAGACCCAACAACAATCCAGCATTTCACTGCAGCACCCTAAAAACTCCATGGTATGACAGTGAAGCTCTTTAAGTATTTTTACTGGATTTGCACCCAACACTTCTCACTCCAGGCCCTGAAAATCAGACAGATTATGGTCCATTGAGAAACCACGTTCACTGCTTGCTCTGCCTGCCTCCAGGACATTTGTGACAACAGTCAAGGCACACAAAACAGAGTTCGTCTGCCCCTTTTCTCAGTAGCCTACAGCAAAGGAATACAGATGGCAAGTTTTCTCCTTTTCTTTCTCCTTCATCACTTTTTAATATTCAACAATTCTCACAGTTCTGTAGCTTCTTCTGTGCTTTCTCAGGTGTTTATTCATTTACAAAGTTCCACAGTGCAAGAAGTTGTCAGTTTATATACGGGATGGCTCTTTTTCCCCCACTAGCAGTCATCTTCAATAATTATCAGTCAATAAGCAAAGGATGTCTATTTAGTCATATTAAAATTCTTCCCAGAATATGCCGTAACTGTTTCCTTACCAAGACTGCTTTTTTCAACTGTCAAGGTTGATTGAAGAACAGAAGGACAGAAAAACCATCCCCCATTCTTTCCATCCTACCACATCTCCACTGTATTTAATCCAACAGACAACAGCAATTTATCATACAACATGTGCAAGATCATGAAAACATAGACTTTGTTACTCAAATTCCGTGTTTTACCAGATGTAGATGCTGAAATAGGTCCCTGGACTGCACATAACAAGTGAATGTGCTGAATTTTCATTGATATAAAAATAGTAAATCCTCTTGGATATATTTATTTATCTATCTTGGGAGTGTACACTATTTCTTCCTTTTCCCTAACTAACTCAGACAGCAAATATCCTTAATTTCTGTAGCTGAGGTCCCTAAATGTCAATGAATTCGGTATTTCTTCTGAAGAACAGGAGAGGGTGAAACAGAAAGATGTCATATAAAAATAAACAAATAAATAAATTGGATGTCCTTTTGGCATACTGAAAGTGAGAGGCAGTGATCTGAATAAGCAAGTTTATTTCAAGACTGCTTAAAAAACACCACTGGCTTTAAAAATAGAAGTGAACATCCTCAGATCCTTTCCTTATAGAAGGAAAATTAAGAATGCAAAGAGACATCAAAAGAGACATGATCAAAAATGATCATTCAGCAAATCTTAAAACAATACTTGAAAGAAATTAACATAGAGAAATTTGTGAAACCTATAGAATAAACACAGAGAAAATCATATTTATTATTAGAGTGACTGCAAAATTTTTATTAATTTTATTCCTTTCCAACTTCCATTTATATAGCTCTAGTAAGTTTATTTTATGCAGCTTTGAAATAAAGCTCTTGAGTGAAGAGGATATGGGTGGAATAAAACCAGCAAGTACCTTTTCCATCTGCAATGACCAATCACTGAAACACCCCAACACCAACTAACCAGTTCATTATTTTAAACTTGAATTAAAAATAAAACTAACGTTCTATCAACAAAGTATATTATGTGAATTCTATGAAGACTTCATAAAAATTCTTCCTCCTTTGTATGTACAGTCAATGTGACATTTTTTCTTCCTCCCAAAAGCTGTAGACTTAAGAACTAATTTCATCCCACTGCAAATAATCTAGGCCTCTTTCAATACTTATTACATTTCTCTGCAACAATTTATAGGCTGAACACTTGCAGTGACAAACACTAGGCCCAAACGTTTCAGTAAAACGATGAAAAGAACTTGGTAAGTAAATAACACAAAATGTTTTCAGCAAATAAATTGATCCCTTAAAAATGTAATCCCCAGCAAACTCTTCAAAGGAGGTCTGATTATAATCTGCAGTCCATCTGAACAGGTTAATTTAATGTAACAAAACTGAAGACCAATCTGTTCCACAAATATTGATACTTACTGTTCACATTAATCATGGTCATAAAATAGGCCTCAAATTTAGCCTAGAAATCTGTATCTTCTCTTAAAAAGTCATATAGAAACACCTCATATGTAGGGAGGTGTCAAACATTTATACATTTATACATGTTCCTGAGAGATGCTGTTAAAAAAGTCAGAACAGTTTTTCCAAAGATGAAATCCACAAGGTGAGAAGCAGCAATGTTCCTGCTGTCAACGCATGACAACAAAAACAACCCAAGAAGAGGCATTTCCAGTCCTTCAACATATAGACATCTCTCCAGTACTTTTAGTTACTGGAGAGAACTACGTAATGTATAGGTTTCCGTATAATTCGTGCTCTGTTTTTAATAAAATGCTGGATTCTACCTATAGCAAGACTCATGAGAAAACTTACACAAAGCCTGTACTCCTGTTTTTAAAGCATAAAACAAATACAGGAATTTGCAGCTTATTTAGTGACAACAATTGGACATTACTGCTAACTTCAGTCCAATCAATAAAAATTAAAGGTATACATTATATTTAAAATAACTACAACTGCTTGAAGAACTTACAGATTTGTCCTGAATAAAGATCAGACCAGTAACATAAATGTTAATTTAAATGGAACCTTTTTTATAGCAATCAAGCTTTTAAGAAAATCAGTCAAACATTAATTTTGTATCAATCACTAATAAAGTCTGAACATGATCAGACCTTCAGCCTTCAAAACTATAAATGCAACACTCACTTCATACATCTTTTTCAATGTAACAATGTCATTTATTCTTCCTATCTTGGCAATATGCAAAAGGTCAGCTTGTTATACACTATTGAAAAAACTCTTAGACCACACATTAATAAAGTGAGTTACGTGACATTCCTCATCAACCTGAAGTTATTCCCCACTAAGAAGTTCTGTGGAAAAATATTAAATTGCAAGATTTTATAACTACACTTCCAAACAGTAAACAGTTAGGTTTTCAGAAGTATTTTGAGAAACAGGGGGGGAAATATATCTAAAAGGAAACGCACTAACAGAAAGGAATTGTTTTTTAAAAATTCTTAGTTCTCCCTGTGCACTACAGAACATCAGAAATCCATTCTTTGATGATGCTGTAATGAAAGTAAGTTGCTCTGGTAATATATACAAAGCCCCAGATAAAAGCTTACAGGATTAAAGGATTACATGAAGGTTATTAAAGGGGCTTGGAAGGGAGGGAACAGGATGCACGCTCTTTTAAATAATGATCATCATTCTGTTCCAAAACATGATAAGTTCGGTTTTAGGTTGTGTTTTAGCTTTAGTAATAAATGTTCTACTTAGTGTCTTTTGAGCAAAACCAAACCAGTAATATGCATGGAAACAAGTGCTGAACTTGGTCTTCAAAGGCAGAAGAAAGATTTGTTTGCAGCATAAATCTGTTGCATTGGCATAGCTTCATTAAATAGAGGTTTCAGTTCCGAGCTGGCACATTATATATTGCATTTTTATCCATAAGACTGTCAAGCACCATATTTTCAGTATTTCTTCCTATGCAAAACCAGATCTAAATGAAAAATTGATGTATCAGTGTAATAAATTACACTGTTTATTACTTCTAAAATAAATACTAGACTACTTTAATTTACTCACGTTATCCACATACATTATGCATGAGTTTCACAAAGTTTACAGTTGACCAAGATTAAAGCCACTGTGGCCCCTTATTTCACTTACTACTGAAAGTAAACACAACTCATCATATGAGCAAATGCATTTTATAAAGAACCTGGAGTTTTCTCATACATCTCAAATCACTGGGTTTCAGTTCATCCCCAAAAGAAAACTCTTAAGAATATATAACTGCCTCCAAGAGGGAAATCCTCAATATGACTTGGAGTTACTGCAATTATTTAAAAGGCATTGGGTGCACCATACCCACTATGGTTTTATTGACTTTCAGAGTAGTTGAACTGACTTTATTCAATATAAAATACTAGTCTCAGACATGTAAGGTATTAGACTAATGGGCTATTACTTTCTTCTAATGCAGCTGTACATTTAACAATTAAAGCTTCCTTGAGAATTGCCTAATTTCTTAAAACTGTAAAAAAATGGGAAAAAAAGGAAAAAATTAAAATCAAACAGTATTTGATTCTAAACAAGATTGATGTTCCCAGTGTACTGGGTATAGTCGGTATAGAAAAAAATGACTACAGTAATTGAAACAGCACTCTAGCTCTTTGCAGACATAATGAAATACTTGACATCTCCTTGGGGACTCATTTGTTCTTAATAACTAAGCATAAACTGAAACTCTTGCTGAGGGCAAATCTGTAAACAAGTATTTACTGTAGCTAAGAAAACAGGGCAGTCTGTCTGTTCTGCAACCAGCAATTTATAGTGATTTAGAATCACGGAACAGTTTGGGTTGGAAGGGATCCTTGGAGGCCATCTAGTCCAACCTCCCTGAAATGAGCAGGGACATCTTGAACTAGATCAGGTTGCTCAGAGCCTCACCCAACCTGATCTTGAATTCTTCCAGGGATGGGACATCTACCACCTCTGTGGACAAGGTAACTTTTAGGGTAACACACCAGCTTAAGTTCGAATATTTGGTCTGCACTCGGTAAATGCACTTCATTTTATATATAACAAATCCTGTTCATATATTATGCAGGTCAATGAAAAACAGTCAATTGAGATAGTTTATCACTTTCCAAAAGCAGTTTATTTTGCAAGTTCACACAAACAAACATTTTACAGTAACGTATTTCTTCTACATTTCCTAGCATATATCATAGTACCTACCTAGCTGAAGACTTTGTGACCAGGTTTTTTTGCAAACTTATTTTAAAATAATTAATGTAAAATATATTCAAAAATTATGTAATAACTGAAAAGATCCAGAAACCAACAACACAGGTAGCCTTTGATGTCCCAGTTAAAAGGCATTTGATAGCAACATTTTAACTCTTTTTGACAATCGCTAAGCTATCTTACAGACAACAAGGGGAAAAAAAGGCCAGAAAGTGAATATGCATGAGAATAATGAGATATATGAGAAACCTGGATAAAACAAAAGTTTTACAGTTATTACTGAGCATATACATGGGAGCACTATTTAAATTGTCAATTTTATCCCTCCAATAGTAATAACTTTTAACCTGTTATTCTAATACACCCGCTGGAGAGATATTGCTAAGTAACCATGGATGGTTTTACAGGAATAATTTTATTAATGTTACTGGGTGCTACTACTGTAAATCATAACCAGAAAAAACCCCACAGTAATACAAAACTCAAAGCACTGATGCAATATGTACATAGTTTTGTCTGCATTTATAATACACTAATCCGCTATTAAATCTTTGTGCTGCACAGCAGTTGCACAAAATCCTATCTGTGACTGGAACCCTCATACAGAAAATGGTAAGAAGTTGGTAGGAAAATTCCAAGCAATTGAGAACAAGATTTCTTGATTTCAACCATAGCATTTTCTGTATACTTTACATTCATCAAAATAAGTGATAGGCTTTATGTCCATTGAAATTGCCAGATATTCCAGGTCACTGTCACCCGTTCTGCTGGTAGAGAGGGACTATGAAGAGACAGGCTGGAGCATAAAGGCAAGTCAAAAGGATGGTTTTTCCAAACCATCCTTTCAAACTCCTGGCACAAGAAGAACCAGTAAGTAGCAAGAACCTCAGCAGTCCAAATTCATCTTCTACAGTAACCATTAAGAGAGCTAAACAGTGGCCTGCTAAAAGGGCACAAAACTGAGCCGGCCATGCTGCCTTGGAACTTTTCTCTGCTAGAGTCCCACATTTCATTTAACTTCATTCTTCAGTACAACCTCAAATCTGTATCCCAAGGATTTTGCTAAAATTTTCTGCAGATGGGCAGTACTCGCTACCTTGATGCAGCTTCTTCTGAGGAGTTTACTGAAACACATCACTGTAGCAGGCACAACTCATAAATTATCTTTGTTGTTTTATACCTTTCCCTTGCAGTACTTGCCCAACTTGCTCCAGTTATAAAGCTTCATACATATGGATAATGCTCCTTTGTATGTGCTAACAATACTGGCAGGTTTTCCTTCAATAAACCACTCCAGATGTTAGTCTCAGTAATTATGTCTGACATCTCTCAGCTTTGGTAATGAAATACTGCTGATACAATTCCTTGTTTGTATTTCCATGGACCATCTTCAGACATAAAAACTACATAAAACAGCCGCATCAACGAGTACTGAATGAAAATCTGCTAAAATGAATACACAGCCATCGCTTGATTAGCATAAACAGGATAAATATGGAAATACAGTACTCTATGAAAAAACTGTGAGTTATACAGTATATTTCACTTTTCTGCCTAATAAAGTGCATTTTAAAGGACTATATATACATATGTGCGACTACACAAAAGACAAAATTACCACTGTTATCAATATCATGTAACATCGTATAAAATATAACCTCTTTCTTGCTCCAAAGAATCGAAACCCAACTTTACACAATAGATCTGCTGCCAACAAGATATGAGAAGAAAGATGCACAGCAAAATTTGTAACCTGAGAAGTACTTATTTCAATACTTATTTTACCTAAGATATTATCACATCAACTAAACTGAACATTTAAAGTCCTTAGGGAAAAATGTAGTTAAACAATTTGCATCCAAAAAGCTTGAATTTTGCAGATGTGATCTTACAGAATGAAGATCCTGGAAGGTATATTATAAATGCTCAAGAAGTCATCATAGGCTCATACAGTTCTTACAAGCTTTTTTAAATTGTCACATTAAATGTCATCACTAACAATAAAGTAAATTAGTCCATACACAACTACTGCCAATGCCCTGAATCTCAAATATTAGTAGTGCTGTCAATGTTATATGGGACACACAGAATTTAAGCAGGAGCTGATTTCTATAAATAAATTTAAATTGAAAATAAACACATCTCACAGTCTTAAGCTGTTACAGTTGTCATGCCAATATTTCTGCCAACATTATTTTACTTCAGATAAATTACGAAATAGTGTTGACACCTTCTATGTGACAATAGCTTTCCAATATTTTACACACAATAAAACCTGACATATTACACAAACATATTAATTACTATGACTGCCCATTAAACCCCATCACTAAGAAGCAACTTTTAGAATCTATCCATTAGCACAAACCGGCTTTAATTTTTTTTTAAAGTAAGAATAATGCAAAATCACTTCAACTACTGACTTCAGCAGGACTGAGATTAAGCCAAAGTCACTTAAATCAGTAAAAACCGAAGTGAATTGTAATTTGAAGTCTACTTAATGAAAGTCAAGAAGCTACTCATATTTGCTGTAATATGCAATTCCACCATTTTCATCACATAAACCAGAAACTTCAGCACATGAAGCAATGAAAGAACTTCCCCAGAGGCTACATGAAGTATGAGAAATGGGCTGTTTCCCAAATAGCATTATGACTGCTCATATTGTTATTCTGACACTTCATACCATAACTGAAAATCATTCATAAAAACACACAATTACAATAATGATGCCCCATCACTGAACATTTTGTTTACATAAGCACAAGCAAATGTTTTGAACAGAAATATGTGGATGCACACACAGCTGCCCATCCCCACCGCAAAAAAAACCAGAGACTCTCAGAAAAGCACATAAAGTACACTGGATTTGCTTCTGTAAACTCAAGGTCATCCAAAACAGTTAATGGATTTGGACTTCTCCAAGTATTTTGAGGCATTTAAGTCAGCAAAATGTTTGTCTAACTACAACATTCAGTTAATGATCAAACAAGAAACCAGTATCTAACTGGCCATCCATGACAAAATCTCATTCCTATAGTTTACTACTCAAGCAATAATTATGTTTTGTAAGAAATAAGGAAGTATATTTTTCAAAGGCATTTATGTATTACAAAAAAAAATCATTTTAACATATCAGAAGAATGAATTAGGGCTTGCCCCATCAAATGACAGAAGAAAGGTCAAAAGGAATCAGAGGACCATTATCTGCAATTCTGAACATCTCGATGCGCCCATTACATGAACCCTGCTAACCAGAACTACATCATTTAAGTGGAAGAAGTGAATTGATGCCAGTGCTGTCATTCATAACAAGGTATATGAAATGTCCTGAAGATAAGGTGATTTTCTTTAACCTAGACTGTGCTAATTACTTGGCAGGTCACTTTTTCTCCTGGTAGGGTGAAAGAAAAGGACTAAGAAAAGCTCAGCAGACTTGGAAGGGAGTGATTTCAGCAGAACATGAACAGCGTATTTTGGGGAGACATTAGGAGAAATATATCAAATGCTTCAGATGATTCAGAAGGTTCAAGTAGGTAGGTGTTACAGACACTTTAGATTTTAAGTCACCACTGCTTTTTTTGACTATAAATAATCATCAAGCTCAGAAAAAATAAAAAAAGCTGCATATTTTAATTGTGCAGATTTATTAAACTCCCTGTGTTTTCTTCTAGAAAAGTCTGTCTGAAGCCTAGAACCAGTCAACAGGAAAGAGCTGACACTGAGGATTACCCTCTGCATGAGTACATTTGAACTTACAAAAAGAGTCAGCTCCTTACAGACAGGACAGAAAGCCCAACAGGGCACTGGTACAGGCTTTTGTAAGACTCAGATGAATGATTTCATGACCTAGGACAAAGCTGACATGTTGGTAAATGAAATTCAAAGGCAAACTTTCCCTTTGTCCATGCTCATGACCCAAGGTACACAATGGAAAGGGATAAATTGAACCTCTTAGAAGCAGCAGCATGAAGTGGCACGTCAGAGGCACAGAACTTTGTCTTCCTATAGCCTAGGCCATCGACCTGTTTTTTGAAATATTCACATCATGCGAAATAAAAATGTTAAGTCTTGTATGCTGACTACATCATAATGAAAGACGAACCAGGGGAAGATAAAACTGTAATGACTGCTCTTTGTGGAAAAAAATAAACTATGTGTTAGGAATATTTTACTATGCAGAGTGGAAAGAATAATTTTAAATAGCTCTGCAGTGTTATTTTCTGTGACTTCTCTGAGAGAATCACCTCCAGCTAAAGAACTACCTCTTGATCTCTCTGTTCTTCAAGTAAAGCCTTCCACAGTACTAACACAGTACATGAAAGCGTGCTTACTTAGTATATAAAGAGCATCATTATTTTGACAGGAGTGCCTACATAACAATATGCTTGTGCTAGACTACTTTGCTTAATTGAGATCTAAAGGCTGAAGTAATGAGAGAAAAAACATTAACTCCATTCTATTCACCAAAGGTGAAGTAACTGAGTGCTATGATAGACACCAATTTCTACAGGCAGAAGTTTCTGTTAAAACTTTTGATCTGTGATTCCTTTCAAAAAGGCTTAAGAGTCGAGCCTAAACATTTCAATTCAAGAGGGGTCTCTAGGGAGAAGCCAACACTCACCACTCTGAAATGCCTCAGAAAGAAACAGGTAGCTTATGCCATGCCTGGATATATTTCTCAAACAAGGGTTTTCTTACAGTATCAAAACATTATGAATTCAGAGACAGAGAGACTAGTTTTATTTGCTCTCATGCAATACACAACAAACCTTAATGGAAAGACACTGATTTTTCTAAAAACACACACCATACCAATCTTCCATTAACAGCTATAATCTTTGCAACTGGTTCAAGCACAAGCACTGAGTAAGCTAGTGTTAGAAGTTTATAGAAGAAGTATTAATCTTTGAAAAGCATCATTACTGCCTTTTACCTTTTGAGCCCTGTAGGAGAGCATGCCAGACAAACAAAGCCACAGCCTTCTCCCTCCTGGCCCACGTGGCCATTCTTTACCAGCTGGTCTTTCTTTAAAAAGGCAGGTGGTACTTAATGCCAAGGCTAAGCTAGCTGCATCCAGACAATAATAACTATTTTTATTACTTGTATCTGAGATAAGAGGATTCTGTCATTAAAGTGTTCTCTTATGCAGTGCTTATTCCTGCTCTAGCATACAGGCTGAGACTGGGAAAGCTTGGAATTGATCACTTCCATTTGTTTTAATAAACTGCCCTACTTAACTCCCAAGACTGTATTGGCTTCATTCTCCAAGAGGTTTCAATTATGGTGATTAAAATATGTCATTTTTATATTACTTCTAATTGTTATTTTTAAAGGAAGCCTTAATTTATTATGTATTTTCTAGCAAACTACACAGACACCCTATGCAAAATATGAAGATATAAATCCCCTGCTTCTGTTCTCAATGGAATAAATAGTACTTTGAACCAAGTTTCTGTACTCTCAATGCAATGTGATGCGAAGAATTACTAGCAGTGTCTTTCTGCACATGAAAATATCTTGACAGCTGCACTGCTTGAATGTTGTTATGTATTTACATCATTATATGTTTCCAGCAGGTTTTGAGTACGTTCGCCAAATAAAATTGGTAATTTATTTGAACCGTGGCAGTGCTGTATCCATGCCAGCTGAACAGTGTTACTGTGTGCTTGTACTATGCTTTAAGGAACAACTATTGTTAACTGCAGGGAGCCTCACAATGTTTTCCCCCACAGTGAGCGTGCAGAACATGATCCAACCCAGAGGAATGGGAACATGGCAGCACCACGCCAGGAAAACTGCACCTTCAAGTAAGGACAAAGGTGCACATCTTCTGTAACAAAGCAGTCTCCTGCAGCACTGACTGACAGCACAAGTGAAAGGTGAATACGAAGATCCAGACAAGAAAAACTGAAAAAGCTCCTGAATCTTCTCAGGCTGGAAGTCTGTGACAGAATAAAGGGTTGAGCTGGGGCAGAGGAGAGGTCCCATAACCTTGGATTTTGAGCACCAGGAAGCACTTCTCTCCTGTGACGGTGACCAAACACTGGCACAGCTTGTCCAAGTGAGCATGTGGAGTGTCCCTCTTGGACATATTTAAAAGCCATCTGGACATGACCCTCGGCAGCCTGCTGTAGGTGTCCCTGCTTGACCAGAGGGGTTGGACAAGATGACATCGATGATGCCTTAGGTTTTAACTTTTATATTTTTTGAATTCTGTATTCCCAGTGTGTAACTCTGCAGTGTCCTGTAGCCTGTTAGTTGCTGCTCTCTCATGCTGAGATAGACATAACAAAGCCTCTCCAGACCTGCTCTCCAAGGACACCCAGGCTGTCCTAGGCCCAAAATGTGTAAACCAGCCTCTTGAGAAGGGGGGCAAGCTGAGGGGAAATTACATCATTAGCTAAAGTTTAATTGGCAAATTTATGCTGATATGCAAATGAACCAAACCTATAAAAGTGTGAAGAACTCGTGACTCGTCGTCCATCTTGGCCTTTGGCCTGCCCAGGGTGTACCTCTGAAGGCCTTTCTAATAAATATCCACCTTTATTCCCTTACTCCTGTCTAGTCTCTGTTTCTAGGTTGGCCTCTTTAGGCATCACCCAGAGGCCCCTTCCAACTTCAGACATTCTGAAATTTTGTGAATTATGCTGAGGCAGAATACAGGCCAAAAATAATGTCTGACCCAGAGTCTTCCTGTTACACCCACATGACAGTAACACCTATTTTTAAATGCCCATTATAAACCTGAAAAAGTCTTTCACATTTTGACTGCTAAGAGATGCATACAGTATTTTATATTACCCCAAGCAGATGACATTAAATGATCATATGAAGAAATTCTTATTTTCAAGATAGTTGTAAATCCCTGTGTGACTTAGCTTCTCTAACTCCTGGCACATTTAGAGGCATCACATCAATCTTTAGAAACTCACTTCATACAAAACTGAAGCACCTAACAGAATATGAATGAAAATAATTGGTAAAAACCTGTACCTTTCAGAATATTTACTATGTGTTTATGTGGGAGCATGGTCAGAGCAATGAAAATCTTAATTTTGTTGACTTTTAATAACATGGTATATTTTATTTTAAGTTTTAACTGCAAGTAAGATTTATTACTTTTCCCTTTGAGCAGATTTCCTTTCTGTTTCAATATTTCTAAACTATACAGAAACTTTAAGTCTGACCATTGTAATTAATTTAATATTGCACAGCATTATCATTTATATTCCAAAGTCAAATAGCTAGCCAGTACCATGCCGAACATAACCCATCTAACTTACTTACTGCATGTTCACAGGAATATTAAGTTTAAGAATCTATTTACCAGAAAATGTGGTTTTCTGTAGACACAGGAAATACACTTTCTTTTGCAGTAGTCATTCATCATAAAGCAAATATCGCAACCTGTTTTGCAAGCTGTTACTCTCCTACTTGAATTACATCTTTCAGCTTTCTGTAGCTGTCATTAACTTTGGCCTCTTCTTTATCTTCAATCTGAAGTTAATTCTCGGGCCAGCATGTTGCCTGCCGCTTTGAGGGATTAAATATAAGGGTTTATGAAGAAAAGGAGCTTTTCATACAATGCTATTACACCATGATAGCTTTCACAAAAATTGTTGACTATTGAAAAATGCACGTTAAACATACATGCTGTTCATTTAAAAAGAAATATTATCATATTGTAAAATAATAAAAAAGGATTATTTTAAAGCACTCACTAAACATATACGCAATCCTATTAAAAGAAGCAGGCAGTAACATACCCACATTGTCAGCACAGAACATGGACACTGGGAATGCTGTTTGCTGTTTATATCCAGTGTACCATTACTCTTTTGAGACATACTCAAAATTATACCTAAATTTTTACTTATAAAGGCAATTCTCTTAAGAAAACAATAGACCTAGAAATGCATTCTACTGTTGCAGGGTTACAAATCTGTGTTGCTGTTGTACCAGCCCTTACATTACATCTCACTTCAGCTGCTGCTGGAGTGAAACATTTATCCACAGACCTATGTGGAAATTCAGGACAGTAATTAAATGGTTTATGCTAACCATAATAGAGTGTGTCTGTGCTAATGTCTAAGATCTGTCTAACCAGTGAATGCAGTAAGGGCAGAAATTTTGTGCATTTGGAGACAACACTTCCCTTCACACATACTTCAAAACAGAAACTCACAGATAATTATTATGCGATAAAAATACAGACATGCTTCACTTTTTTTTATAGAAGGAGCAATTTCAACTGACCCTGCTAATCTAGCTGAGTGCAAGCACAGTACCTCAGGCTTTCCAATTACAAACACTTGTGAAAATCTTAGAAAACTAAAGTACCTGTGAGAAGCTAACCACACTTAACCTGATGACCAGGTCATCAGTTAGGAATAGTGGCAATATCACTCTCATTTCCCTTCCCGATATGTCTATTCCATAAATTTGAGAACGGTGTAGGAAGCTTCAAGAGACAACACTGCTAGCAATTTACCTACTGAAATATCCTCACAGTTGGGAATTTTCCACAGCATTCCTCAATGTCTATTACTACCCAATACTATACACTTGAAGCCCCAAATTCTGCATAACAAAATAATAAAAGATGCCACCAAAACTACATTTCAGTCAATATAACAGCAAGCCTGTCTCTGTGGAAAGAACATGCTGCACCATGATTTTGTTTCACTGAAAACCATGTTATATGCAAAAAGAAAGTACCTATCTCAGTACTTCTACAAGCAATAATCACTCAGATGTGTTCTCTTTCCTGAAGTGCTCTGGAATTCTAAAATAAAGACTGTTTCTAACTTCAGTTAATTTGCACTGGATTACAGCTGAGAGACTTAAGTAAAAAAAATATATTATTAATATTACATCTGTTACAGAGGGAATAAACATGGATAAGCATAATCTTTTCATTGTTTTATGGAACCACAATCCACCAGCAAGTGTATAAATCCGTGCGATATCCCTGAGTGCTGGATTTAAATTGGGGTCTTGGAGAGAGGTGAAAGATGTGCAAGAACTTAAGTACACAAAGAATCCTTAGCCGACTAAACATATAAGCTAGCTTCTGCAACTCATTTTCAGGGATAAAGCACATCTTTATTTCAGTATAATCAACATAATTTCTCCCTTGTTCCTAAATTCCCAAAGAGTACAGAGAATAAACACACAAATGGGTGCAACTGGGCCCTTGGGAACCTTCAGCTCAGCATGGCACACTGCAGTATTCTTCCCACAAGCTCACCACGAAAACCAGAGATGAAAGCTTTGCTGGGGTAGCTTTGAATGCAAAAGCCCTGACATATATATGCACTCAGCAAGCAAAACTAACTGTCAGCAAAACCATTTTTGTTCCAGTGTAACTGTACATACACTGGATTCAGCACTGCAGAATTAGCAGCCTACGTAACATATACAGTTCTTCATACTTTGAAATATCCAAATACCCATAACTTACTTTTCTGGATGACACTACTATCCTTGAAAACATTTTGAGTTTAGTCCTTTAGACCTTGGCTTCAGATGAAAAAAAAAACTACCAGTAGAAGCACTTCCATTGAAAGAGATCTAGAGGACTGTCACATTAAAGATTATGTAAGATGCCAGATCATCAGACAAAATAAAGAGTAGATGTCCTAAAAGCCAGAGGTCTTTTGTACTGATCCTGTTAATACAGAATCTCTCTCCTTTCCTTAAGTGTCCACCACTGACCATGCAGCAATCTTCTAAACAGCTCTTCAGCTCACCTTCCATTTTAAAACATACTGAATACGCAAGCACAAAATTGCTGTTCTGCCCATCCACAAGCGATTTTATTTGGCAGAGGACTTTTCACCAACTTCACATGCACAGGCCAAAGAGGAAGATGGCAGTTCACCATTTTTACATTCCTTGTTTTCCTTTAATACTTCAGGTAATTAATTCTGACCATTTATTTAAAATATAAGCGACAAAAACTGCACCTGTCTCCCTGCTGACTCATTGTATATTAGACCAGTCTTTATATCGCATATTCAAGAGATAACAGACAACACACAATCAGTGTGGCTCACAACAAATGGCAGAAACAACCAAGGCATGAAACTGTATTAATAGCATATTGCCCCATAACCTAAAAAAGTTAGCAAAGTAACACACCCCAGCAATACCCACCAATTATTACAGAACCACATAACCAACTACATTGGAAAAGAGCTCTGAGATTGTTGAGTCCAACCTATGACCAGACACCACCCTGTAAGGTAGATCATGACACTCAGTGCCACATCCAGTCTCTCTTTAAATACCTCCACAGATAGTGACTCCACCACCCCCCTGGGCAGCCCATTCCAATATTTAATCAGCCTTTCTGAGAAGAAATCCCTCCTGGTGTTCAGCCTGAACCTCCCTGGCACAGCTTGAGGCTATGTCCTCTTGCCCTCTCACTGGCTGTCTGGAAGAAGAGGCCGACCCCCACCTGGCCACAACCTCCTTTCAAGTAGTTGCAGGGAGTAGTAAGGTCAGTCCTGAGCCTCCTGTTCTCCAGGCTAAACAACCTCAGCTCCCTCAGCCATTCCTCAAAGGATTTACCCTTCAGACCCTTCACCAGCTCCGTTGCCCTTCTGTGGACTTGCTCCAGCCCCTCAATTTCCTTCCCGAATTGAGGGGCCCAAAACCGGACAAACGACTCGAGGTATGGCCTCACCAGACCCGAGTCCAGGAGAAGTAGCCAAAGATGGAAAGAATTCCACCCCTAAATGTCACAACTAGTATGAACACATGGACAAAGCCCTCCAGCATCTAGAAGAGAGGACTTTGATACTTCAGCACCTGCTCTTCAACAGGCAGCCTGCTAAAAGCTAAGTGCATGCCATCAATTGACAGGAATGGGAAATAAATGGAATGGGAAATAAATGGCTCTTTCTTTTTTAATGAAATTGTTTAGACATGGCCTCACATATACTGTTATTTATCGTGGGGGTGTGCAGGGTGTTAATTGAAAAGGGCAAATTAGGTATGAGGTTCAAAATAAAAGCTAACAACAAGGTACTCAGTCACTTTGATTAACCAAGCAGCATTCACACAGTACTTGTCTCTTAACAGTACACTGTATGAACACTGGCTCAGCCTGTGTGTGACATCCAAAACTGTTTACCTAATTATGATTCTAAAACAGGCATGAAAAGCACTTGAAACTTACAGTACAGGTGTAACCATGAAAGGTAAACCAACTCTTTACAGAAAACAGCAGCACAGGGGTCTAGAGGATACTCTATGTGTTACACAAAAAGCAGATGAATTATTATTTAATTAAGCTTGCCTTAAAAGCATATCCAAAGAAGCCCCAAGCACTGGCTTCTCACACCAAAATTCTGCCTTATAATGCTGATTATCTACTGACAAATAAAACAATTGAAAAATGCTTGTCATCATTCCTCTTGGCTGACTACTGACTTCATCTGAACAACTGAAATAAGTTGATCATAGTTAATAATACTACATATATAAACTCTTTAAGGACTTGAAATAGTAATTTTAAAATAATTTCATAGTCCCACATCTTAAAAAAACTGTAAGTATTCTGAAGAACTGCAGCCGTGAAGTGCTTCACTAAGTTTTTAGACACTATCAAATCTATATTGCACTCTTCAAAACTTGAGAAATGCTTGTCCTTATAAATAACTAATTTAGACAAGAGTATTTTCTTTCATCCCTCTACTCCACACCTGCGTCACAAACTAATTGTGGTTGAAGCTAAGCCTGGCACGTGGCTCTCAAAGGTAGTTTTGAGAGAATTAAAAAACAACAGCCAGAAAAAAAAAAACCACAAACAACCCCGAGGAACATAACATTGCAAGTTGGATTTCTTCAAAAATTAAGAAAATAACTGAATCCAGTAAAGAACTTCCAGCCTAATAATACAAATACAGAACACCACATGAAGCATCCTACACTCTGGAGAGGCTATCCAGTGGTTGGGAGCCTGTTCCTCAACAGCAACCTGAACTCAGCCAAGAGAATAAAATGAATCAACTTTAAAGCACAAATTCACATTGCCAAAATTAAAAGTCCACCAAAATATACAATAGATTAAAATAATCTCGTAAGCACTGAAGTTTCAATTAAAACTTAGTGGAAAAAATGAGACAGCAGTAAAATGCAAACATGACACAACACATCAGCTAAGCCTGCTCTTAATGCTGGTAGGAAATACCCCAGAGAAGTCTATTTTATACAGCAGAAAACCTAAGGGACCCTTAACCCAAGGACAATGAACCACTTCACACAGCACAGAAGCAATGAAGACTGGGAACAGACTAAATCCCATGCCTTATTCCCAGAGTCCATACAATGGGATTGATTCAATATCCATCTAAAACAGTAACTGGGAGCTGAAGGAAGCAGGTAGAAGTATGGTGGCAATTATCTTAATGCTCACCACTGAGAACATGTTAACACTAAGAAGTCCACTGACCAGGGAGTACATTAGCACTTCCTAGGCTTGTGCCGGGCATCCTGGCCAAAATGACTGCTCCAGCCCAGAGTGTGCTCAGTTCTCCAAGTCAACAGTGGAAGTGGACTTCGTATAGGATGCTGCAGTTCCTTAAACAACCAGAGCTTCAGACAATAAAATTCAAACTGCCAGGTAGCCATTACGTTTTCAGGTGAGATTATTAGTGTTTTATAAAAATACTCAAATAGTCAGATCACCCACTCTCACCAAGTTCCTCAGAGATAACAGATTAGTAACAAGTGCCCTCTCTTCAGAGAACTGAGAATTCATATAACAAAGTTTACTGTACAAGACCGTTAATACTGGTACTTTTTATCCATTTCCATTCCTCATTGAAGTTTTCTGTTTGCAGCTTTACAGATTGTATGCAAGATCTGATTGTTTCTCCATCACCTCACCTCAGCCTTACTCTTGTGGGCTGAAATCCTTTAATTATTCATATTTGATGAAGACATTCATTCAGTAAAACCAAGGAAAAAGGTATTTTACTACATATTTTTTCTGTATTCCTGGTTTTATTAATGGGAGAAAAGTCTAGAGCATCAAATAAATACCCTGGGGAAAATATACAAAAACATATTTCAATTAAAATAATTTGCCTCCAGAACAAATTCACCTAGTTTCTCCTGGAAACTGAATTTTCAGTTAGTTCTGTTTGAACAGAAGCAAACCTGGAATTTGTTAGATAAAGGAAAAGTGGGTCAATCTAAATCTCAATTGTTCATGAAGCAGAGGATGGCTTACTGCTGTGCGTCAGGATCACCACCAGTTTCAAGTTTGTCAACTGCAGTTTCTCTGACAAGGGCTGGTAACAAGTCAACTTTTATTCTTTTATCCCAAGGCTCAGAAGAAAATTCTTGAAGGAACATTTAACTGACCTCACAGTGTTAACTCAGTCCACTCTAAAGTGATAAATGACCAGCTCTACAGGACTCCACTTAGAAGAACTTTAAATAGCACAGCTGACCACTAACACTAAAAGGTTCTTCAGTTTTGACCCACACTTTTCCTGTACAGATGCAGGGAAAGGAAGGGGGAAGGATTTTATCCTGAGGGCAGGAGAGACAAGCTGATTGAAATCTTAAACAATATTTCCACTTAAGACATTAGAGAGCATACTTTTTTTATGTTACTGAGAGCAATAAATATACTTACTGCATGTTTAACCTTGACTACTGAAGTTTTTCTCAAACCACCTGAGACACAAATATGGTAATACATAGGCTATAAATTTTTTTTCCTGGTCAAACTGCTCAAAAGGTTTCCAATTTAATTAAAATTGTTGTTGATTTATTATCAGTTCCAATTGACTCCACTCTATATGTTGGCAGCATTGATTTTTTTTTTAAGAAGTTTGGTAGGGTTCATTTTGTGGTGGGGTTTTGTTGGGGTTTTTTTGGTGTGGACTTTTTAAACAACAATTTCTTCATAGTGTTATAATCAATAGTAGATGTGTAACTAAGCCATCACTTTTGCTTATAACATCGAAAGGATGTGCTTCACTTATTTGAGTAAAATTATTTTTTTCTGCTGATACCAGAGTGCACTAAATTATAGGTATTTTCAGAAGGTCAAAAAGTATCTTTAGGAATATCTAATTTACGAATTATAGAAATATGTCATGCCAGCTGTAATTTTATACAAACTCTGAATTTCTTGTTGGAAGTGCTGAAAATAAAGGACAGGTTATCCCTAGGACAATCATTTTGTAAGACTGATGTATTTATTAATGATCTTCCAAAGTAATCTCTTATCATTCCTATTCCCACATCAACCATACACAGCTATCCACCTCTGCATACAGAAACTTGGCCAAGACTACATAAAACACAGATGTAGAAAAGGTATCTATTACTGAAAGCTGTTGATACTTGACACACTTATTTCACAGGTATGCGCTATGTGAACCTTCAGAAGACACTGAAACATTTTTTCCCTGAATGAATAAAATGTAGCATCCACCCATTCACTTAAAAACACCCAACAAACAAGCAAACAAAAAACCCTATCAATGAAAAAGGGCTTTCACTTAAAACCCCCAACACACTCCTACCTACAAGAGAAAAATAATCCAGAAATTATGGTGATGTTACTCTACCCAATGTTCTGCTGGACTCCAAAGTGTCAAAGTGAATAATTGATCGACTGTGACACCGCAATAGCTGGGACTACACAGCAAAAGAGAGGGAAAGATCCCTAAGGACCAAAGTGCACATCCCTGTAGTGGGAGCAGCTGTAATAAATCTAAGCTGACAAGTATTCAGAGACTGAAGCAATGTTCCATCAAATATTTTTAAAGTCAGTTCCACACAAGTCAACCCAGCTTCGCCTGGAGATTTATCAGACATTTAGCTGGTGCACGTGATCACTTGTTAAAGTGAAAAGGAAAGAAAAAGAAGTGGACAAATGAGAGATACTGGACCAAGGCACAATAAGATTTTAATGCCCAAGGATGAACTTTCACATTTCATTATAGTTTAGAAAAATCTAAAAAACTGTTCCCATGCCTTGCATTTTTAAAATACCTTTTGCTTTCCCCAAAAGGTTTTCATTTAAGGAAAAGAATTGAGTAACTGTTTTCTTTATTTTCCTAAAATTAGAAATGTGTTACAATTAAGGTTCTTAAATTGATTTTTTTTTAAGTTGCACATGAGTTGTTCTTTATGCCCTAACATAGTTGCACATTTTACATGTCCGAGGTTTTACAGAGAAGTTTGTAAAATGCAGCAGAGAAACCCAGTAAAAAAATCAAACAAGAAGTAAGACATTTGATTAAAATGGACTTCATGAAACAGTACCAAAAAAAAAGTAAGATATCATTCATTCTTTCAACAAAAATCAGTTTACTAATACCCTTCACAGTATCAGCTTAAGTAAAAGAGGAAGAACAGTCATGGAGTCCCTGCTCATGAACCACCATCTTCAATAGCAGACTAAGTCTCTTAAATACTGGGAATTCAAAACGCCTATCAAAAGGGACAACTTGACAAATCCTGATGTCAGCAAAAAAGTCCAACATTTGGCAACAAAAATAGAGATATCCAGTATCGAACTATGCCAGGTTGACTTTATCCTTATTCCATCTATACCTCCAGAAGAAAAGTGAACAGCCCTCAAATGCTGAAACTCAACACAGTTCAAACATAGACACCATTAACCAAACTCTGCTAAGATCAAGCCTTCCCCAAAATACAGAACTATAGAAAATGATAAAGCAGTGAGTGGAAGAAGGAGATGGTGCAGGGAATAGAGTGATAGACACAGGAAGGGGAGAAAAAATCAGCTAAAGGTCATGAAATAAGATGAGAAGGCAGAATTCTGTACCATATGACAAAGACTGTTCAGGGATAGTGGAGCTGAGAATCAGGCTTTCTCCAGTGTGAGCCCTGGCTCCATCCTCCTTCTGTGTGTTGGTCTGGTAACATCACACAGTGCAAACATGACCCTGTTCATAGTGTTAATGGTAATTTTGGGGGGTTTGGTTTCACACAAGTGAAATGTAAAGATACTGTGGAAAGTCCTCGGCAGTATTCCAGACTGAAACGGACTGTCTGCTCCCCAGAGGTTCACGTTTGCAAAATTTAGTGGATCTGAGTCAACTGGCTTAGGGATCCAGGAGTCTGAAGATATTTCGACAAAAAGTCTCTGAATCTCACTGCCAGCAGGAAATTCTTTGACTGTTTGATTTATTTACATCCACATTTTCATATCCAAGTTTGATGACAGCCATCTACTGACAATGAGGTTTATGGAGTGAACATAGATGGATAAACTGTCACACAAACTGACATCCACAGTTTTACTCATCTGATGATGGAAGCTGGCACCAGCTCATCTGTGTGAATGAGAGAAGACAGCACGGGGTGGAGACGTATCGTGAGGGGCTGTTAAAGTCCCTGAACACAAACACAAGGAGTTCATAATTGATGAGGTAAAGATGTAAGAGCAGATGGATTTCTATCACACGGTCTTTTTTCATCCTCATTTATGTTCTCTTCTGTCGAAGTCTGCAGGAGTTGCTGGTTTCAATGATGCAGTGCCACCCTACCTAATACCCATCGTGGCCAAAATGCACCAATGCATCTGGAGCTTTCCTACTGCAACTGCAATGGACAGCTCAGTGCAGCCTATTCCCAAAGAAAGGACATGCAATTTTAACCCTACTAAACCAAGACGGCTGCAGTTCACAAAGAAACAAGGACTACAGCAAGATGACTACTTCTGAATATCTTTTTTCTTTTGAAGCTTTTGATTAACTTTAAAATTATTGAAGTGAATAGTTTCAGAATTTTAAAATTCACAGGTAAGCGTTTTTATAGACCAACATGTATCAACTGCAACTGATCAAGCCTAATTATTATGGAATGGTTTGAATTGGAAGGGACCTTAAAGATCACCTCGTTCCAACCCTCTTGCTATGGGCAGGGACACCTTCCATTATACCAGACTGCTCAGGGATCCATTAAACCTTGCCTTGAACACTTGAAGGGATGGGGCACCCACAATTTTTCTTGGCAACATGTTCCACTGCCTCACCACCTTCATAGTAAAGAATTTTTCTAGCTTCTTTCTAATATCCAATGTAATCCTACACTCTTTCAGTTTAAAGCCATTATTCCTTGTCCTATTTTCCAAGACCATTATATATCATTACTAATTTGATATCTTTGATACTGAGACCCTCCAGAGTTACTGTATTATTTACTAGTCTGTGTAGATACTAAAATGCAAAGAAAAGTTTTTTCACCAAAATACAGAATTACATGCATTTTAATTCAAGGTATGGAGAGATCAGGTGATGAAGAAAAAGCAAAGACCACCCGTTTATTTCTGCTTTATAGGAGCCCAGTAATGAAAGTGGTGCTGACACCGTGCAGCAGCAGCATGGTATCTGAAGAGGATTCCCAATGGCCTGAACTGCAAAAATACCAATGAAACCACTCAATGTCTCTCAGCTCTCTAAAAGCCCTTATTTAAGTTAGTAATTTACAACCTCTCTATAATAAAGAGTAGACAGTAAATGTATAAGCTAATTCATCCCCATACTAAGGAAGGCAGCCAAGGAAAAATAAGATGTGTGACCCTACAAGAAGTCTCTTGCCACTATCAACTGGAAAAGCTAAAACAACTAAAATTGCACAGTTTGTCTGATCTCAACACATGAAGTCAAAAGAAATAATTCAATCCCCTTGTTCTTTTGACTGAGTTGGGATGCTTGATTTTATGTTAACTGAAGAACTTACTTTCCATGCTCTGCTCTAACTACAAATAGAAGACAATGCTTCAAAAGAAGCAAAGAACAGACAATGGAATTGATTTAAAAATTAGTTTTAGCTCTTTGTCATACTTGAAAAAACTATGACAACTAAAGGCTGCTGTCATTCACAGAAACACTACAAAAATCACAAAATAGAGTGGCCAAAATTAATTTAAAAAAGAAGAAATATATAGAGATTATTTTTCTCTTTTTCTGTAGTGCTTTTTACAACGGCTGAGAGGCAACATGGACATTGCCTACTCCAGCTATTGCAAAGCAGAAAAAGAGCTGTAATAAATTTCACACTTGTTCTAGAAAGGTTGGAGGACTCAATCCTTATCTT
This sequence comes from Pachycephala philippinensis, assembly GCA_013397055.1. NCBI lineage: Eukaryota > Metazoa > Chordata > Aves > Passeriformes > Pachycephala > Pachycephala philippinensis. The sequence goes on from VWZT01004606.1 coordinate 3,241,525, forward strand.
AAACACCAAACATGATTAATTTGATTCAATGGGACTACTCACATTAGCAAAAACATTTGTATATATGCCTGTTTGCAGAGTAAGACCTAAAGCAATTTTGTTCTCCTTGACACTCTTTCATGCAGAGGCCTTTTATTTTCCATATACGACACTCATATTTTATACATGGCAGCTTGGAGAGCGCCACTTTCATCAGCCTCGGCACCCTTCTTAAACCCTGTAATGCACTAAAGCTCATGTCGGAATATGGCAAGTCTGTATTCTGCACTTGAAATAAAGGAGGAAGTTGTTGCTTGAAAACACAACCAAGAGGAGTGAAATAAAGTATATAATTTGGTGAAGAAATAGAAACACGATTTTAGAAACCATCTTTCATGGTTTTATATCACAAGACAATGGTTGCAAAGCACACATATATTGTGTGAGCCGCACTCAGATAATTTAGGATTAAAATCTGAATAAAAATAAGTAAAATATTTATCTGAATAAGCAAACATTAATAGGAAGTAATTTCCTTCATTTTCACTTCTCTGAATAATTATACCTGTGGGCTATTATGAATAATTTATGAGATGGCATGCGGTTTACATGTAGCCCTGAAAGTCTATGCATTTATAATATGATCATTCCAAATAATTCTGGGGCAAACCATGCCTGGTAAGTGACTTCTGCACAGTCTTTCAGCCTTAGGATACTTCAAGCTTCTCTTAACGGAGCAACGCACCCCACAAAAAAAAAGAAAGGAAAAGTATTTTTAGTTTATTTAAATCTCTCTCCCGTAAGTGGCATTCAATAATTCATTAAAATCTTGTAACTCCGAACTTCCTTTAAGCTTTGCGAAATATTGACTAACTACTTTATATATTGATCTTTACAGTGATTAAATTTTTAAGGCACTTGAGACTAAATTCTGGTAAGGGCAAGATCCTCTTTTTCCTAGCAGCATACAAATTATGTTGTGCAGCCCAAACCCAAACCATTCTGAGCACCCCACTCTAGTTTTAGAAGTACAACATTGTTTCAAGAACAAAAACCTGACTCATAATTCCAGCATAATATTTTCTGACACAGTGGAATATATGGGGACCATTTAAAACCATTATATACCATTCTGTTGAAAATCCTGTTGGCCAAGAAATAGTTCATTGTACAAATACTAAAAAAAAAAACAAACCAAGAATATGCAAAAACCCTTTCTTTTTTTTTTGGCCACAGTGAATTTTAGTCTTGACCAAAGATGAAAAAGGCACTTACAAGAATACAATAGGACTACACATTCTTTCCTCTCAAGATCATTGTGCAGATTTGTAAACACACAGTACTTTGTCTTCCAGCATAAGTAAACTATATTTAATGATTAGAGGACTACTGCATGAAGAGATAAACTAGAACAAAAGACATTCTGCACAACACAATTCAGTCTTTATGCGTAAATTAGCCATTCACAATACTGGCGCCTTGTAACAAATTTTGGCCTTTAAAGTAAAATTTTTATAGCTTTCTTTGTTTCCCAGCGCATTTACTGTTTTTTATAGCACATTTTACTCTTTTCAAGATGCTGTGGAAATAATAACCCAACAACAGAAACTGATTACTTCAAAGCCTGTACGTTTATTTATGAATTCTTCTCCGCTTAAACTGTGTATCTCCAAAATATGTCTATTATGTTCCTGTGCCCTTTAAATTCACAGATTGGAGTTTCTTGTTTTATCCATATTTCACTTGTACGTCTGAACCTATCTTCAAAGTACACTACAATGTTCCTTAGAAATTAAAAAAAAAAAAAAAAGAAAAAGAAACATGTTCCTGACAACCATCCAAAGCACTGACATAGCTCCATCTTCCACCCACTACATTTTGCTAATTATATCTCAACAGCTCAGCTCTCTCAAGACAGAGAAAGAAGCAGATGACACTGCCAGTATGCCAGCCAAAGAGTTAGGGGAGAGAGAACATAAGCAACCAAGGGAACCCCATGAGGGAGGAGAATCAAGAGTTGCTGAATTTTGTAGCAACTACCAAAACCCAGTTCAATTGTATGTACAGATGACATGTGCTTCAAACCTGCTCTGAAGCTGTTGTATGCCAAGTATGTGTATTCCGTCTGTGAAGAAAAAGGGTGGTTTGGACACAAATTTGGCGTCAAAGATGTGAGAAGAAAAAAATGCCTGTTCAAAATAACACAGAAAAAAAGACTCAAAACTCTCCTCTTAAAATAACTTCCCTTGTATTTAACATCCTCCATCTCCTGCTACCGCATACTTTTGCTTCTCTCCAACAAAAACATGACCTTTTGAGCTTGGACTACTCTATCTCTCATACCTTCTCTTTTCAAGATCTTCCAGTAACACTAAGCATTTTGCCTACCTTCATCCAGAGCCACTTTCATCCTAGTAGCACTTTAAATTGCTGAGCACATACCAAAAATAGTGGTTTTTATAAACAGAGTTGGTACTACATCAATAACAAAACTCAGTAACCCTTAGCCCTGCCTGGAAAGGGCATTGAGCAATATCTACCCTACTTGGAAGCTGTTGATATATTTCAGAAGTACATCAACTTCCTTTTTGAAAAAGTAAAGGTCACTGGCCAGAGAACATGATTCCAGATGTCCTTTCTTGACTTTATTGTTTTCCATTTTGCTGCAAGAGTGATTATACATAAAATTTTCCTTCTATAACATATGTTACATCATATCCAGGCATATGTTTAAGTTGCTTATAACGCTGAAGTACACTATCTAGTGTCATAATTAAAGCTCCAGTATCCCTTTCATTATAAGTGAAACAAACATTCAAGATTCTTAATAGAGAGACCCATTCAAGGAAGTCAAGGGGAGAAACAAACACAGCTACACAGCACTTACTTGTGATATAAATGAGGAAAAACAAGTTAATTTTGAATGGGGGAAAAAGCAGCAAAACCTAACATTCTGCTTTACTTCTGAATCAGCTATGCAGGCAATCAGATTAACCCACCCTTCTCTGTTATCTGTTGCCAACAGCACACCACAAGAAAACTTCATCACTGTTAGTTATACACTTATAATAGCTAGAACCAATTTCTGTGGGCCAGATATCCCCGCATATTACTTTGAATGCATGAGCAGGAGAGAGAGAGGGAGATGCTGTTCCATGTAATGATTCTCATGACAGTATACCTTAGCTGATTTCACACCCTTCTAGCAGAAAGGGAATGTCAAGAGGAAAAATGGTAAGACCAAAACCCACCATGTTCAACCATATCCTAGCAAATGCCAGTATGAAAAGAGCATTAAATGCAAAGATTTGGCTTTACCTTAAGTAGAATGCCTGTTGCGTTATATAGTTTAAAAAAAAAAAAAGGTGCAATACAGCATCTTCCTCTATCGCCTTGTATTTGCAGTTGTCATGAGAAAAGTAACGTTTGATGTCAAGCATTAAGCATTTTCTATTTTATAGGACACAGACGGCCCCAAACAGTGTGGAATTTCTTACAGAAATACTAATTTTTTGTTCTTATTGAATAAGCGGACAGCTAAGAAATTTGTTAATCTTAAAATCTACATGGATATTTCACATGAAAAACTCCAGTAAACTGGATCATCATTTCATATGATATTTTTCCCATGAAAAAAGTATTGGTCAGTCTTCAACTACCTACGCTAGAAATCGTAAGGAAGCAGAGGGATATCAGAAAGCATAGAGGTCCATTGAATCCTGAAGATCCAGTTAAGTGCCAAGGTCTTTCTCAGGAAAGATAAGTTAGCTCCTGAAATGAGACACAAACAGGCAGCAAATGCCAACAAGTTTTTGGATTCGAAGTGTCGTAACACCGAACAAAAGTAAGATGAAGGATGCTTTAATACTTGCATGTAACCTTTGTCATCCAAACAGGAAACTTTTTAAGAAGGCAGTTACAGAGTTCATCAATTTAGCAAACTTTCGGTAACTGAAGACTTCACAGAAGTTTTATTTACATAGGGTACTGAGATTTATGTGCCTACAGAAAAATACGAGACTTGAAACTTTCTTGGGAGTATAAACCAACACCAATTTTTGCTACCTCCTTAAGAATTCAGAATTATGATTTTGACAGAGACTGGTTTTTCTTTCTTGTTCACGTATTATTCATTAAAGAGGGCAATTTCGTAAATCTCTAAATTCTCAAAGTTAAACACAAATGCATAAGTGCAAGAAAATTGTGCTTGTCTGATTGAAGCATCTGTGATTAAGCAAATATAATATCCTGCCCTCGTTTCCACATTAAGGCACATAAACATGCCTTAAAGGAGAGGACAAACAGCTAGTAGACAAGAAAACATTTTTAATTCCTGTTTGTAAGGAAGTAAAGAAGAAATGCTTAAGGGGAGATATATTTTAAACCAAAGGACAGTCAACACAGAAAAGGTTTGACACATTTATGGCATGCAGTATTTTACTACATAAATACTACGAACTAAAGCAAATAATTTACCAAAAGAAATCCAGATTTTCCACCTGGGAACCTGGTGCTGTATCATCACATATGAAGTCTAAATCCTATAATGTACTCCTCCTCAGAGTACAAATGTCTGGAATAATACAATCTGAAATAAGTAATTATTTTAATGCAACAAGAAATATTATCTGCAAAACTCTTGCAAGGCACCCTGTACTTTAAATGGTCTATTAAAAAGGAAAGCTGGCTTATCTAGAAATCAGTCTTTCAAATTAATACCTTTTATGTTCTAAATAATGTATTGTAGCTAAGTAGCAGAGAAATTGGAAAATTTATGAGTAACATTATAGATGATTATAAAAAATTAACCTTTCCTTTTTTTTTCTTGAAGGAATCTGGCATATTATTCTTTTTTAACTCTCAGCAAAGCATCTGCAAATGCTCATGATATTCCTTTTTATACTTTGCAATTAACAGCTTTTCTGCATTAATATTAAACGTGCACTAGCATTATCCTTTTGGGAACACGTATGATTTTACATGTAGTCTTTATCCATAAAATAAAGTTGGAGAACCAGATCTGTCACAGCGGTCAGCAGAGCTTCATAACTCAGTGTAATGAGTTTCTCAGTGTAATAACAGACTTTATTAGAATTTTCATATTTTCCAGAACAGTGGATTAGAGATAAATGAAAGATGTACAAGCCTGCAGTATCTATACAAAGCCCAAACCTTTCTTTGTCTTCACAATTTGTCCCATGGCAGCTCAATGTGCAAGAGGATTAAACAGCATAAATATATAGACATCTGAGAATGAAGACCTAGCCAGACTGATGCATTTTGGCACATAACTACCCCACAAAAAAAAGTTTTAACCTTAATTGTGCTGTATACAAAGGAAGAAGAACTATATCTTGCATGAAGAAAAAAATAAAGAAAAAAATCCCCAAACAAACAACAAAAAATCACCAAAAAACCCCAAAAACCCAAAACGAAGGAGCTTAAGTTTTTATCACATTATTTCTTAAGACGTTCCCCTGTTAGCGTAAGGAAGGTTACAATGATAGAAGGCAAGAATACACACATCTTTGTTCTGTAAAGCCAATACAGCTCTTCATGATCCTTGAGTAGATGAGCCTGCATTGCCAAGATCTTCAGCAATCGAAGCCCACAGCGGATGTTTTACTTCCCATTATTTTCAACCATACAAAACAATACAAAAGCTCACACATTCACTTTATGACTGAGCAGGCTACAGTTTGTCTGGTCTTCAGCTTGCAGGTAGACCCTCTCAGCTTAAATAAACCTCTAAAACTTGATTTAAATTTCTCTGAACTACATCAAAAAAGTGCATTACCACAGCTCCATAAACTGTTCTACACCACACACAGAAGCATCTGAAGGGAGAAGCAGCAGAACACCGGAAGTCTCATTTTCTTCTAATTCACCCTTATCACTCCCATTTGTACCTTCAGTGGGTTTGAGCAGATAAACATTGTTTCCTAATTCCAATTCTTATTCCTATTACTTTCTTTCCCCTTCTCAACTATGACTTCAGTGATACATCCACACTCAAAGCATGGGATAGAACAGGTGACTGTAGATTTCTAATGGATTTGGTATTTTTGATAGTGGTGCTGTGATCGTAGTAAACTCAGAAAATAATTACAGAGCAATAATTTAAATACCTGCATGTTCTTGGGTATTGATGCTTCATTAAAAAACAAGGGAAAAATTCCAACCACCCAAACAAAAACAAAACAAAACAAACAAAACCAACCAAACCCCCAACACTTTATCCTGAATGATAGCTGCATAAGGTCAATGTCAATTAAATCTTAAGCATTCCTTTCATGGTTCAGCTGTTGAGGTTTCCTATATAATTTTGCTAGAATATACTGCATATAAAATGAGTAGTGGAGCTTGTATTTGTATTCTGTCATTCTCTATTAGTGTTGTGTACAGAAAACAAGACCCAAACAGTTAGTGATGAGTGAGGTGAAGAAGGGAAATGAAAATGTCAAATGCAGGAAGAAACTGTTAAATGGCACCAAGTGCCTGGGTGAGGTGTTTGTCTACCCATGTGCTGCTTGTCTTTCTCGATCTATCATCAGAAAGGACAAGGAACCTCAGGAGGGATGAATGTCCTAAGTCAGAAGGATGGAGTGGGCTACATCCCTGACTGCCTCAGGCAATAGCATGCTTGCCCTAAACTGTCAGTTTATGGTCTTCACTGCAATCTGCCTCCTGTCAATGTAAAATTCAGAAACTGAAATCCAACATGACTTGTAGCCTTCAAATATATATATACCTTTCTCCCTCCGCCCAAAAATGATAGAACAATGATTACAGGCATTTTCAGGGGGGATCACAGGATGGGAGGGGATACATATTCAAGTACACCAACTTGTCCCATTTTTCACGCAGATTGATGCTGAGAGATAAGTGACTGACTGGAAACAGCTGGCCCAAATGACCATCTGACCATGAAAGAGAAATATAGGCTAAAATTTGAAAGGAAGTCCTAATGGAAATGTAAGAAAGAGAAGCAGCACTGCCATGACTGTCATTAAGAAAGGACTGGAATAACAAAAGTTGATCAAAATAGTTAAGAATGAGAAAAGACACAGAAGCATGTTTAAGTTTCTACATGTCATTTTATCTCTCCTGCTTCATAATAAGCAATGAGATGACAAATAAGAGACAAGCTAACAGGTAGCATACTCACTTGTTCTCGATGAGCAACAATTCTGACTGAAAGACCACAAGGAACCTCCTTCTAAAAACTGTAGCATCATGAGCACACAATGATAAGCAGTTTATCCTAGTTTATCCTCTGGTTTGCCTTTTTTTTTTTTTTCCTTTTTTAATTTTATTTTTACATGCGATGCTGGGTGTCTGAGCATATTACAAACAGAAGAGGTCTATGAGTGTTAAATTCAGAATGGCTGTTTCTGTTTTACATCACAAAAGCATACTAAGAGGATTATATCCTACTTCATCAAAGAATAGTGATTTAGAGTTTATTTTAAATCTTTCTTATAAGTGGAGATTTTAAAGAGTTATTTTTACATTTTCTAAGAATAATTTACAAATGAAGGCACATTACTAATATTAAATATTCTCGAATGTTTACAATAGTAACATCCCTCGGTCATCCACAGACACAAAGCCAAAGCCCAGATCTGACAGTATTTTATTAAGAGACCCTAAAATTCACAACCGTTTACTGTAGTCTAAGCCACACTGGGGTCTTGCACTGGAAGTTTTTATTATAGAGAGTCTTCATTAAGTACACGGTTAATTAATTAAACCAACTGCATTTTGTTTAAGATCTCCAGTAAAGGCTTTCACTCACAGCCAGTTTACAACTTGAAAAATAATGTTATATAACTTGTACAGTCATAAAAAATCAACAACACAGAAATTTGTAAATTTTACATTCAGAAGCACCCCAGATCTATAACAGTTTTATGAAATCTCACATCCAGGCTACCATCCAATTAAACGTCAGCACAGTAAGATCATAGCTTAAAGCACCTGAGACCTGAACTTTACATCCACATGACAAGGACGAAAGTTGCAATCTTTTGGGTTTTACACGCAACATATTTAGAACTAGATATTGTGCTACAACAGAGCCTACTGCTACTCCAGCAGAACTAATGTCCTCATAACAAATCACCAGAGCCCAGGCAAGCATATGCTGGTAATTTATGAACAGACAGTGTAGGTGAGAGGGATGCTGAAAACACACCAGCTCTGGCGAGTCATGCCCAGTTTGCCAGATGCTTTAAGCAGGAATCAAGACAACCTGTACCCAGCACAGTCTTTACTGTCTTTAGGGCGACTGCATCAGAATCAACAAGATTTTCTTGAATAGCCTCCAGAAACTTAAGTAGTTGTTGGCATTGGTTATACCTTGGCAAAGGGGCAGGCTTTAAAGCTGTTACAGACCTCAGAAGCTGACTGTGTAATTCAGACAGGATTCTGTGCCAAGCCAGGCCATGTTTTCACCTTCTCCCCTACATGATGAGCACAGCTTCCAACCTAATATCCATATATAAACAGGAAATAAAACAGTTGGTGGAAGACTGTCACACAGCATGAATATCTATTCTGGATTCCTGTAATGGTGGTGTTTAGTACAAGCATGAAAAAACCCATAAAGCTTAGTTTGTCAACATATGTATTACTGCAAGAATTTTCAACCTATTTATAGGTATTAAGAGATGTACAAACTGCTTAAATGGAAAATAATTCAAAGAAAGGGCTATTTACACGCTGCGTCTGATTTTGCGCTGTTATTACTATTATTTGATCCCATCAGGAGATAGCAGTGGAAGATGCAGACTGCAAATTCTATCTGTTTTTCTTATTTGGTTGGTTTTTTTTGTTTTTAAATGGAAATTGTCCCAGTATCTTGAATCGTAGCCATTTCCACTTACAGACACAGTGCTTGTAAGATAAATACAGTGTGTGTATCTCTTATCTATCTTCATCCTCACCATTCAATAATTTGGTGTGATACCAAGTAAGACCATCATAGATCACAGAATATTTTGAGTTGGAAGGGACCCACAGAATCATCACGTCAAACTCTTAAATGAATGGCCAATACAGGGATTGAACAATTTCTCCCCCTTCTAGCCCATACCCTGCCCCCCCACCAAAAGAAAAAAAAAAAGTTAAAAATTAAATGTAATTATCCACCTTCCAAACTCCCTAATCTATGATGCTTCACAGGCTGGGGTGTTTGGCCTTTCAGCAGCCCCTCTACTTCTCACTGCCTCTTTCTATCTCCTCCCAGGACTCTGCTTTTGCACAAGCACACATGGCAAAATATGGTGCGTAAGGGTCACTGATAACATTTAGGGTAAGTGGGCATGGTAAGAGACTTCTAAAGACAAAGCAATTTTTAAGGAATCCCCCAACAGTGTCTCAATATTCACATTCACAAAACAAGAGTAAACATAGTAACGCAGTGAGGTTTGCATCCTATCTCCACCAGCACGATACTCCCTGTGGGAAAGAAGGGATAGAAACAGGGCAGTGGCCATAGAGGGAGAAGAAGAAGTAAGCAGCCTCAGTGACTTATGAGACAAGATTTCTCTCCTAGCAGGACTAATCTCCATTTACTCTACTAGGATGGAGCTTCTTTATGGAACACTTCATCTACAGCAAGGGATTATTGATTCACCATCCATCAGAGAAAAATTTCATTTTTTATGCTTTTTTTAAGCCAAATGGCATTGAAGATAGAGTTCTGCTGGATACATGCAATAAGATTGTTTCTTATTTAGTGGCTTATTCCCAGGTGCAGAAATAACATCCCAAATTTAAAAGTAATTCACCTTCACCCTCATCCCATCATAACTATCTGTCTTAACAGTATGATCATCATTGACCACAGGTCAGATTGCCTCAGGTCAGGTGAACTTGCAATGATCCTATGATATAAAAATAATTTAATTTGAAGCGAAGAGAAAGCCCCATAAGATACAAGTAAAAGACAACCTGCTCAGTCTTTCCTCCTAACTCCAATAATCATAGAAATAGCGACTCACTCTCAAAACAGCCCTGGTTTTCTAAATGAAAAAGGGACTCTCACCCCTGGCCCCAGAATGCCAATCAACGAAGCCAAGAAAGGCTTTCAAATAGCCAAATGAGGAAAAGCAGCTTTTTTATTCATTCCAATGAAAAACAATCCTCCTAGTTTTTCCAGGATATGCAGATTCTGATCATAAAAATATTCTGCTGGGATGTTTACCTATTTTTTTTTTAAATAAACAATTGTCGATCAACTGTTCTGCAAGCCTGGGTCATCTCTCCAAAGCTTTAGCTAAGGGTTCCTATTAGGAAAACTACAGCCAGCCAGTGCATAAGGTCACACATTAACAGACACAAAACTGAAAATGCGCCCATATCAATTTTAAATTTGAATTCACCATGGTGTTACTTTTACCCCAGCAGTTCTGATAAGTTGCTCAAGGTTCTAGTTAATAAAAGGTCACTCTGTAGCATTTTTTTTTTCATATTTTTTAATGTCAGAGAAATCCCCAGGGCTCTTGCGAGTTGCTCTGCAAATGCCGTAACACAGAATGGAAGAGAACAGCTTTTGGGTTGGGGTAGGCATCTGTGAGAAACCAAACCCTCTTGGTCCCCAAGGTGACAGTGAAGATGAATTCACTGTACAGACTCATGCTGACAGACAGAGCTTCTGAGGGCTGTGACAGTCTGCTCTCAGTGCCCTCATGCAAAATCTGCAGAATGAACATTGCTTTTCCTTCTACGGCTCGTAGCATATACTCATCATCCAGTGTTTCACCAAGCCAAGAGAGATGGGAGAGCTGGAGAGGACAAGGACTGAAAGAACACAATTCAGCCAGAATCATTCAAAAAGAGTAACTTGGAAGACAAGCAGTTCAGCACAATAAACTAATCACTTCCACACTGAAAAGCCTCACGGAATAAAACAACTAGAGTGCTATATGGAAACACTGCACATCAGGAAGACTGTAATTAGCCTCTGAAGAAATTACAGAAGGAAACTGCAAAAAGAAAAAATGAATTAGAAGGTAAAGTCAGCAAGTTTAAAGATTAAAATCACTACGTTTTGCAGAAGGGAGAAAACCAAAATACTATAATTTCATCTTTATATATAATAACGGTAACACGGGGTGGCTATTCAAAAATATGGAATCCACTGAACTGGACATCATAGCTGGCACATGTCTAATCCACTCCAGCTTACACTGACTATTTCCTCCTATGTCCTTCTGCTAAGGGGAAGAAAATAACTCCACATACAACAAAAAGAAAGTGTTAAGGTACAAAACATTTCAGACCAAAGTTAGAAAGGCAACACAGGAACTACATCCAAGTCTGCTTTGTGTTTCACACGGTCATGGCAAAATAAGAGTACTCATTTTTCCTTGTATTGCGAACACTGAAATAACCATCCATTTCTGTCTCTCCTCCAGATTAGGCAGCTGATGCTGAAGCTCACAATAAGAAATCACTTTAAACTCTGTGCAGAACTCCACAGCCCATACACCAGAAAATGCAGCTACACTGCCTACCTATGGCACCAACACAATCCCAAAGTAGTCTGACCTTTATTTATCTGAAAGCTCCTCTTTCTTCAAGAGACATAAGTCACACTACTGCAGGTACAGTACATGTGATGTTACAGCCAGAGCTCCAGATACACAACAGATGAACAATTAACATGGTATTTCGAATTTTCCAGGCATATTGCAAAGTTGCCATCAGCCCAAAGCACAGAAGAACAAGATTTTCACAACGGAATTATTTTTTGGACATTTGTTACCACTGGCAAGAAATTCACCTAAATGGTCAATTCTTATACCACGAGCATATAACTAAAAATTAATAAATATATCTCTGCTGAACGGAGCTGTCTCATCTCAGATGGCCAACTGCCTCTACTCATTTACCTTGAGGTGTTTTTGATGTTTTTTATGTTGTTCAAGGTTTTAATGACCATGTTTATTCCAGTAGGGTTCTGATTTGAAATATCTTTAGGTCTACCTATAAAAAGCAACATGTCTGCAAATAACCATTTCTGCAGAAGTAGTGCCACTATACCCAGTCTAACCATTCAGAAGTGCAGAGGACCACGATGTGATGTCAATGACCTCAATAGATAATGCAGCCTAATAGTAAAATGTTCAAGCAGTTGCTGCTAATTTCCAATTAAGGGTACAAAGCAACAACTGAAATAAACACAAACAAAATTCCACTTGGCTTTGGCTTTGCAGGGTAGTTTCACCTTCACATGAGGTGATACATTTCAAGATAAGAAAGGAAAGCAAGTATGTTTGCTTCTTTCCCACCCACCTCTATACTGCATCCAAGCAGGGATCTGTTTGGCCCTAGCAAGGACCAGGATAGGACTGCCTTCAATTAAATCCCCACAACCCTTCCAGTACTGGAAGATAAGGCAAGAGTACATTTTGGCGAGTGGATTTATATATATAGGTCATGATTGACTGGAGGCTATGTTGTTTTGGCAGCAGAATAAAGAGGGAGCCCTCAGTTCCTCATCTTCTGTGAGGTTTGAATGCCAATCAACTGACCTAAAAAGCAAAATATACTGAAGAGGCCAGTGAACCTGGAAGCAAAACCAGTGGTCAACCTGAACAAGAAGTAGCGAGATATACCCTGAGCATTAGAAAAGGCAGGCAGAAACTAGCTGATGACAGTGGACAACCTCTCCCAGCTCTGTGCAGCACGGTATTTCTTGATAATGGAACTAATATTGTCAATACAGGTGAGCTGGAACTCACTCATGCCTGATTGTGATTATACTGTAGACAGGTTGCTATCTGCCATTCAGTCCTGTATGATGTCTCTATCCTTCCTGTCTCCACATGGGAGCCAAACAGGATTGCAAAGTTTATCATTTCAGCCACTACTGCACTTACAGTGCTCTTCTGAAAGTATTACTCAATCAAAAGGAGAAAGTACCTATAAATCCTCTTTTATCTCTATAATATAAGAGCACAATAATCTGCAAGTTCAATATACTGTGTAAGTTACAAATTAAATCAACTGCTAGCTTTTTGAAGAGTTCTCATTTTTAAAGGCTTGTGCTTCAGTACAGAAATGAAACACCTCATTCTAAAAGCTTACAAGGAATATAAAAACTCCTCTGGTTTAATAGAACTACTGTGCTTTATAAGCACCAGGCATTTTGAATGAATTTTAGCATTAATAATAATAGTTAAATGCATCTACATTAATAATAAGAAAAACAAAACCAAGCTTCTTTCAGTGAGAATTTGATATCAGATGTGTTATGGCTACATATTAAGTGTTTCATACAAAAGAAAACTATAAATACTATCGAAAATAACACAGCTATTCCTCAAATTTCTGTGAGTTATGTGATGTTTATCAGCTTAGAAGTACAAGACAACAGAGCTTTTGCTTGATTTTAAGGCTATCAACCACACACCGTGTATCTGCTTTAGTTTACAGTTCTACCACCATTGCTGTTAATGACACACTGCAGCCTGATCCATCAGAGGCTAATCCTGAGGTCTAAACAAATGATTCCCTATTATCTCTTGGCCTTAGAATGTGCCGCATCAGAGATCTGATGGATTAATGAAACACTGCTCCTGCTAATTGCTGACACAGGAGTATTTAGGGCACTGAGGCAACCACATGAATAAAAAAAATAATTAAAAAAAAAAAAGGAAGAAAGAAAAAGAAAGAGGTTTCCTAGCTTTCCTCTGCAATACATTAACCAATCACAGAATATCTTGTTGTGAAATATCACTAAACCTATGCTTTATCACTTGGTCCCAGACAAAGGCTTTTCCCTGTTAAGTGTTCTTTGGTTTAGCAGCTGTACAACCAACAACCAAAGATACTAAACACTGACACAAAAGGTAAGATAAAGAAATGTTTTTACACTGACTTCTTGTAAAACTGTGTGTAATGCAGAAGGAGGCTATGGAAAATGAGAAATTCTTAACCTATATAAAACTTGATGCCTGATCCCTAGGAAAAAGTGATGGACCCTTTGCAAGAGTGCGCTGATCAGCCTTACTTTTACTGACATAAAAATCTAAGACTGGCATTGAACAACAATTTCACTCAGCAGAAATCACAGCTTTTCTGCTGAGCAGTGTGCTTTCATTGTGAATACCTATAAATGAAGGGGAGGTGTTAAGTCCCTAAATACACAGACACCTCAACTGCTGATCTATGTACTAAACTCTTCCACGCTCCCACCAAGTTATAAAAATAAACAAAATGTGATGGAAATATGGGAAACATGCAGATTACAGGGCAGTATACAATACATTTTCTTTCTGATTAATGAAAAAATACCAGTCATTTCTGTGATCCACCAAACACCGGATATGCATGTTCACCTGCAATATCACAAATGATAGAAACAAAAATACAGAACCAAGTGGAAAACCCCTTACAAAACGGTGAACATAATAGATGGCCTGCCTCCCTTGGACAAAGGCAAAGCACTAAACTAAACTACTATTCAACAACAGTGAGGAAACGTGCTTAAAAATCTTCCCCTCTTTTGCCTGCACAACAAGACGACAGGACCTTGTTACAGGAGGACTTGGCAACATAGATGAAATGTAAAGAGAGTTGACCAGAAAAAAAAAGAAAAGAAGTAACGTTTATGTGTCTTGCTTCTAAGTTAAGACAAATAACCAGCAATTAAATAAGCATATCAACTAATTCCTCATGATTTTATGCAACAACTTCAACCTACAGACATTCACTCCTAGATTTCAACTAATGAAAAGCTAACATAACACTAGGTTTCCAGCACCCTATGCAGTTTCGGACTTCCAAAAGTCAGAAACCTCTTGAACTGCCAACATCTGCAGGTCAAATGATGCAGCGTCAGCGAGAGGCAGCATTTCCAAAGAAAGCAAGAGCATGTGTAGCCCATGCTGCACCACCCCAGCCTCCCACACCCTGGGCACAGAGCTGACCTGGATTTTTAACTTCACTGCAAGACTGCTTTCACACGTTCAAAGTGAAATAACCGCAAATACCACAGCATTTAATGCCTGGGTATCCCACAACCATTATCAGTGCCTTTACTGTGGTTTGTTACCATGACCAAAAAGCAGTCGAAATTATTCCTCACCACTAGTAGATTACTGCCCATAAAACTTATTCCTATGAACCGAAGAACTTTAATTCAGCAACAGAAATCCTGAGAGAGTATTTCCATTTTATCTCAAAAAGCATCTAGTCTGAGTGTTAAAACTCCAGAAAAAGTGATATTAAAGAGATCTGTCCCCTCTTATTGATATTACATAGTTAATGGAGCTTCTTGTCAGTGTTTTGAAGAACATAGTTCTAAGTGAAACAGGCATAAAAAATATTTTCTAACTTAACTCCTTCACAGATTAAAAACAAGAAAGCGAATAACGCAACACACAAAGAATTGTGCTGAAATTCTGATTTCTCTTACCATACACATCTCTATTAAAATATCATTCACGTGCTCTTACACATTATTTTCCAATAGTTTTTAATGTTCGCCAAAAATGAAACTCCAACCATCTTAGAAATCAATATGAAATATCATTAAAACTATCTATTGCAATATCTGACGTTATCTGAAGATTAAAAAACATATTAAGATGCTTTCTCTAGGAAAAGAGCCAAAGTAGAGAGACTTGCTGATCTACATTTTTGAATACACACTACAACAGAATGAAAAAAAAATTCTGAAAGCCTGAAACACTATTATGCTTATAATGATATTTATGAAAAATTTAACGCTTAGAGGTGGCTAATGCAGTAGAAGCAACCTCCAAATATCAAGATTCCCAGAAATATTATAGTATGTAGCCTTTTGCCAGAGGTGAATAACATCTGAGTCCCACAACTTCTGGCTGTCACTTTCAAGCACAAGCAAGCCAGGAAGTGAAAAAGGACTATTGGAAAATGGAAGATTATTGAAGGTAACACTCGACAACAATGAACCAGTATGTTGAACTTACACCAAAAAATGGGTTTGAATTTAAAAGGGATCTTTCCCCTTTATTTTAATCACCTGAAATTATTCCCCCGGTGCTCTGGTATTAAAAGAGTATCTAGAAAACAACCAGTAGACTTCAGCACATGCTGCAGTTCAAACCAACGTTACATCATAGGAAGTGCTGCAGTCCAGTAGCTTGTCTATCCCAGTAGCTGAAATCAGGATGAACACATGTGTTTTGTTAAGTGCAAGCAAAATGCATTTTGCTTCTGAGAGTAAGATAATCCAGTACTCCTTCTGAATATGCATTACAGTTTTTGGGTTCCAGTTCCCTTTGGCTGTTGCTATGTCAGCCATGGTAGAGAAATCTCACACCAAGCCTTTGCTTTAATGAGTATCTGCAGTGTTCCTGCGGTGGAAGTACGAGAGCCAGCAGGTGCTGGAACATCCCAGTGAGGCTGTAATTACACACAAATGCAGCGTGGAACTGGAGAAAGCCAACCCACGCAGACAAGTTACTAAGCAACTCAGAGACATCAACCACTGCTCTCAGCATGTGATTCCAGCAGATCACCTGCAAGCCAGCAACCAGAATCATTCCCAGGTTTAAGCATGCACTATGTGCCTGGCCAGTCTCTAGAATACAAAACTGAAAGACTGGAAATGCAGTTGTACAGGCAATGTAAGTGGTTTCATCGTATTATGATGTTCTTTACCACACCTCTGACATTTAGAATCCTGAAGTAATGGAATTTTCATCTTTGTACCATACTGAACTTTAAACAGATAGGTATCTTCAATATATGAAAAGCCAGGAAGAGAAACTTACTGAAGATATTTTAGATATATCAAAGATAGCAATAGATAACTTCATCCCATGTAGCATTTAAAACACCGCAGAAACTTTAGCAACTTTCTAATTCACTTTCTAGCCTATATCCAATTGTTACCAATTACCTAAATAAATGCTTACAATGAACTGGGACTTCTTTCCCAGACTAGATGTCAACTGATTTTAACAGCAATTATTTTCTATGCCTCTTGCTGTGAGAATAGTGGCATAAACAATTACAACAGTGAATGACTAAGTAGGCAGAAGTTGACAGATGGCAGTAAAGCTTACAGTCCTATAAAAATCTTCAGGAAGAAAAAAAAAAAGAAGGAAAAAAACCGAGAAAAGGGATACTGTGCAATGTCATTTAAACCATAAAAAAGGCCTTATATTAGAAATCTTGTAACTTATAATATTTAAATAATATGACAGATTTTACAGCTTTAAAAACTCATCCCATCTCTTTTTTTTATTCAACAGATAAATTAGTTGAACACTCCTAATGTGTCACTGCATTTTGGCTAATCTTCCCATCTAATAAAGCAATAACAGTAATTTTAACTGAAAATATCATCTAAAAAATGGCAAATTTGTCATTTTGCAAAGATCGGATATTCAAGGGTTTTTTTCCAAGACAAGTAAGATCCATTATTTGCTATAATTCTCTTTCAGACCACACCATGATACTTTTTCTACTGGGAAACATCTAGTACTTGAAATCCATCTGTGAACTACCAAAAAGATATTATTTCTTCTTATTTTACTACTGCTCTGTCAGAGCAAACACATCACCTACTAATATTCAGACTAATTACTTGTGGTATCATATCTACTCCTGACTAGAATGGTTACATTTTGACTTTAAAACTTTGTGGCTGGAATACAACCAACCCAGTATTATTCAGCAAAACTGAACCACAAGATATGTAGATGAAACCTTTTTTTTTTTCATCCCTCTAGGCCAGTAAAAGCTATTTAATTATTTAAAAATTCAATTTAATTTTTGAGGACATATACACAGAGTGAATCTTTAGAGACAATAGTCATGTCTCCTCCGTTTAATTTAGTTCTTTATATTAGTATTGCAGTCCTAATGTTTTCATTATTTGGACTTTAATCTGCTGATTACTTTGTTGAGGTAGGTTTATTAATGAATGGGTTTAGTGCCCCCAATTAGTGCCTTTAATTATTGGTTCCTTGCTGGATTTTTCCTTCCATTTGTAGTTGGTAGGCAGCCTTCAATGACTTTTTTAGTTTCTTCTCGTGCTTTTCTTAAAGATAGTGCACTTGTTTCCGTAACAAGAACAAAAGTAGATTTACTACAGCAGCGAACATTAAACAACACTTTCATAACTGGCATTCCTACCAAGGTCATTACATTAAATATTGTTCCTTGTTTCCTTGTTCTTTGTCACCTTTGAGAGTGATGCTCTCACAGCCAGACGCTCATTCACATGCTTTATTTTCACTTGCCTCCTCTCCAGGTTATACTGCAGCTCTTGTAAAAATCATGGTGTTACACAGACCACAGAGTGACACATCAGTTTACTCATATCGCCTCTGATTTTTCCTATGTGGCAGCTGATTGCCAAGGGTTCAGTGAGTTATTTGTTGGGGGAGAGGGATGGAGGTGTGGGGATTGGCAGCACCAGAATTAATTTTGAGTCAGCTACTTAGGAAAACACTTTTCTTTTTGTATTGTAATCTGGCAGGGCTTTTCAGCAGGGGACGCTTAACTCTGAAATTGGTTGATTCTGCAAAACTACACAACACTGACCTTCACAAAAGGATGCAAAATGTTCCAGTTCTCTCATAATTTTTCAAGGCAAGGACAGCTAGTAAGAAACAAGGAGATCAGGAATGCCTGTAGCTTTCCTGAAAAATGCTGCTAATATAATATTTTTGTTTCTTACACTAGGTTAATAGTATACTTCAATTGCTAGTCAGGTAAATATTTTGACATAGCATTTTATTTCAACTACCTTATCTTGCCTATCTTTACTTCCAAACAACAACAGCTTTCTGGAAATAAGTCTTTAAGATAGCTGACCTTTGCCGCTCCTGACTAATAACAAATTAATTCTGTTCATAACAAAAAAGTACAGACCTCAGAGTTTTCAGCTTTCTTATCATTCAAGGAGAAGGGAGAAGCAACCTCACTAAAAGTAGCACTCTTAGAAGGAAATTCAATTTGACAGGAATGCAAGCAGCCTTCATAATTATTCTTCTTTTATCCTCTACCAGTCTATTTGGTTATGTTTTTTAACTACCATGGAAATACATAATCCATGCTTTGTCATGCAGATCTCCTATGTGTGTTTAGGCCAAGACTACAAAAGCAGTGGCAGACCAACCAACTAATCATATTCTTCAACTTACAACCTCAGGCAAATGACCTTAAATGCTGCAAAACATAATCTTCATCAAATCCAAATAGAAGTAATAATTAATTCAGTAATGTTAACATCCAGAAGCTTAAGAACTGTCCTGAGGACACAGCAGAATGTTAAATACAGTCTTGAAAGAAAATAAAGCAATCAAGGGAGTAAATACCTTTCTCACAAACCCACTCCACTGCACACCACTTAAAAGTGAATTTTAACTCGCATATTTAAGTTTTACCAAAGTTAAAGGAAGAAAAATCAACACTTTGGCTTCTTTCACAATGGAACAAATACGAGCTCTAGGAAACAGCCCAGGATTTCCTGCCACAAATTGTCGTATCTCATCACAAATTCCACAAGGCAGGGTCCTCATGTTTCCCTCATTACCCCTGATGTTCCCCTGTGCCTCCCCCTAGGTGTGACAGAGAACCCCGCCAGGATGGTTCCAGGTGGGCAAGCAGCCGGCCAGGATACAGCTGAGCACGGCAGAAACTGCTCCCCGGGCACACACCAACTCAAATCCTGCTCCTTCACTCCGTCACAAATTTTCACACAACTAGCAGGAACTAATTACCTCTTCTTGCGAGTTTTTCACAGCTGTTAAATGTGGAGAAGGAGGTTCCAGTGTTGCAGTGAGAGGCTGACAGAGCAAGAGCACAGAGCAGTCACGTAAACTGCAGCACTTGGGACAATATGCTGCAGATCTGGCAAAATTAAAGCTTTTGTTTCTGACTCAAGGCTTAGATAAAAAGTGTGTACAGCCAAAATAATCCATCCTTGATTATGCTTGGGATTTCCTGACCTTTGTGTTCAAATAGCACACTTTCTGACAGTAGGGTGGAGGACTACCAGCCAGTTTTCACTGCAGTTCTATTAGTATATAGAACACATGTACATATACTGATATATACTGATACAGTACATCAGTACATGTACATGAACATGATGTACATGTACTGATGTACTGTACATCAGTATATTATCACACAGTGTATAATCCCATGTACCTTTGTTTGCTTCCAATGCATTTCCCTGGTCAAATTCCAGAGGAAGTTGGCTAAAACTGCCCAGCTGTAATACTAAGGAACAAGAATGCCCTGATCAATCTGGTGAAGTTACTGTCTGCTTTTGATCATTTACTAGGGCTGAGAAACTCAAACCCAGAAAATTCAGTCAAGTTACACAGTTCATTAAACAAAGATGTACCTTTACTTGCTTTAGCCTCCATGTATTAAAAATTATAAGAAAAGAATCCAAGGCTGCAAATATGTTACCTGTGTCATAAGACAGAGGAGGTATTCTTCTCATACAATGAAAAAATATATTATTTTTTTAGTAAATAAGGATGTTAAACAATGATTAACATGCCATAGGCAGCTCTACTAAAATCACATCGTTCAGATTTTCCAAGATAGATGACTTCAGCAATTTCTTAAGCATGCAGAGTATTCAGGAAATAACTATGCAAGAACTGAAGTCCTGAAATACCAACAAATTTCAGGAAATAAAGCTGTAATCAGTAGATAAAGCTGGAATGACACAAAAAAAAAAAGAAAAAAAAAAGACAAGAACAAGAAACCTACTGAACCGGATCCTGAAACAATCCCCAGTGAGAGAACAGCTGCTACAAAGTTCAATTATATCAAACTACCATAAATTAACACCAGTTTATGGATATTATCTTAAAAAAACTGAAGCATATGCTTGAAAGCAAATTTATCAAAATGTAAGTTTTGATGTATTTTTTTCATGTGGACTTTACAATAATGTATCAGAGATATCAGAACAATTAATTTTAAAAATTACATTTGTTAATGTAACTAAAATCTATTCAAAGACATACAGTAACTGGAAAAAAACCACAAAACACTAACTAGGTGTGCAGTGGGAGATCTTAACAAAAATATTAAACAGGACACTGTTAACAACCTTTCAGAAAGCTGCACCATCCCTAAACTGAGTTTGAAGATGACAGAAGGACTGAGGAAGAAACACTAAGTAATAAAGAGCATTACACAGCAACCTCAGCAACAGTCAGTAAGTCAGACAATAGTATATAATCACTTTGACAAACATGTAGAAAAACTTGCACTTAGAAAGACACAGTGGGTATGGAGAACAAGGACCTCCATGCCAGGAAGGAAGGAGTGAAAACATCAACAATAAAAGTGTTTAAAAACAAACACACCAACCCAAACAAAACCCAGACAATTAAGCAATTGTGTGTTCTTCATAGAACAGTGGGGCAAAAGAAACAAACATGCACTGCCTGGGCATTAAATTTTGGGGGTCAAGGAGGACTTAACTGTGGAAGTCGCTACAGCCTTGACTATGGAGGCAGACAGACCAACCAATCCACAAACACCCGCCTCCATCCCCTTCTGGTATTATAATCTACAAATCATGTGAAACTTTCCATAACCCCCCAACCAGATTAGCTTCCTTTAAAAGGAAAGAGGAACAAAAGAAGGAAACTGGCCTTTTAACAGGCAATTATTAATCTTTTACCCTTTCTTTTTTTGTTCAACAATACTTTTCAGTATCAAATTATTCTTAGGCCTGAAACACAGGGAAAGTTCTTGCCTAGTAAAATCAACTGTTCACAGCAGCAAACTATGCTGATTTTCTGAACAGAAAAAAATCTCCACAAGATCTCCATGACAAAGGATAAAGACTACTAAAATTTCAGTAAAGCCCTAAATCAGGATTCAGAAACAAGATGTGTGGATACCATTATGCAACAAAACACAGAAAAACTAAAAGCTATAAGAAGGGGCAACCCTTGAGGTTAAAAATATTTAGCTGCCAGAACTCTAATTAGTAACCTCTGGAATCTTTTATGGACTGTAGCAGCTTCCAACATTGCATAAGCCACTGTGTTGTACAGAAACTCACCACTAAGCATTATCTTACATACACAAATTTCTGCTTTGCCAAAATCAGAGTTGTATACATCTTTATCAAATCACCAGCAGTTTCAAAGGCAAAGAGGTATAGAAATTCACTGGTTTTGTAGCAAAGGAGTAATGGCTATTTGATTATGGGTGTGAGAAAGCAGCATCCCCTTCCAAGTTTCCGAACACTGTTATTATCCATTACATGACTTCTGTAGTACCACAGTAGACCTTTTATTTTATAATATTACTTGGGGATTGTGATGTGGGAATATGATCCTAATTTTAAGATAAGAATTTATTCAAGTAATATTATAATGCTGGGCACAGATAGCCAGAGAGCCAAGTTAACACCAATGTGTAGAAATCACAAATAAAATACAACCTTGAAACGTTCTTCTCTTACACTCTTTAAACAAAGTAACTTATAAATGCATCCAAAATATTAGCAAAAACAATAGAGCACCACAAGGAAGGCTGGGTTCTCTCAAATATGAACATTTGTTCCTCAAATCCAGCGTTAATAAGACTATAAATTGACAACAGCAACAAAAGGAGAGCTATGAACTCATCAAGCAGGGCTCCCTCTTAGCGTGGGTTGACCCTGAGCTCAAAATTTCCTGTTACACAATCATAATGCAGAAGGCCTGGAAGATTTCTGTGTGATAGAGCCATTAAGTGCAGATTTTTTTATGAAACAAGCTCCACCATGCTGACTCAGTCTGCCTTAAACCACCTCAACAAAGTTTTCACATGGATTGGTAAATACTGGTAGACACAGGAATTCTCTCATTGTATTTCAGAGAAACAGAGTCTGATGGAGCCCAGTATTCGCTAGAGCATACATACTAACATGCATATACTCGCATTTTACACTTACAGAATAAAGAGCAATTAAGTTGTTTTAATTAACAGTCACTCTTTCACAAATTATTTAACACTGCAGAATATACCTATCTAATTTATCAAAATAGATATTATATTTGAATTAACCGAGTTCCTTTCAGCACTGTTAGTTGATATGACTTGTGTTTTTGCAAGACCAACTCACACTGCAATCAAACTGACATCTGTACATACAGCTGGAATTTCACCACAGGATTTCAGATTCCCTCTTTCTTGTTTTACAGCTACACTGTGGAGAGGGAGATACTGAACATCAGGGGCTTGCAATGATCAGATCACTAAATTGCCCAATCTAATATGAGGACAGAGTGCTGTTCTCGTAAGATTCAGATTTCAGAAGTTTCCATTTCTTTAAGAAAATAAATCCTCCACCATGCATGCGCTCTCACGGCAGCTAAAACATTATCTTTTTGCCAACATCTTCTCAATGTTAATTCAGTTATTTCATCAGTGCCAATAATACCTGATTGTTCATCCCTCTGCAAGTCCATGCAACTGAACTGCTAAAATTGTACCTTGCCTATGAGCTCACAGGTCATGATCAGCCACCTGAGCAACTACTCTACTTTCTGGGTTGATTTTAAGATTCACCCAGCCTCTAATCCACAAGGAATTCATCCCAAACACTTTGCAGCGATACTAGCAAATAGCTACAGAATGCCTTAGTGCATTGGTTCCCAAAAGATTCAAGGAGAACAAACCTGTCCCATTTCATATCCCTGACTTCAGAAGTCTTGTGCCTGACTTCACAGCTGAGGAAAGAGTGTTTGACCTGGAAAATAGCACTGACTTTCCTTTAAATGGGAAGAGAAGCTTGTAAAAGCTGGCTGTGCCCTGAACACATGAGCAGAATTATAAGTACGCTATTTCTCGGATAACAGGAGGTGACCAGCCTTTAGGTTCCCTAGAACGTTTCATAGTTTAGCTAACGAAGTCCCTGAAGAGATGCTCATTTTTAAAAGGCAAGTAAATGTAACAATATCTCAGGACGAGGTCTGCTGACTTGAACTAAAGTGCCCTTAGTTCCACAGCAAGAGGTCACTAAATGGATTGTCTACCAAAGGAAGCCCTGACAAAAAAAAAAAGGAAAAAATAAGAATCAGGTGAGTGACTGAAAGACACCATGTAGCTTTCAAAGGCAGCTGGAGATGGACATCACTTTCCCATTCTCCCAAGGGAACTGTGCATTCACCTTCCATTTTGACAGAATGCTTACAGGGGAGAGCACATCTGCACATGGACATTCTAGACATTACCCGAAAGCCTTTTGAGGAAGATTTACTGCTTTTCTTTGGGGTGCCCTTTGTTAATATGGCTTATACTTAGAAATAAGCAAAATGTTTTCAACTGCTACGTTCTGCTTTGGTTTCAGCCTGCTTGGAAGCAAGTTCTGCTCTACACAGCAGTATCTTCTTATCCTGGCAGTAGGCTTCATGATACTTTCCATTTGTTATTAAATTCCGTAGGTGAATTTCTGCAGAAAACAGCAAGGCAAGACCAGGTGAGAGTGGCTGTTCGTTTTACTGCAAGGGAATCTAATCAGAGGGATTCTGGCTCCACTGGAGACTAAAAGCAACGTATTTGGTGAGAGAGTATTTATCAGTTATCTGAGGGCACCAGTGGCAAATACAGGTACAAATACAGGTTTCATGATGTTATCACCTGTAGTTGTAATAGCTGAGCCTTTTCGTCAGACATGAACTTCAGCTTCTGAAGTCTTGGGATGCTAACTTTTAAGGGATGAGGGGGAGAGACATTATAACCTAACGGATCAGAAAACATGAAGCCAAGGTCAAAAACCTTCTATGCTGATATTACAATCAACATACTCAACAACAAAATACAGTATGAGCTTTTTTTTGTTAGGTAACTTAGCAGACTTCAGTGTACAACAGACAATTTTGGCAGAATAAACCAAAGAATTGTTGTAAGGAATACAAGCATTAATGAAGCTCTGGAAAATCTGCCATTTAATCTGAGACCTATGAAGTCCAAATAACTATTGCAGAAGGTTTCTGATAATAGGTAATTTCTTCATCTAGGAAAAAATGCTATAATGTAATGGAATGTTGTAATGGAATACAACAGAGCAGAATCTCAAAGCATAAACAAATGCAAATCAGAAAAAGGTGTACATTTAAATTATCTAAGAGACAGTAATTTACCGCTAAAACCCCTACCCCAGGATTTGGCTTTTTTAGTCATCAGACAGACCTCCTGTATCAATACCTTTCCACATACAGGTCCAATAAAAAGTGTGAAATGTAATGGGAAAGCCTGTGTAGGCAACAGAGAAAATTAAAATCTACAAAACTATAAATTAATTGAATTGTTATTGGACTTTCTTACAGACGAGTCACAGCACAGACTTTATAGCTTTCAGAGGAAAAATTAGAGAAGCTGAAATTTAAGAGTTCCGTACCAACACAGCAATTAGCATGTGCAGAAATTAGATGAACTGAATAGGCAAGAACCTTTTTAAAGCACAGAAAATTATCCCAAGTTTGTGCGTATTCAAGCAGAAGAGTTTCTCACATTACATTTTGATCCCTGTAGTAAAACTTCTAAATACTAGGTATCTCATTAGCAGGTTTAATAAGAAATTTAAAGAGGAGAAGGGAGTATTGTAGGGAAAGCTTTTGTACTTTTTAAAATTGGAATCCTAAATAATGTTTCACTTGGCAGAAAAGAAAGGAAATCCTAGGATATGTAAACCTAATATTCTTCCAGTGCTAGTAGACTTTATGCTGCCTTCTCCTTTCAAAGAAAGGATCTACTCCATATAGCAAGTAAACCTTAAACAAACAAAAAAAGAAAAAAAAACCCACCCTGAGTCAAAACAAAACTGAAAATCTGATTTATAGGTGGGATTGGGGATGTACCCACAATCACAGATTTTTTATCAAAAAAACATCATACAGCAGAGGAATTTAACAGCAAACATTTCAACTGATAAGAAATCTCTATGACAAAATACTACAAACTGCAACCATCCTCTCAAATATAACATATTCCTTTTTGCGAAGAATATTTTAGAATCTTAAACACTTCTCTACAAACCTCAAACAATCCCAGTAGATTTTGTTTCTTTTTTTGTTTCCTTTTTTTTTCCCTCGCGCTTTTTTTTTTTTTTTTTTTTTTAAACTTCAGTAAATGTTCCCTGGGGCAAAGCTCACACAAAAACTACAGAATGTCTCCTGGTACTAAACCTTTTGTGAATCAAGCTTTTAGATACTTGCAACGCTCTGGCATCAAGACGTTCATACAACTCTGAATTATTTATTCATCAATCTTTGTGCAACTTCCCAAACACCAATGGAGACCAAGACGATTTCAGCTATTTGATGTTACATCTTCTCAAGTGGCTAAAGAGGCTATAAAGCACCCCATTGCTTAAGCCTGCCATCTCAGTTCCATTAGCAGTAAAGACCTCTCTATTCAAACTGCTAAGTAAATCCTCCGAGAGCCCGGGGACTGTTTCATGCTTGAAAGCAACTGTTAAGAATTTGACAACAACCAAACTGTTCCTATTTAATCCTTCTCCCAAGGTAAAAAGAATTATAGGTAAACATATGCCTTCATTATTTGCTTTGCTGCATTTCAATACTCAATCCCACACAAAATTGCCAGCCAAGGATTTAATGCAATCTCTTCTGTATTTCAGAGCTATTGCCTTTACAGAATGGAAAAAGCTTAATAAGGGCTGTAGAGTTGGTTAGCAAACAACTCTATTTTCTATAACGCACACTAGAGATTTTGCAGAGGTAACTTTAATAATGCAAGGAGTTTGAGAATTTTTTTTCAAGTTAGGATTTTCAGGTAAACCAGAATAGTTGTTAGTCCACTCAGTCTGCCAATAATTATTTTTCTTTTCAATCAAAAGAAACAAAATTGATCTGTTACAGAGTACAACTACTCTAGTTTTAGAACATACACAGATTTACATAAGCTTTCTTTTGGGTTAGTAATATGTATGTTAATCAAAGACCAGACTATCGAGGAAAGCTTCTTAGATACACTCCAGAATGCTTTAAAATGAAAATTTCAAGCCTTTGGTCAGGTTTAATTCAAGAATCAAAGAACTTCAAAATTTTTCAAAGAGACCAACACTTTGTTACTTAGTGATGTACAGTGTTCTCACCCACACAGTCACTGTCTAATCCTTCTTCTTTATGAAAAAAGATGAACCATTACATATAGAGAATAATGACTGAATGAAAATAAACGCACACACGCTCTGTGAGGAGTAAGTGTATTAACCCAATTAATATTTCTTTTTAACTTGGGCATAAAAAAGGATCCCCCGAAAGCAGACAACCTTTCACAAGAAAAGCAGACAACTTTTCACAAGAGTTTATTCAGACTGCATTCTTGTTTGGAGACAAAATGAGGGCTAATATTAAATTGAGGAGTATATTTAAACAGACAAAAGAAATGAACAATTTGAAAGGAAGGCTGTGGACAATTCATCAGGCATTAAAAAACCAAAGGCCAGATCTCTCACTAAATTTCACGGATTTAGACTTAATATCCAGTACAGCAGATGTACCACTTACATACAGTACAACAGATATGTCCACAATAATCTATACAGTTAGTAACATTTGCACCCTGTAAGAGGAGTTTTATGACAAAGCAGAAAGAGGGTGAATCATACATCTAATTAACATGGGACAACTAATCACTGAAGCTAAACCCTAAAATCAGAACCTTAAACTTCAATGCTGACACTAAAAGTCAAAAACAAAGTTCCCAAATTATTTGTCATACCATGCATCACTTATCATACCCTACTTTCTAGTGCGTTTCCCACACACACCTTAGTGAGCAAAGCCCCTTACTAGCTTTAATAATACTTCCTGCAAGTAAACAAGGAGGTCATGAAAACAAACAGGAGACTTGAAGACACTCAGACAGTTACTGTAAGGCTAATCATGCTATTTAATGGAAAAGAAAGCCTTCTTCCTAGCAGCAAGAAAAAGCCACCACTAGTTTTGAAAGCTGCAGCTTTCCCCACCATTCAATTAGGCTTTCTTCTTTTTTCTGCACATTCACACATTAAAACTTCTTGTTCTTTTCATAAACATTTAAATAATAAATTCCCTTTTCTGCTCTGTACTGCTTAAGGAAATGGGCACAGTACAGCCTTTATATTACTTGTATGCTTTTCTGCCATGTCAAGTCTCTACAGATGTCTTGGTTGTGCTTAACGCAGTCCTAAAGCACTGCTGAACGCATTATGGCTGGAGCAGCAGATTAAAAGGACTACCTTAATAGTTGCTGCTTTTCTTTTACATCAACTCTTTAGAAAAAACATCTAAGAACAATTTGGCATTAAAAACATCATTCTTTTTCCTCTCTAGATCATGGCTCTGTTCTAACCCATGCTTCCCTCTACAATGACATTTCAGTACAATAGTGCACTAAATTACTATCTTCTGAAGGGAACAAAATATAGCTAATAGTATGTCATTTTACCCCCATCAAGAAGCTCAAGTGAGGACTTAGGTGAATTGACACTTAAGTAAATATTTTGAGACTTCTTCAATACATTCAGTATATTTCAAGTTTCTTGTTACTCTTCCCCAGAAATGCTGCTCTGCTGAGGAGCTTGCTTGCTAGCAAATCTCTATTCTTATGGAAAAGAGTGGTGAAGTAAGTGCACAATAAATATAACAAATGTTAACAGCAAACTGTTTCATTCAAAAGGAGATGGAAAAGAAAGGTAATGATGTAGAGTGAATAATCTTCAATGATCCTCCTCAGGTAGACTGGCAAGGTTTTGTACATTTGTTACATACTGTATCATAAGTATTTTGCATCATTAAAAACACTGCACAGTATAATAAAAGATTTCACACACAGTAGTCAAGTACAGAGTACGAAAGCAAAACATGTCTTAGTAAACAAATATAAACAACTAGTCACTTAATATCATCCTTCTTGACATATTTGAAATTTTATGAAGGTTACTGCCAGACAGAGGTGTCTGCTACATTATAAATAGGAGATAAAGCAAAATAGAATCTTATCTAGATGGTTGCACATTTTCAGAAATTGTTCTAGTAGTGCTGCTGTGATCGATGATTTGTTCTCCACATTGTCAACCTCGTCCCGTATCAACTTGTGGGCTTCTCCTGGGCCAAACGCATCTCCTGCTCTGCTTGTATGGTGCTGGCCGTGATGCCCCTTTGGTTCTGAAGTACTGTCCTCCTACTCATAATTTATAGTAACAGCTTTCTTGCTTTTTATCTACTCCCGTGCTCCTTTCCTCTGTATTGCAGTACATTATCCCTAAACAATCATCAACTGCTCATTTATCCTACAGACAGCACTAGCGGACAAGAAACTCAGGAGCCAGATGCACATACATACATCCATCACATATATCCCTCCTCAAAATTCAACAAGACACAACTCATCTATATTCAAGCCCCTACATCTGTACGTTTCTTTCTATAATTATAATATTGTACAGTCCACAAACAGCCTAAGCACTAAATGATACACTGTAGCAGTTGCTAAGGCAGCAGCAGATTTACATGGGTGAAATCTAGCCAGTGTACCACCCTTGTAAATGATCAATAATTAAGCTGCTTCTCCATTAAGGTTGCCGCAGCTAAAAAAAAAAAAAAAATAGAAATCTTCACTTGTTATGAAAACTTCACATAAAATAAAGTCCATACGGTACTGAGGCCATGTACTTTCTAACTTTCAGAACATTTATGACAATTGTCTCTGGAAAGTGCAGCAGCGACTCACGGGCTATGTGCCCAGTGTCCAGGAAAGAAAAACACAAACCCCAAACCAGTTGCGTCAAAACTGTTTCATAACCAGTTTCACTGCAAGCCACCATGCTTTATCTAGGTTAACTGCATTGCAGGTATTTCCAGCTTTGGGTAGTTTCAGGAAACTCCTCTCTCTGTCCCTTTTTAACTCAATGGAAGTAGTCCTAAAAGCAAGAATTTACAAGACTTTCCTGCAGAAAAATAAATGAACAGAGATGGTAGAGGTTTGTTACTGCTTTTTCCTGGCTGAAACAGACCAAGAGTAAAAATAACAAAGAGATTTTATTCTGAAGCAGATCAGGGATAAAACTTTGCAAAAACACTTCAGAAGCCTAGCACAGAAGTCTCCACATTATTACCCAACTATAATTAAGACCAGCTGTGAGACGTTTCACAAACTTTTCCAGAATTTATTTCCAAAGAAGTGTCTGGGTTTGTCCATACACAGTTTTTGAAAAACAGAAAACAAACTCTCAGCAAACTGTGTATCAGAAAGGGAGCAAAACGTTCTATACTCCAACACATAATACCAAAGCCATAGCAAATTAGTATCAGCTTAACTGATTTTATTAGAATTTCCTGTCATTATGTTAATAAAAAATTAGTGGCAAATTAGTAAGTCACAGTAGTTGCGTTACAAGACAGTGATATTAAAACATGATAGTTCAAATGAGACTGGTAAAAATATACTTAAGCAGAAGATTATTTGTACAAGAAGCTTCATAACTGATATAAATCTTGTTTAATTAATACAAAAAATTAGGCTGATTTTTTCTGCTGTCTCTCCAGATCAGTCCAATCTACACGTACCAAGATAAGCATTCTAATCTATACAGTGTAGTATTTGAGTAGATTCTTAAAACTTGGACAAATTTCAAAAAAAGTTTGCTTTCAGGAAGTTTACACTGCATAAGCTTCCCCTGAACGGAATGTGTTTGATGTACAGACAAAAGTGTAAATGATAAAACTATTGCAAATGTCTGCATTTATTTTTTGAGAGACAGAAGTATGTGCATATTCACATTTATGTTGCCTTAAATTCATTTATGTAAAATGCTACATTAGAAACGAAGTGTTACGTCCATGGAGATTTATCCAGCTCAAATACCTGAACTTCTCTTTCCTTTAGTCCATCTCTGCATTGGTTAAGGAGAACAAAAAATTCTATAGAAGGGCCATATCCAATCATATAAGGAGGCATTTTACCAGAAAGCTTGCAGAAGACAGTAAAATCGTGTTTCACCATGACTGACAGCCTTCAAGAGCTTTTGAGGCATTTACAGTTGTTATGACATATTCAAAAATACCCCAAAAAGCGCTGCATTAATCAATAAGGCAGATGATCCACATTTCCTCCATAAAATGAGGAAACTTATCTTCCTTTGTAATGTGCTTTGGGCTCTGATGAAAGATAGCTATAGATGATGAGTGTCGAGGGAATAAGCACATGTCTTTTCAGCTTGGCACACATGCTAAATATTTTTTAACCTTAAATCATGTGACATATTTATACTTTTTATCTAATATGTATTTTTTTTATATGTACCCTTGAAACAATATTCTAAAAAATTTAAAAATATCTAGCTTTAAAAAAGAACATTTATTAATATATTTATTGAAAAGTGGAAATATTTACAAATTAACTTTGATAATCTTATTACTAGAATGAATTAAGAGCTCACAATGAACACACTGACAAGTAGCAACAAAGTTTTGCTTATTCCAAGGTTTCACTATTAAGTCAAACATTTTGCACATGCATTAGAATTTTGACTAAACTATAACAATATGACTACAACACCTGAAAACTGGAAAAGCACCAAGACATCATCCTTCTCTTCTTAGATTATTGTCAACATTTACAAAATGTCAGGAAGCAGCAGTTCAGCTGCAAATATTAGCTAAATCAATATAATTAAAGGCTGTTACATTAGAAACCAGCATTAACAGTAATCCCTAAAGGGATTCTGTTTCACCCACATCACCCTGAGAGAACATCTGGTTTTCCTACTGCATCCAGCATAACTTTAAAAAGCAAAGAATAAAGAAATATTCCAGTTACAGAATACGCAAGCTTTCTTTACCAGCAATGAAGCATACAACAAGCACTATGCCCAAGAAGCAGCAACTGCATGAGAGGAAATGATGGGAGATCTAATTAACATAAATTTTCAGAGTCTGCGAACTCAAAATAAAAAGGAGGGGTGAATGTTATTAACTCTATTAAAAATATACACACTCATACCAATATGGATTGGACCCAATGATCTTTGTGAGCCCCTTCCAACTCAGCATATTCTGTGATTCTGCTTCATGCTACAAATAGCATAGGGGCAAAAAGTCTGGGCTCTATTTACAATTTAGTCACAAGCTTCAAAGGGAGGTAGATGATGCAGTGTGGTTAATATCCTTGCTTTGGTATCTTCTGGAAAAAGTAAATGAAGAACATTGCCTATCTTCTGTTTTACTCATTAATTCATTCCTCAGAAATGCCTTGGTGCCGTGAGAATACGTCAGCGTAAGAGTGCCTATTGCAGCCCTAAGCAGCAGCACTTGAATTCAGGAGATGAGAACTGGACTGTGTAACACCACAAAGAAGGGAAAAGAATCACTGAAGGTTAAACATTAAAAAAGTAGAAAAAAATTAAACAGTCACAATAGCTGTCACATTTATGCATGCTCATCTAACTTTGAACAGCTGTGGCAATGTAATTCGCACCAACAGCAACAAATTCTTCTCTCTGTGTGTACGTCTTCTACACTGTCTCTTGGGTTTTTATTGTTGTTTCTTCAGGTTTGTAAGATGCCAGAATCAGGAACAGCTACTGCAAGCCACCCAGTAACAGATGCTGGGGAGGAAGGGGAAATCTTTTAAAGTAATCATCATCTTTTGACCAACTCAAAAGATTTTCTTGAAGCTCTTGCGGTAGAGAATAAAAGTGAAATGGAGTGTAATAAACACACAGCATAATGAAGTCAGAACTTGAATTCCATTTAAAATATGACATAAGATACACAGAGAAAAAATCCCAAGAGAAGGAATTTACAGCATAAGGCACCATAAAGACCGCGTAGATACTTTTCCTAGTGCAGTTGGAATACCCTCCAGCTGGGCTGCCTGCCCTGCTTTGCCAGCACTGGTGGCTCACGCTGCTATTTCGCACGCACAGCGTTTCAAGAACCCTCTCTGCACAGCTGGTACAGAACCTGCCAGTACAATGTACATTCACACCCTAACCCAGATCACAGAAACTTATTCATACACAAATCCTAAAAGCAAGATAATACTGTGTTTTTCAAATAGTTAGCCACATTGTGTCTATTCAAAAGGGAATTAGTGCCATCTGATTTCACACACTCCTGAGCACTCCTCTCCTGATGCTCATAGGTGCATTACTTGTTCTTCATTCAGCAATAATTCTTGATCTGTGCCCCAGAGATCAGAGGAGATCATGATCTAATGGTTCCACCTAGCCTTAAACTACATTATGTTACACATTTGCACCAAAACGAATTAACCACTGGAATTCCACTGCATATTTAATAAATATTTAAAGTCAAAAGATAATTTAGTCATAATATATAGGGCATTTTCTGCAAAAGGCAGAATTTTAAATAATTAATTCCATATAAATGTACCCATAAGAGGCTATATGCAACACCGATGCAAAAGCACTTGTCCAATCACATATTTCCCCTACAGAAATGAAAAAAAAAACCAAGAAACACTAAATAAGGAAATTATGTTGTACAGTCATCTGGGTAAGAACCAAAATCATGTTTCAATTACTGAACTTACACACACCACAGAAAAATTTTTCACTTACGAAGTGAAAGTATACAAGACTGAAGCATTTTCCCACATTTGCCTGAAGAACTCAAACACATAATATATATACAGATCTTTCACAGCTGCAGAAAACTTAGTTTATGTTAGTAATATACGTACATGTTGGAATTCACTAAAATAGGTATAAGAACATATTAGTTTAACTTCAGTAGTATATAATTCATGGGTGTGTATATATATACATACCTCTATCTATCTAGCTGTCTATCTATCTCATGACTTCTGTAATGACAGTGACAACCCACACAACCCCATATACAGATATACTGGACTATTTTGAAACATCAGTAATTTGCTTTGTGCGATCAGCCAGCTTGGCAAAAGGATTGAGCATCATGGTTATATTATTTTTAAGCTTCCCATGTGGGGTTTGTTTGTTCATTTGGGGTTTGTTTGCTTTAGTTTTAAATTATAAACACCATGGCTTCTGAAGGATGTCAGCAAGAAAAGAAGAGCAACACATCAGCCTCTAACTTTGCCCCCACACAGTTTTGCCAGTATTGACAGGTCAGATGACACCAACTAAGTGAGTAAACAAATCTATTTTCCTTTCATGCTCAATTAAAAACATAGTGGGTTGCCCAGACCGAGAAAAGTGTAGAAAATTTTAAAAAAAGAAAAAAAAAGGTTCCTAATTTTAAAGATTTTTTTAAGGGCAAACTATTATTGCAAAGAAAGAAACAACACAGTACCTACTTATGGCCAATATGTATACAAGAACTTGAAAAATTAAGCTGACCTAGGTTACCGAACCAAATCTATCTAAATGCATGTGTAATCAGGTGCACAAAAAAGCTCTTCAGACAGCATGTAATCTGTTTAGTTGCAACATACTATAACAAGTTCTCATTAATAAACTGAAAACTTTTAGTTTGTTGCTACGTGTCACTTAATTTCATTTTTCCCTTTCCTACACATAACAAATGAGGTAAATACTTCTTTATGTTCCACATTCCTCACACATTTGTTTTTTCTTTCTCTTCTGCTTTGCAGAGTTTTCCGTCCTGTGCTTTCTATTCCCCTTCTTTTCCCAGTTCTGTTTATATCCTCCCTCTCTCTTCTCCATGTTTCAAATACCTCTGATGTACCAATAGCATTGTATCAGACAAATTAAAATATTCTAATACAATATAATCACAGCCAAAAATAGATGGAACTGCTGTTGACACTGCTTGGAGACTCATGCATCTCTCTTGGTAACAGCCTTCATCGGCAGCCAAGCTTCCCCCAGCCTAAAGTTCTCTTCTCCCCCAAACACCAAAAACCCAAGGCCATCACCACATGCACAAACCACTGCACCAACACTTCTGTGAAGGCATTCTGGTCATCAGCTACTGACAAGAAACCAAAGGAATAATAAAATGGAAATGCAGTACATCATTCATGCAGGGATAAATTTCAGTCGTACAACAAGTAACAGTGTGTGGCATAAAAAAGCCACTGTAAAATTAGCCAGAATTTGAAGCTTCAAGTCATAGCAGCTTCTGTTCAAAATGCCCTCCTCCCACTAGCAAGCAATATTCCACCAAGAGGCCACAATTACTACCAGAGCAAGAAGGATGGGATATTAATGCAGAGAAAAAAGGCTAAATAAAAGTAGTGTGTTGAGTCCTGCAAGTGTCAAATAATGAGACTGTGAATGGAAAAAGAGACTCTAAATTTAGGAGGTTTGTTTTTTTAATTTTCCCGCTGGCCCGAGTCAAATGTTAGCTCTGGGTAAATGTTCACAGATATCTTTTATGTACACCAACTCCAATATTTACAATTCTGTTGATGTGCAAGTGTAAACTGGTGGTGTTTTTTTAACTCCTTATTTTTCTCTTTTTGAACTGACAGTTCTTAAAATTGGCATTTATGTGTCCATATGCATGGACACGGGAACACAAATAATACCAGCCACATGACTATGTGCAGAGCATGCTACTTAGTCTTTTGCATTTTATCCCCTCATAGATGAAATCAGTGTGCTGTTACCTAAACCAGCAGTAACTAAATAAAAAGAACCACTTCGCAATATTTTAAAGAACTTTTAAAAAATCCCGAAACATTTTAAACAGTGCAAGAATTGCATCTGGAATCTTAACTTTATGGTGTTGATTCTGCAGAGCCTGTGGAGATTCCCAAAACACAGGAAGAAAAAAAGAAAGAAGATAGACATTTATTTTAGTAATTTGTGAAACCTCAGCTATAGTACACCAACTCCTAATTAGAAGTCTGACATGGTAATTAATTTAAACACGGAATAACCTATAACCTTATCACTGTTCAGTGATTACTAGCAAGATGTTTTTACTGTGACTATAAACTCTAGAATTCTTTGAAAACATGAACTTTAATCCCCTGGAAATGACCATCATGTGTCATCTAATTACTTAGCACATTTCTGGCAAGAACAAAATTTATTGGCAAAAGGATAAATAAGGAAAGAGAACAGCAATGGAGACTTAAGTTACATATGTCTCAAATGAACCAATACCCCTGTGAATAGCAGCATGCCTGGGATCTAAGGGGATCTAAGCATGTCTAGCCAGGCCCATTTCTCTGTGTCTTTTTTTATTTGTTCTCCAAACAAAGAGAAAGGCTCAGGTTTCCACAGCACTTGGAATTTATGGAACTCCACTGAAATGGCAGCCAAAAATACTTAAACGAATTAGGAAACAGAAGAAGTATAGGAAAAAATCTTCAGACGTGGTATATTAAACTCTAGTTCTTTGGCATCAGGAAAGTACGCTTGTGCTTGTTGTTCGTTTCCACAAACTCCTCTAGAGGCATCACTCATTCTTCCTTCCACTGCTTTAAAAATCCCCACAGTCTCTCAGAGTAAAGACCTTTTTTTCCCTGCCAGTGTTATTTGGGACAAAACTCAGTTACAAATCTTTAATTCTTATCCTCAACTACAAATTTCCCTCCACTGGGATATTCTTTAACACATTTTACTCATTTTATTGGTTCTGCAATTTGTTGGGTTTTTTGTGTTTTTTGTTGGGTTTGGTTTTTTTTTTTTAGTATTGTCCTGTATTTTCTTTTTGCTGAACTTTTTAACTGAAAAAAGCACCTTTGTCAGGGAGAGCTCTAGTATTCTCTGTTATTAAACAAGAATGCTGGTACCATACCATGAAAACCTTTGCTATGACAGTAGTTAAGTCTAGGCCTTTAAGCTACATGAATCTGAAAATCAAATTAAAATGTTTTCTGGAGCAACTCTCTTACTTGATATAGGTAATCCTTTTATTATTTGAAAAAATAAGACAATCAGAAGCAGTCACTGGTACAACTACATCCGTTCTGAACAAAACTAGGCCAGAAAGCAACATGAGTTTATTTTACTGACACTTCCAAAAAATATTTGTCAACACTATGGAAAGGTAATAAGAAAGACCTTCCTGACAGATGCATGTCAAACATAGTGCACTCAGAACCCTAAAAGAAAAATCCTTTAACTTCTACCTTTTATGTTTTAGTATGCACTGGAATAGTTCTTCGCGTACAAAAATATTACTCTAACTTACTGAAAAAATTTTAGAGATCATATTTTACAAATGAACATTTTTAAAGTTCATTTAATGCAAAGAAGCTGCAGAACCTCTCTCCATCCTTAAAGAACTCAGAACTCAACTGGACAACCTGAGCAACACCACCTAGCTTTGAAATTAACTCTCTCAGTACCGAGCAGACGATGGGCTGGAAAACCCTCAGAGGACTCTTCCTACTTTAATTGTTCTGTGACTCTAAACCCTCCCAAAAGCAACTGAAAAGATACTGAAGCACATAAATGCAAAGCATTACAACTGATCTCTTAAAAAATCTGCTGCTTCTGCCAACATGGGATACTGAGTGGGATGGCATTTCTCCAACTCCACATCTACATTTCACAGTCTCTGAAAAGCTGTTAGACTGGCAATATTCATCCCTCAAGGTGGAGAAAACTAGTCAGTGTGAACCAAAGCTGTGTTACTGCTCCTCCTCTTGGTTTCTAGATCTGCTTCTTGAAGGCGAAGTCTGTCAAGAAATATCCAGGGAAAACCTGACAGCAAGAACCTCATAGTCGAGCCTCATTTGGCAGAGACTGGCATCTTCTGGCTCCATCTTCTACCTCCATCTGGTGAGGCTGCCTTTTAAGATTACAAAAGACAGTCAAAACATAACAAAGACTGAAAGTCACTGTTGCCAAAAGTCAATCATGAGT
Source organism: Pachycephala philippinensis (assembly GCA_013397055.1). Lineage (NCBI taxonomy): Eukaryota > Metazoa > Chordata > Aves > Passeriformes > Pachycephala > Pachycephala philippinensis. The sequence goes on from VWZT01004606.1 coordinate 3,279,287, forward strand.
AAATCTCTCTCTTTTTAGGTCTAAATGCTAATTTCTCTTGTGCCAGATTCTACCTGTCACTGCTCAGAAGCAGGTGACGTATGAAGTAGCTATCTACTCACTGCAGTGCTCATCATAATGAGAATATGGCTCATTTACAATTTTTGCCTATTAACTTCTGGTAGAGCACTATTCATATAAACCAATTTGGCATAAACATCAAAGTTGTAATGTATGCATTTTTGTTTAATTAGTACACTGCCTTTTTTTTCTTTTCCGTTTTTTTTTTTAATTGGTAAGGATTCTTCAGCACCTTTAATAAGTGATTTACAGAATGGGCTGCTATACAGCCATGGCTGGGAGCTACACTACACCCATCCTTCCAAACAGCATCCAGCCCTGCAGATACAGACAGAAACCATTTCACTAACACTTACACAATTACTATGTAGGAGACAGGCACTAAAAACAAAAGCTTAGAATTTAAGTTTTAGAAAATACAAAAAACCAGAAGCAGATATTTCTCACCAGTGATATTTTTACTTTTTGCATTTAGGCAGAAAAACAAAAATTATTCTCCCTAATACTTTCTGACTTCATAAGCAACTATTTATTTCCCAATACCATGGGATTTTGCATGCAAACACTATAGGAAAATATTTTAATACGTAAACTATGTTAATGAAGGTATCTCTCAGTTTACTAATGTTATTTTAATTATGAAATCGCTTAACATTATCACTTTTATTTCTAAGGACAGATTTTCCTACTTGAACCTAAGTTCTTAACTCTCCTTTTAAATGTTTGCACTGCCTAAATATGTAAAAATACAACAGAGTTACCCAGGTTTCAGCATACAAGGTCAAACACACCACATTTTCAAGTGCTGCACACTGCCTCTGGCAGAAACCATTAACTGGAACTTCAGAAAATAAAATACCCATAATGCACCTAACTAGTTTCGCTGAGTTTTTTGGTGCACTTTAGAGAAACAATCCTGCCATCAACAAGTCTAAACTACTGCAGGTAATACATTTAGGCACTATTAAAAGTTCTAAGTCTCTAACAAGAGCACTCTTAATCAATAAAAATGTCAAAGCCCAATCAGTTTTGCTTCTTTCTTCTCCTTGATCATACAAACACAGAAACTCCCAATGCTACAAATTACCACTTCTAATCCTTCTCCTATACAGTAGAATCCCTCCTCCTTTACAGGGAAGGTCAAGGTGAAATGCTTGTGATGCAGAGCTGAAGCCTTGCAGTCCCCTATTTACCAAGCCCTCCAGACAAGAAAACTGGTGCACGTGAGCCAAACCCAAGCGATGCTAATGCATTAATGACTGACATGTGGCAGAGGCACAGACACATAGATGCAGCTTGACATTAATGGAGAGATTTGCCTGTGGTCATGCACATAGAGGGGGGACAAAGATAGACCCACCTGCCTCATGTTTTAACCTGAGTATGAAATCAAATGTCAGACAAGATTAATTAGATGCCAGGAGTTTTATTCTTTTCTGTTGATAGAAAAAGCACATTTCCATAATGTGAGGAAGCATTTATGTGGATAGCAAATCAGGTTGACATTGAGAGAAGGTTTACTTTATTGTGAATGCTAGCTGTGTGGTGCTTGTCAGTGCAATTACTTTCTACTCAAGTGGTTTGCTTTTTAACATTTTATTATCTTAACAATAAAAACCCTGGAAGCAATAATTATTTATTATGCTAATTCTTTAGCTTTTTTTCTTATTAAGTTCTGCCAGACCATTAAAACTTGCTGTTTTCCAGAAATAAACCTAATTTATTAATATTCAGCCAATTATGGGAAAAAAAGAGAGAAGGCAAAAACAATCTCTTTACTGGTAATTAGTTACTAACCAGTCAATTTGTACGCCTATCAGCTTCCCCATAAATTCTATTTTCATTTATTCAATATCCAACATTTCTAACATCATTCTGATCGAAAACAACTTCAAAACACTAAGTCCACTGCAGCATTTTTTATAAATAGTGATTTAAGCAGTCTGGGAGGCAGCAGGGCTTTAGACCACTCTGAAAATGCACTATACTCAAGGACTGCATTTTAATTATGGAAACCTTTTAGAACATCCCTGTTTTATTAACAGTAAGTGAAAGACTATAAACAAGGCTTCAGTATGCACCACTTCTTCTCAATCCTGCCTAAAGCCCTCCAGGGGAAACAGCTTCAATGTGCTTTCATTTCTCCCCCCTAGCATTCTCATCTCTGAATGCCTCTTCTCACCGGCTTCAAAATTCATTTAACATAACAACCACACAGTTATGCTTTTTTCTTCCCTTTTTTTTTTTTTAATATACAAGTGTTCCCTCCTTTAGGAATAAACACCAGGGCCACAGCTCTCAAACTCCCATGGCATAAATGCAATATAGGAGACCATAAGCAATCTAAGCAGAAAAGCACTGCAACTAAATGTACCTTGAAAAGCTCTTAGTTTGCAATGCTTTTATAAAGCTTCATGTCCATGCACAAACTGTCCCTACATTTCACGCAGTGACAGTGGTAGTAATCCCTGGAAAACTTCTGGAACAAATTCCCTCGCTCAGAGCTCAGTTCTCTCTGAGCCAGTATAGCACTAGCTTCTTCCACGGCAAGGATGCAACGCTCCAGGGTTTGTCAGAGCAGCCCCCCAGCTTCAATGAACAATATGAACTCCAGTGCTGCCACCACACACAGGAGCAGAGCCACGCTTCTCCATCGCTCCCTGCTTCTGAGACAGCTTTCTCCTGTACCTCCCACTGGGAGATTCTGCCTGTGGCAACAGAAAATTTCCTATTAATATGTAATATATACCATAATTAGCACTGTAAAGCAGGTAGTTATCTCACAACCTTCCTCCCATCCCTTCTCTCATAATCACAAAAGTTTATTTACGGGGAAAAAAAAAAGGAAGAAAAAAGAACCCCAAAAACTGGTGAAGAACGTCTGATTCTTTTTATTTGTATTTTTTAAAGTTAAGTTCTAATATTAAGCTTTTGCTTCTAGCATCTGTCCCCTACATAGTAAGTGTGAAAGTATGAGTGAAATGGTTTCTCTCTGCCTTTGCAGGGCTGGATGCTGTTTGGAAGGATGGGTGTAGTGTAGCTCCCAGACATGACAGTATAGCAGTTCATTCTCAAAATCACTTATTAAACGTGCTGAAGAATTCTTACCAAAAGAAAAAAAAAAAAAAAAAAGGTAGACTACTAGATCAAACAAAAATGCATATACATATATATATACACAACTTTGATGTTTATGTCAACAAACTCCTGGCCTTTTGTATGAAAAGAGAAGGAAGAAAACCACCACAAGAATGCCACTGATGTTCACTACCACTCATTATCCTAAGGGAGAAAACCAAAATGAAACACACACCACAAATAAATCAATCAGGACTAGACTACAAAAATTACTAAGACTATTTAACAAAATCAGAGTAGAAAGGCACTCTTCATAAAGTCCTTTTTAAGCACAGAGTCTAGAGATGGAGGAATTCACTTGCTTTCCTGAATATATGCACAGCATTATCACTTCAGTCCCTCCCAGGACATCAGGTTAGGCCTTTAGGGTTTATAACATTAGTTCAGCCTTTCTAATGAAGTGTGTGCCTCAGTGACCTGCATTATTCTCTTCTACAGAAGCAGCAGCCTGATTTGGAACAGTCATTGCATTCCTAGCCATGCCTCTGACTAAGCATGCAAAAGCCTCTGAAGTTCTCTCATTCCTGGATCCCAAAATTATTTTATCTGTAAATCTAAGCCAGTGCGAGTTGCATTTGCTACCAAAAGGTAGACAAGGTCAACTGTGAGTTTCAGCATGATTACCCCTCTTCAGCAGAAATTTAGAATGTAGAGCCCTTGAGTTTTCATCTCCAGCCATACTATATCTGATTAAGTGAATACTACTTTTTTTTTTTTAAACATACAAAAATTCCCTCAAAAACTATTCACCTACCAAAATACTTCAAAATCCAAATAAATTTGGGAGCTACACAGAAACTCCTAACAAATTCAGACTTCTACAGAACACACCTGAAGACAATTAGCTCTTGGCAATGACTTTTGGCTGCTCTACTCACCATACCATAATAAATACACAGCATGTAATTCAAGAGAACCGATGTACATGGAACAGTCCAATGCTGAAGCCTCTGATTTTCTCTCTCTTAGGACAGACACTGATTTTTTTATTACTACACTCTAAAAAGTATATTAGTAAATGTGATGCAGAAACACTAGATGTAATGCTAGAACAGAAACAGAAAAAGCTCTAAAAATATAAGAAGATGTGATACAAGCTATACAGCCTATTAATTTCATTTATTACTCATGCATGTCAAATGGTATTAATTCTCAATAGCAAAAAGCAAAGCCATTAAGTACATACAGAGCTCTGAGAATTTCAAGTGTGAAACAGATCAGTTTCTCACAACATCTTAGAGTTCTGTTGTGCCTTAAGTGCAGACAGTAAAACTCCATACCACTGCAACTCTATCTTGTGTATGCACAGGGAAATGTATGGAGTAGCCATAAATACTTTCTCTTAAAGAAAATTAATTGCCCTGAGTGCAATATTCCTATATCAAAGGCGCCAATAGTTCACAGTCATCCTTCACATCAACATAAAAATTTAACGCAAGTGACGTCAAAATCCACTAAGTCCCACGTTGTTTGTTTATTACTGATTCATTGCTGGAGGCAATTAGCTCCATCCTCAACTGGGCTGCATTAGGAGGCTGACTCCAATAGCAAAGTCAGAGTGGGGAGCACAAACCAACTCTGAAAACAGATAGATCTGAACAGAAACAGATGAGGAGTGCTCATGAAATCTACTGCATAGCTAGGTGGTAAGACAAGCATTTTCCATCTCTAGGTGGGTAGTGAGCATCTTCAGAAACAAAAGTCTAACTCGAGTGACTTGTTTAACTTAAGAGTTCATCTACCTGAACTATTACAGGAACATAGCTCTACTAAATCCATTATCCTGTTACACAACTGCAGCCATTACACAGCTTTTGAACGATTTAAACTATTCCCACATAGGTGGACCTGCACCCAGTGTGTGTACACAAGATCAGGGTAATCCTTTTCAAGTCCCAATCACGGCCTCACCTCAGCTAAACATGGAATCTTACTGCTTTTGGATACCTGAGACCCTGTTTGGAAACCTTCAGCTGCTCTTCAAAGTCACCCCGCTTTTCAAACTTATGATTCTGTTGATACTATAGAAGCCAGCAAAAGAAATCAGCCACAGCCTCAGAGCTACGTAGTGCTGAAGAAAAGACGCCAGTAAAACTTGCTCCTGTCATTAAAGAGAGGAGACAGAACCCAACCAGCATTCAGCTTCCCAAAGCTCTGTGATCTAATTCTATACAAAAGGCTTAATAAGGTTTAGGCTTATAATACAATTAGTAATTTAGCTCACAAATTAGACTATCTATTAACACACCAGCAGAGACATCAGCCATATGAGGATTAGGAAGGAATCTGCTGCTCTCAATATGGGAGTGAGAACTTGAATGCTTTAATAGACCACTTCAGCTTCTGCTAATGCGAACATAAATTGCGTTGTACAGGATGATGTGAGCATGGCCAGCAGCCTGCTCATATATTGAGCTTTCATCAGTAGGAACCACAATAATAATTTGCACAGCAACTTTTGAGCTCATTTTAAAGCATAATTTTAACTGGTAGAAATATGTGTTAGTACTGTGAAATACACTGCATATGCATTAGAAGTGCACATAGAAACAAGGGCCAAAATTAGCATGTCAGCACGGACAAAGCCAGGTCAACCCAAGGTATGGATATTACATTATACAATATTTAAATGCAATATTTGAATAAAGAAGCGACCCTCTTCTAAATCTTTGCAAACCACATTTATTCTGTATCTATTAAGAATGGAAGCAGACATACATAATAAAAGATTCTTCGTCATCTTCTCCCACAAACAGTACCCAAAAGATTTTTAAAATGAGCTGATATCTCTAGCATGCTACTTAATGGCACGCTGCTCACACAGAAAAATACTCCAGATGAATTTTCAAAGATAGGCTAAAAACCCACTCTACTTATTACAAGAAACTAAAATTTCAATTGCTGTGTTTGAAAAGTGCTGTTCCAATTTCCAGAAAACTATACGTGCAACTACATTTCTACAAAATGCCAATATTGGTGTGTTCATGCTGACTTGTGTTAACATCTGATTTACTTGCAATTATTGTGTCAACAGGAGCTTCTTGTAATTACTTTGACAGTACGCCCAAAACTGACTGCAATCATCTTGAGGTTTTGAGCTTGTGTTTGTATAATTAGGGCCAGTATTATTAATTCTTTTTCGCTTGAAAAACAAACAAACAAAAAATCTTCATCAGTTTACTTCACACTGCAGTAGAAACCATTCACACCCAAATAATATTATGAACAGCGTCCATCTGGTCTGAAATCTAGATCTGGCCGCTGTATCTCATTCCCCACCAGCACTGCCTGCTGTTGCTATCAAGTGTTCAGTGTGAATGCACTCAGTGCAGAGCAAGACTTAAACTTCACTTGCTTACAGTACTTACTCATAAGCACATGCTTTGCTGTCATGTGTGTTAGTACATGCATAGAACCATTTTAGTCTTCTCTGTCTCAAGGAAAAATAAAAAAGGCAAAACCCCTAACTTGTTATGAATGACACTCAGGCAGTTAGGAATTGTATCCCCAAGCTTCTACCACAGCTGCCCAGAGGCTCTGCAGCCTTCTGAAAACATGCACATGGTTCTCCAAACTGAAAGGGCGAAAGTGTCCCACAGCAACACAGGAAATCCACATCAGAGCTGCCATCCCGCAGGCTCAGATCTCTCCCCAGCTCAGTCACTGCTGCCCAAAGGATGGAAGTGGCAGAGGAGGGCACAAATTATTCAAGAAGAGAAGAGGAAGTTGCACAGAGACCTCACAGCAGCTTTCCAGTATCTGAATGGGGCCTACAAGGATGCCAGAGAGAGACACTTCATCAGGAAGTATAGCGACAGGACAAGGGAAAATGGCTTCAAACTGGGAGTAGATTTAGATTAGATATTAGGAAAAAAGTCTTTACTGTGTAGCTGGTGAGGCACTTGAACAGGTTGCTCAGAGAAGCTGCAGATGCCCCAGCCCTAGCAGCGTTGAAGGTCAGGCTGGACAGCATTTGAGCAACCTGGTGTAGTGGGAGGTGTCCCTGCCCATGACAAGAGGGTTGGAATTAGGTAATTTTTATGGCCCCTTCCAACCCAAACCATTCTATGATTCTATTTGTGGAATACAGTGATGAGGAGCTGGCATGAACAGAGAAAAGGAGGTAGAAAGAGCTCCGGAGGTGGCAGGTAAACAACGTATTCTTGAAGGTGGCCTGGTGGTTAACGGCTTTGTTAAATACGTATTATATTTACTGTGGAATACATTGTACCAAAGCACAATTTTAGAACTGAGAGCAGGTAAGAACCCTCCCTCTTCCTCTGCACAAAATTCCACAGTACACAGCTCTGGAAGATTACTATAATTGGCCAATTCTTTCTTTTATTGCTAGACCACTGGGCAGAGTCAAAGCACTGAAATCACGGGAATGGGGCTACTTATGAATGTCACGTATTTGCTCATAGCCAGTTTCAAGCATACAGATCCCATTTCTTTGCAGTTCTGCTCCCAAAGGTCTAGAAATAAACATCCTCTAATCCTGGCGTACAAGCAAGAATTAATTTTTCACTGCTACAAATCTAGCGTGACACTCTGCAGTTTGTGAAGACTTCAGCAGACTGAGCTCTGGAAACGTGAGATTTCTCACTCACAGCCAGCAAGTGGTTCCCAAACTGTCGTTTGCAAAGCTGTGATCCACCCACTATGAGCACCGATTTGAAGCAAACAAGCATGTCAGATACTACTTGACTGAAGGAGATGTACTGTGGACCAATTCATGAAACCGCAAGCTTACGTTCATTTTGAAATTGAACGCAATTCAAAAACATGCACAGTTCTTATCGCGGTCCTGGGGTTTGGGCTACACGTCAGAAACTGGCTCCATTTTTTGCAAGGGACTCAACAGAACTGACAGGCAAGCAGTAACTTTAAAAACGCAAGTCTCTGCTTTTCAGCCTAAACTGCAACCCAATGCATGTAACCAAAACCTCTGAAGTAGTTTCTGACTGATGCCAGAATGACTCCACAGCTGCTGCTTTCCATTTCTATTCGTCACCAAGTCATTACAGGTATCTTCCAAAATAAAAATTTAGACCTCCAAAGGCTGTATCTGTTTCTCTGTAGAAATCAGAGAAAAAATTTCAAATGCAGCAGATAATGCATGCACAGCTTACATTCCCTAATTCCCTTTGAGTTGACCTTGGCCATTCAGCTAGATAAAGCCCAGACAGTCTTTATCTGAAATTCTCAGTCTGAACATATGCTTCATCCCTACTCCAAGTCAGAATTAATATCTGCTCTTCAATATTCCAACTCCACTATATGACAGAGGAAGGTACAGGTGAATAAGGCTGAAGTTCACAGTCAGCAATGATCTGCCAATGAATCAACCCACAGGCACTACAGTATGTTTGTCTATGGCTGAAAACAGAACAGAAGTATTTGAGGAAAATTATTTTTAAGGGGTTATTTCCACATCATTTCCCTGCATGGATAACCTTATACTATATACTGGGCTACGACTTCAGAAACATTTTAAGGTTTTTTATGTTCACACCTTTCTGTGGCCATGGAAAGTTTTTGGGTAACAAGGGTAGCATTTAACTGCTCAAAATTCAGGATGCAAAGAAGTACCAGATTCTAGTGGACAAACTTTCTGAAGAGCAATTTTACATGTAAGGATCCAGCTCTGAAGCTTCTGCATGACTCATTTAAAAACCCCAATCCATGTCTGCTGGTGGTGCACGGCTGCTGCAAAAATCAGGGGTTTTACTTGTCAAGAGTGAACTTGTCTCGGGCTCCTGGGCCCTATGCAATTTCAACCCTTGTTTCCTCTAAAGGGTATGTGCTTGTCTCAAACACTCTTAAATAAATAAAACAAACCCCAGTGTTTTCCAAATCCACAAATGAAAGTGCTACACTAATTCACATTAATCCCTTACCAGCCTAGATTTATGGAGGCAATTCTAACAACAATTCTTGAAGTAAAAATAAATAAAACACACCTCATGAACTTTTTATGTGGTCTTCAATCCATTGTGCTTTGCTGTCACTATAAACAGCAGGTACTAATGCTGGGCAACACACAGGCTTCCATTTCGCATTTTCACCCTCTAAGGTTTTAAATAGATACCAGCTTTAGCTGATTTACCAGCAAAAGGTCTGTGATGCTCACAGACCTAACCCCAAAAGGTTTCTTTCCTATTTAGAAAGTTGCTTGCAAAGGTTTTCCCCTGAGCTAGGATAGAGTCGAGGTGACATCTCTCAGACACGGTAAAGAGGGCATCAGCTGCACAGTGCCTCAAAATTATTACTGGGACAACAATTTATCTTACATAACGGGGAAATTACTTCAAGCTGTCTCTGCAGAAGTTAAAAAGAAAAACAGCTTAAGTGATGTGTTATGTAAAGTGCTTATATTAAAGTGTTGAATGCAGTGCTTTGTAAAATAATCTTCATCTACTCTGCAGAATTCAGAAAAGGTAACATTAAAGGAAAAAGGCTATAGCAATTTTCAGTCATTAACATAAGAACTACCCCACTGAGAACTATGGTTCCTGGAAACGTCCATAACTGCCTCTATCTCCCAAACATGTGACAGTATTTAACCATGTTTTTGAGTTTCCAGGGAAAACTGAAGTTAGAGGTGGTGACAAGCAGCTCCTGTAGATTTTCTCTAAATTTGTTTTGGGGTTCTGAGCTGTCACCTTCCATTTTTTAAATTTTTTTTGTAAATGGAAATTTAGCAGATTTCTCAACCATGGAGAAAAAAAAAGACGAAACTCCAACTAGTCTGGCTATGAAGATCCTCACCCATGTCACAGTCAAACACCAGAGCACAGAGTTAAATCCGGATCTCCCTCACCTATGTGGGAGTTCTGATCACTAAGCAACTCTTCCAACAGGACTTAAAATATATATATATATATGCCTGCTTCATGCTGTGCTCCAGTGGCGTTGTTCACGTTAGGCTATCTCATCCCAACATGGAACTAGAAAAATCTCCAGGCTCAGAAAGTTCCACTGAGAGAAAATAGTTCCTTGGTTAAGATTTTATGACATATCTTAAAACAGTTAACTAAAGAAGAGGTATTACACTATAGAAACACTATTAACTTCCAAAATAATCATCAGAACACCGTTGTTCCCGAATTATACTGATTGACAGAAACATCACAGCAATTACGATATGCTATATATAGTCCTAACAGGTGTGCAAACAGTGTCAAACACCTTGAAACAAATAGATTTTCTTGCAAGTTTCTGCCTTTGAGCATACTCTGAGCAAGCTATTGTTAGGAAACCCTGGGCTTCTCACAGTAATTTTATTTACGAGAAGGATGGAAGAGGGAAGAAGTACCGATGACATTTTTCAAACAAGACCAATATCCAACTCACACAAGAAGAAAGAGCAACTATACTAACCAGCTACAGAGAAAACAGTTATGTCTGTTATGGTGTCTCATACAGTTCATTGAGATGGGAATTCACTTTCATGTTTGTTTTCAACTGTTCACTGAACTGCTTATTAAAACAGTAAAAAGCCATGAAGGTAAAAATAGCAGAAGTGAGACAAACAGAAGTTTCTATGGAGGTAGAGGACAATGTGAACCCCTTCAGGAAACCTCTGCCCCTCCTTCAGATATAACCGGGTAACACTCTTCCTCTCAAAACTGGAGACCTTTTCTCTCAGAAACTATGAGAAACTCTACCCTCAGAAACTATGTGGACTTGGTAAGCAAAACTTTAAGATGTGCATGTAGATGGTCATTTTTTGGTCACAAACTACTGTATCAGCAATAGCAGAATGACTAAGCATCAGCCCCCAAATAAGGAATTATTTGGCCATAATGGGAAAAAAAAAAAATACAACCCCCCTTCCACTACCCCTACTTCAAGTACACCATGAAAAATGCAAAGGTCTGCTAATGGATAATAACTCATGAGCTTTAAGACACAGACAAACTAGTACACAGATTACAGGCATATACACAAATACGTAAGTGCACATGTCATGGGTGGAAATTATTTACTCAGTCTAATGTATATTCACCAGAAAAAAAAAAGTGAATAGCCACTCATATTAATTTATCTGTAACAACAACTCCATCAAGCAAACCTTACTGGTCCACTATTTATCCATCTAAAGTACACAGAAACTGCTGTAATACCCTCCTCAATTTTATGTGAGAATCTTATCAGCACAAATAAACAGTTCTTTCACCTAATGAGCCTACATTTATGTGCTACAGAATTAAAACAAAGGGCCACTGACAGAAGTATTGTATCCACTACGTTATTTATAGATAGTCTAAACCATATTTGATTTTAGAGTTCAGGATAAAAGATGTGACAGGATTCAAGATAATAAAGCAGGATCTTTCTGAAAATAACCCAAAATAACCAAGCCTTACACATTAAAAAAACTCAAACAACAAAACAACAAACAAGCAAAAAATCCCCCAAAAAAATGTGTGGTGGAAAAAAAAATCTGCTCTCATACAGGCATGTGATGCTCTATTTCGTTCTTCTGCAAGATGAAGAGCTGAAGTGATGAAAGAGGTAATTAGCTGTTAGTTATTCCAGAGCAAAAACACATTTCTAGTGATTAACAAAAAAATGCTGTAAGAGATATTTATAATAGCTTAACAGTGAAGAAGATTAAAAAGACAAAAAAAACAGGAGGGGAGCAATAAAAAAAGCAAATCTACCCCTCCAAAAATCCCACTGTAACCAAAAACTATTGTTCTAAATCAGGGCAGATGACACATGGAAGGTGGGGAGGGGAAAAACAAACATATTCATAAGCAAAATGTTTGGTTTACACCATTTCACAAAAAAAATTAAAGATTCATTAACATCATTACATTTAATCATATGTGTAAAGATAATCAACTATTGCTATGTAAATCTGTCAGAAGACATATTTGAGTCTTGAATACATTATTAAAAACAAATGTGTTGGAAACTAAGATAATAAAAAATAAGAAAACGTGAATAATTATAAATTCACTTCTGCTTTCCACAAGTAATTTAGCTGCCATTTAGACCTCCGATTATTTTTTTTACATCTTTTCTAGTAACATTCATCTCTTCAATTCTTCCAGCAAATGTTATACCTTCCTTCCCACCTTTCCCCCCCAAAACACACCAAGTCTTACTTGTTTTCAGAACTCCTTCCTGCTAATATTGCCCTGCTTTTGTCTGAACAACTGTGGTCATTACTTTTTTTTCCTCCTATTGCTCGTTATGTGTCAAAGGGTCACTGTTGAGTCAGACACTTCTGGCTGAGACACTTCTTTCCTATTATCTGCAGATACTGAGTATGGGTATGTCTTAGAGGCATAAATACACCTTAATTTTTACTGTTATTCCTCTAAGAAATCCGTCTTTCCTTCATTTTTAAAGCATATATGGCACCTTACTCCCTATACCTCCTCCTCGCATTAATGGAAGCCACGTGGCTTAAAAACCAACACAACCCCTCCTTCTGCCAAAAAGAGAAGAGAATTGCACTGACAGCAACGTCATCTCCATAATTATTTTGAATGGATCGGAAAGGTTCTTAATAGGTTGTGAGGAGATGTACTCACACAAAACTTAAGGTTGTATCTTAACCATCTTGATTGATCCTTAAAGAAAAACTTAAGAGATCTCTGCAGCGATAATTCTTGCATTTAAAACATTGGGAAAATACTGACAATTTCTTTGTAGCTTCACGCATTTTATAAGGTATTTTTGTCATATTAGAGCATTCATTCGTCCTTCTGTTGAATACTAACACTGATACTGAAATCAGCCTTTTTACAGGTAATTAAAAGTTCATTTGTATTGTAATCAAATTGATGCAAACAAGCCACCAATGGATTAAAATTCTTTAGGTCACAAAAATCCATCATCTATTTTCACACCTCCCCAGCTCCAAACACACCTACATTCTCACAAAGCCCAGCTTACAGCCCCTTCTCTTTCTATGCTCAGAAAAATGGACTTAGAGATGCAGCTACACCTAGTGATCAGCAGCAGATCACAGCAGGCAAAACTCTGGAAGACATTACAAAATTCAGAAAGAAGTATCTGAATATGTTTGGGTGAACAGATTGACAAAGGAAAATTTATTGCAATTTTTTTTTTTCCTAAATATGTGACATATGCTCCAAACTGGTTTCAGTGTCTTGAAATCCTCTTTTAACACATAACATTACACATCAAAAATAACAGAACTGGTAATCAACGACAAAATCAAATGAAATTAAATGAAATAAGATTCTTAAATTTTCCTAAAGAAAATGAGTATATAATTCAGCTGCATTGACATATTAACAGTTTCTTCCTGGGAGGATTTTCAAAACTACAACTTCTTTACACAAGAGTCATAATTGTGAGCTGAAAGGTTCATAATTGCATGTCATTTCCTGGGGAAACATCATCAGAACTTAGTGATATAGCATAGAAATAAGTGTTTGACAGTGATACTAACAAGCCTTAAACACTAGAGACATCCCTCTCAAAAGGCATTTCCTTTAGCATAAAGTTGCAACACATGAAATACAGGATCAGTTCACAGATCCTGACCCCACAACATCAACGGACTTTGTTCCATAAAGTCCACACTTTATTATCTTTCCCGCAGCTGAACCCAACAATGCAAACTGAAGGGATTGTCTCAGCAGGAATGTGTAAAACTGACCTGGCCACCAGCAACTCGTCTGTTTGACATTTTCACTGACCGTCGCAGGGTGTAGGTGAGCGCACATGAGAAATAAACCATCCCCATGTCTCCAGGTCAGACTCAAATGGCATTAGTGAGGTGGAGTTCAGAAGCTTGCTCACTCTACCCTAACATGTTTTGTGATTTGCCTGGGGATTTGGTCTCTCGACCTGTCAATCTAGCAGCTTCTGTGAGCACTATATATATTATTATTTCATACATTATATGCGTTTTTAGTGTTTCAGGACACTGTGATTTGTTTTCCTCATGAATTCTGACCATTGCTAAGTCATGAGACCAAATAAACCCCATACCATTATTTTCACCCAGTGTTATTACATCCTTGTAATATTTTGTAGAATTTATTCTTAATTTCTGATGACGTTTCATTACTATCTTTTGAAACCAGAACAGCGAAATAAAATAAATTTAAAAAAAAACCCCAAAAACATACCCACCATACAGTTTCTTTTTTGACAAATTGTGCCACTTCCAAAGCCCTGACTCATTTTTACCTGAAGCATTCTAAAGAACATCCCAGTTTACACAGGAACACAAACTTTATTTCATTTTTATAACCTTAAAAAGTTTAAAAAAACCAAAAAAACCAACATCACACTTAGAAGCTGATTTTTCAAAATGCTTCCATTAATTTGCTGGAGTATTTTAAATATGAATAGTCTTAGATGTAAACCAGAAATCAAGTCATTCACCTATTCACCTAACAGCTGTAATAGCAGCAGCAAAAATCTCTTAACAGTGGGAAGTTTGGCTTGAGAATCTCCCCCCACAGCTCTCACTGTTTAGTGAGGCCAAGTCCATGCTATGACCTGTAGCTGGAATAGTTTTGTAGACGAGCTGACAACTGCATCAGCCACTAATAAAGCTGCATTTTCACCAGCATATGTTTCTTCCCTTAGAAGATGCACGCATACAGACTTGATGGATGTGTGGAAAGAAAAGCAGGTGGAATAAACAATGCAAACAAAAACAGAATTTGCTAAAGTGAGCTATAACTACACTTGGAGCTCTTTGTTGCTAAAGTGATCAGAATAGCTATTACAGACTTTCAAACAGAGATCCTGAATAGTCTGAGAAATCTCTTTAAACACAGTTAATTATATCAGAAACTTCTTATTTTCTAGACATTGCCAGGAGCTTCATTTCAGCTAGGAGAGGACCTATGAAGACTTAACCTATATTCTTTCTTTTTCTCTGCAGTCACCAAACATCAACATGATCACAGTAAGTTTCAACTTCAGCATGTCAAACTTCTTCCTTACATCTCTTTTCTGGAAAATGTGATCCTTCTTTTTAAAGTGCCTACACCCAAAAATGAGCAGATGACTCTAAGGCACAACATCTATTCAGAATAAAAGGGTTTGTATTTTTAACCCATGAAATATCTTGAGAATTACTATTTTTTATGCAAAACCTTTACTACTGACCAGGACAAGTAATTTTCAAGTTTTGTACAACACTTTTCCTCCTTTTCTTCTCTTCGTAATTGCCACTAGTCCTGGTTCATCACAAATGGCCTCCTACAAGCACTTTTAGTCAGTCTGTCCATCCCCCTCTCTGCAGTAAGACTCATTCCTTCGCAGAGGAAAAATAAAACTTTTTAAACCAGTGCCATAAAAAGAGTGTTAATATACAACCTTGATGCTTTTCAAAGCAAAAAGAGAATATAACAGACTAATAATAGCCCTCCCTCCAGAAGAGTCAGGTTGTAACCAAGAAGCACCAATTTCAGAATGCAGACTGTATGCACATTTACATCTACCTGAATACGAATGCTTTCATAAAAACACAGTTTCCCAGTTCTATTATACATTTCCTTGCTTTCAATTTCAGCTCCCCATTTTTCTATTTGACAGAACTCATCCCATCCAGACTCTTCATGTTATGTGAGATCAAATATTTAAGTTTACAATGTCCCTTCTAACTTCGCACATCTCTATGTCTGACCTAAATCCCTTACAGGAGCGAACTGCTTTCCCTAGCCTGAATAATCTACCAAGGAGGTGGAAGAAGGAACACAGTGGAGTCAAGTGGCATTTTCTATGACTGAACACCACTTTTCAGGGACTTTTGTAATATTAGCATTCAGTCTTCACATGGGACCAACTTAATAACATTTTGCTAAAATTATAAACAAAATCAGCTAAATTAGGTGTGCTGCAGTTTCTAAGAAAGAAACCAAAAAATAGTAAAAAAACCCAAACCCAAAACTAATATTGCAGAAAGAGCCTAGCTACTTTCAAAAACTTAGAATAAGCAGCACTGTCCATTTAAGACAATGTTTTCAGTAACCTCTCTTGAATTCAAATTCTTGAGATCATTTACTTCTTGAACTGATGAATCGAGAATTTAAAAATCTTTAGTTAAGGACTCCGAGAAAATCTCATTGTTATTAACTGTTAAGCTGCTTTCAAAAGATTACTTGAAAGCTCCCAGGCCTTAAAAAGCCAAGATCTGATCTTTCACTAAGATTATTTTCTAAATAAGAAACTCAAATAAGACAATAGCTGAACGTAGCATTAGAACCAATCTCTGTGAAAGAAATCAGTCAGTTTAGAAAAGGGTAAAAATAAAAATGGGACTATAAATGCCAACGGCACTTAACTCACACACTGCTACTCTTTGCTTAGAGCATGTGTGGAGTTCTTGTTCTTCGCTTTGTTTCTTTTTTTGTTTGTTTTTAAACTTTTCACAGGTTAGTCATATAATTCCCATCTGCAGTAAAGGACAGCTATCACAAAAGATAACTACCCAACTCAGTGATGGATTTTTCTGTCATTGAATTTCTATGACGCTAATGCACTGAGGTTTTAACAAAAGAAACAGCATTTTTTCCCCCCAAGCAAAAATGACACCCAGGCATGAGTTTCATATGGTAATGCACAAAAATGGAAATTTCATCAATTTTGTTCCGAGTGCCGAGAATCAATACTAAAAAGAAAAAAATTCGGTACGTGCATCTTCACAAATAATCTTTACTTTCAATATCTAACATACATGTACACATGCAGACACGGGGAGAAGACAGGGCAGATTCTGCATCCCATGCCATCCTTTGCAACCTCACTGAAGTGTGTGAATAGCAGCCTCCGTTACTGAGTACTTCAGAAGGTGTGGAATTGCACCCTTGGAATAACTGTATGCACAAGTCATTGGTGAATTGTTTGCGGTTTATAGCACCGTCTCTCCACAGTGTGTGTCAGGTAAATGAACACATCGGATACAAATCAAACAGTAAAGTGGGACTGTTCTTCAGCAACACGAACAGCACTTCAGTGCTGGCCCCAGTACAGTAACAGCACATCGCATGCATAAGCCATCTAAATATCCAGAAGAAGGGTCGCCCCAGCTTAACTTTAAACAAAAAGTAAGACGGTTCACACAGGTCAGCAATGAGTTACAGATTTATCTTAATAAAGCAAGTGCTCCCACTGAAGTCTGGAAGCTAGACTTCCAACATTAATGAGTTGTAGAGCTATTATAATTGAGTTCAGTTTCATAACTCGCTGCAGAGCACAGCTTCCTTCTAACAGGAGTGTTTGGAAAATATTTCATCATTGTTTCATATCACCTTGGAACAAAACATTTTTCTACTCGGAGATCTTCTGTCTCATCTGCAGTAAAAATTCTCTCAAGAAGCTAGGGGAAATGCAGCTACGTATACAAGAGGTCCCTGGAACCAAACATAAACCCAGAATTCTTAATTTTTTTTAAGAAGTTTTAAACCAGACCACCAATTCCTAGCCACAAAACTTGGTTTAGCTACAGTGCTGCATAGAAGCAACATGTAATGTGCAAAATATAAACTATTCTGCAGCCTGAGCAACAAGGAGTCAGAAGTATTGCTTCCCACCAGATCAAAGCACACTTCGCACGAGCTAAGGACCAGATGTCTTCAATTTAACGTGCTTTCAGTTGCACTAACTTCATGTTAGGAACAAAACAAACCCAAAAAAAATCCTGAAGTTACTCTTTGCAGTGGAGCACGCAGAACTATTTCACAATCCAAATTTCTGCCTAAAACTACGGGTTTGTCCAACATATAAATAGGACGGGGGTGCAGGCAGGGGACTCGAGACTAAGATAACCATCTGCAGGTCTGGCGCTTCGGAGAGCAGAGGAACGCTGCCGCTGATGGGGCACTTCGCCGGGCTCCTCTTGGCTGTGAACGCCGGCACCCATCAGCCGCGGGCAGCTTCTGCCCTGCCCTCTCAGGTGACGCTCTGGGGGCTGCAGGGAGCGCGGGCCGGGGCTTTCCCTCCGGCTCTGCCGGCGTCTCACAGCCGCACCTCCGGGCAGCGCCGAGGGCGGGGAGCGGCGGGGGCCAG